>OX336391.1:18349606-18949606 GCA_946902985.2 Meconema thalassinum | reverse complement strand
AGTAACAGCAGAGGTGGAGGCTATTTATTGATTAAATAGTTAACTATGGAGTAGAGACTTGAGACTGGGATCAGATTACTGGCACGGCCAAATGAAAGAGAATGCAATTAGTATCAAGTAAATCGGACCAGGGATTCAAGAGATATGAGGATTTCTAGATATCAGGCGATGACGCGTGACCCTGACCGTTTTGAATAAAAGCCAGCTGGAGGAGGCATGGTTAGCTCACTCCAACACAAGCACTTGGCAAGCAAGTTGCGTCTACGCTGAGCCAAGGCACATGGTTGCCGTATCTACGCAGAAGTTCTTTTCAAGTCGTGATAGTCACGAGAAGTGCTGCGCAAACGAGTTGGAACTTAGTAAGTTTCTGGTGAGGAGAATCACTGAGGTGATTGATTTCTACAGACATTGGTGGAAATATTTATATTTCTAAAAGGACATATGCTAGACTTTGTCTAGAAAATAGTATTTTGTCACAGTCCAGTAGTAACTTAATACTTGGATGTTTAAATCCATTTCAAGTCAGTTTTCATTTTTGTAACTAGTTAACCACTTCGATCTGTCAGTACACTGAAGACTAGTCTATAACGGTGGAGTTCATTAGTCTACGCAAGGGAAACTGCAGGTTGCTTAGCGCATGGCAGATGGTGATATTAATAAACCATGCCCAGGGAACGATCTTCAGAACAGCCGTTAATTGCTTAGACTGTCAATGTTTTTCTTGTACTGATGAGATTACAGTGAGTTATGTTACAACTGACATATCTAAGAAGAGATCACTTAGATCTGACCCTATTTCAACAAACTGTTATGGCTTTGATAGAAGCCCATATTAAAATGGAACCACAGTTTATTCAAACGTCGAAAGATACTACCACTATGTCTGACTAGACGATTTGTGGGTCTACAATGGCGGCCGATACAAGGATTATACGTGCTTGTCCGATAGGGCATGTCTATGGATAAATCTGGTATAGACCAGGTTTACTACACTTCAAGACCATCAAGAAATGTAAGCCACATTTGAATTATATTATGCTTAGCTAATTGGAACAAACTATTTTTCTGCAGATGACCAACACATTTTTTTCGTCGTATTTAAAGCTTGCAATGATTTACGCAAGACTTATTAGAGTTATTCTGAGTATTTTCAGCACTCAGAAGAGTTTAGGATCGATGAACGAGCATTTCGAAGATTTATTTGAATTTTTCATATTTTAAGGAAACCACGGAAAACCCCCGATGTAACTGTAAAAGTTAAATTTATTTTTGTTGAGGAATGGATATTTTTTCCATATTCGAAGGTTCGAACATGTGGATTCTCACATAATGAGATGATAATTAAACATATTTAAAATGACATAAATAATAATAATAATAATAATCCACTAATAATAATAATAATAATTTTTATAATTTTTCTAAATAATTCTTGGATATTATATTTTCTAATAATCATATGTATTGAGAAAGAGCCTATGAAGTAGTTTAATCATTTCTAGTTTGGAACAGGAGATTTTCCGAAGGAGAGTGGTTAGCGCAAGCCCGCATTCAACCAACATTTCAGTTCTGGTTGAACAGTTGTTATTTGCAATGAGCAAAGTATATTTTTCATATAACACGGAGAGGCATGAAACGGGAAGCAATTGATATTTGTATCAAATAGGATATTTTTGTATTTATATAAAATCATGACGTAAATACACTCGAAAGTGAAATAAAGATTTTCATAAGTATGGTAAATTCACGGGTTGAACTGAATGGTAAAATAAAATAAACTTGTCAGTTTATTAATCTTCCAGTGTTGATAACAAGCAGAGGCTTGATTTATTGTATAAATTTTGGGAAGATAATTTATGTGTGTGGAGTAGTTGAAATGCCATTCCCAGGTGCGCATGTTAAGTCGCAGGAATGAAGGTTTTTTCGAGCATCAATCAAATAGCAGGTTCGATGGCTCAGGTTTATAGTAGGAGTATTGGAACTACACATTTCGTCGGATGAATGACCCGAAGGTTATTTCTTTGAAACCATCAGTTCTTATTTCAACCTTGTTTACGAATTCCATTTAGACTTTGATTTTGCTAGAACCCGGATTTGTCATGATAGTAGTTTATTCTTCTTCAGAGGAAGACCTTTGCCGTTGATGTTGTAATATTGTGTTCTTACACAAATAAATAGAATGGGCCACTGCCAATTTAAAATAATTCTTTAACCACGAATAATTTGAAGGATATTTTCAATCCTAGTGCCATGAACTAAATGAATTTATTATAAAACTACAATTCTTATTTCCGCATTCAGTCGAAGAATTGCAAGTTGTGAAAGTTGCTAAAAATGGCCATGAATATAAATATTTTTATAATATTGTTCCCAAGTGGAAAATCTAATAGTTGAATGGTTCAACCATTTATTGATCAAGTTGATGATTCAGAAATCATATATTTTGTTTGGAACTTGAAGTTCGTAATCGAGTCACTTCTCGAATGTTTAATGTCAGAAGAACAATTAATTGTTGTTGTGCTTCGCACAGTTCTTCGATGCTATGCTCAATGGGCATATACTTTTCAGATGTTATTAATATGTGTTAATAATTTGTGTTGCTTCGATGATGATAATATTTTTTCGACGATATATTTTTGAAACTGGAAAAACAAGTGAAAGTTTAAGAAATTCTATAAACATTTATTCTACGAGTGTTAATATCATGTAAATAGTCAAACAGTGATCTACGTTATTTCCAGTATAGACAATTAATTTTGAACTGGAATTAAATATTAATAACTTTGGAACACAGTCCACAGGACTATTAATCAGACTTGTGTTTCCAAAAAGATTGTCAAATGTGTTTGGAAAATTTCTGTATATTGTGTGTAAATAAGAGTGTGGATCGCCACACGTGGAGTGATGCTGCTTTGAGCATCTTTGCAGTCAGATTTTAACTTTAAAATAAACTGAGATAATTTTACCAGATGTGTTTCTCCCAATTAAATCTCCTTCTATCCTTATTGTTGCATTGAGCCAAAAATCAGTAAAGCATTTTTTTAATTTGATGTCGTTTTTGCGATTTGCTTTAACCCATCTGGCGCTCCGGGATATTTTGACTCTCGTGCTGACTGATTATTGGTAAAATGCATATGTGGTCGTGCGGACTCCGGTC
Organism: Meconema thalassinum; assembly: GCA_946902985.2. Classification (NCBI taxonomy): domain Eukaryota; kingdom Metazoa; phylum Arthropoda; class Insecta; order Orthoptera; family Tettigoniidae; genus Meconema; species Meconema thalassinum. Next base: position 18,946,449 of record OX336391.1, on the reverse strand, counting down.
TAAACGGGCACAGAAGTGCACAATGAATGCCACGCCACTTTTATACATGCCGAAACAAAAAGACATAGATCTCCGTAAAGCAGTGTCACAGAAGCATTTTTCTCATAAAGGTAATATTTTGATACGTGTATTGGCAGTACTGTATGTGCAAACGCTTGTTTATTCTCTGGATAAAGAGTTTGGACGAGAATACGTGTCAGTTCTCAGCTGATTTGTCATTTGTGTGCATGTGTTGAATTGTGTTAAAATAAAGATGTTACAATGCCTAGGATAAAGAAGTTTAACCCCAAAGCTAAATTTAGGGAAAATCAGTACTTCTCTAAAGGAACTGTAACTGAAATAAGACACAGTAAGTGCAAAAGTGAACCTAGCCCCCAAGACAAACCAAGTGCTTCCAAGAAAAAGTTGAACTATATATACACTGATCTGAAGGGGGGAATCAGTAAAAATATCACAGTGACTGTTGAAAATGTTGAAAATGAAAAACACCAAATAAGACGCCAAAATAAGCTGACAAATAAGCCGACAAACAAGCCGACAAATATAGTAAGTAAACGTCCTTTGCTGCTTGATGCCACTACTAAAGTGATACTCATACAACAGACAAGTGAGTTCACGATTCGCTGACGTAATCGAATGTTCCCACACACCAGCGAGTGATCGAGGCCGAAAAACGAACCAACGTTACATGGCAAGAAGCCAGAAAGCATCAGAGGAGCACTAAAAGGAAGATGAAAGGAGCCAATGATGCAGATGATCCAGATTATGGGGCAGGATTGTTCTAACCATGAAGGCAAAACACTATTTTCATGTGTTAAACTTTTAAATTGAAATTATCACAAAAGTATTTTTTTCAGTTTTAGGTACATCTTTCTGGAAAAGTAAGAGAGTTATAACCATGAAACTTACTAAACATACTTTTCATACGCAAATAATGAAAGTGGTGCAAATGTAGGTCAACATGTTGTGTAGAAGTGTATAAACTGTACTTGTGTGAAGAGCATTGAAAATTTTGATTTTTTAGAAAATAAATGCATCGCGTATTTATTTATTTATTTTATTTCTCAGCCCCCATTTTTCCAAATGTACTGAATGTGCGTGGCTTTAACATGAGACACCCAACATCCATGAATGTTATTGCAAACGTACTGAATGTGCATGGCTTTAACATGAGACACCCAACATCCATGAATGTTATTGCAAATGTACTGAATGCGCATGGCTTTAACATGAGACACCCAACATCCATGAATATTATTCCAAATGTACTGAATGTGCATGGCTTTAACATGAGACACCCAACATCCATGAATGTGATTGCAAATGTACTGAATGTGCATGGCTTTAACATGAGACAACCAACATCCATGAATATTATTCCAAATGTACTGAATGTGCATGGCTTTAACATGAGACACCCAACATCCATGAATGTTTTTCCAAATGTACTGAATGTGCATGGCTTTAACATGAGACACCCAACACCTATGAATGTTATTCCAAATGTACTGAATGAGCGTGGCTTTAACATGAGACACCCAACATCCATGATTGTTATTCCAAATGTACTGAATGTGCATGGCTTTAACATGAGACACCCAACATCCATGAATGTTATTCCAAATGTACTGAATGTGCATGGCTTTAACATGAGACACCCAACATCCATGAATATTATTCCAAATGTACTGAATGTGCGTGGCTTTAACATGAGACACCCTACATCCATGAATGTTATTCCAAATGTACTGAATGTGCGTGGCTTTAACATGAGATACCCTACATCCATGAATGTTATTCCAAATGTACTGAATGTGCGTGGCTTTAACATGAGACACCCAACATCCATGAATATTATTCCAAATGTACTGAATGTGCATGGCTTTAACATGAGACACCCAACATCCATGAATGTTATTCCAAATGTACTGGATGTGCATGGCTTTAACATGAGACACCCAACATCCATGAATGTTATTCCAAATGTACTGAATGTGCATGGCTTTAACATGAGACACCCAACATCCATGAATGTTATTCCAAATGTACTGAATGTGCATGGCTTTAACATGAGACACCCAACACCTATGAATATTATTCCAAATGTACTAAATGTGCATGGCTTTAACATGAGACACCCAACATCCATGAATGTTATTCCAAATGTACTAAATGTGCATGGCTTTAACATGAGACACCCTACATCCATGAATGTTAATCCAAATGTACTAAATGTGCGTGGCATCAACATGAGATACCCTACATCCATGAATGTTATTCCAAATGTACTGAATGTGCGTGGCTTTAACATGAGACACCCAACATCCATGAATATTATTCCAAATGTACTGAATGTGCATGGCTTTAACATGAGACACCCAACATCCATGAATGTTATTCCAAATCTACTGAATGTGCATGGCTTTAACATGAGACACCCAACATCCATGAATGTTATTCCAAATGTACTGAATGTGCATGGCTTTAACATGAGATACCCTACATCCATGAATGTTATTCCAAATGTACTGAATGTGCATGGCTTTAACATGAGACACCCAACATCCATGAATGTTATTCCAAATGTACTAAATGTGCATGGCTTTAACATGAGACACCCAACATCCATGAATGTTATTCCAAATGTACTAAATGTGCATGGCTTTAACATGAGACACCCTACATCCATGAATGTTAATCCAAATGTACTAAATGTGCGTGGCTTTAACATGAGATACCCTACATCCAGGAATGTTATTCCAAATGTACTGAATATGCATGGCTTTAACATGAGATACCCTACATCCAGGAATGTTATTCCAAATGTACTGAATGTGCGTGGCTTTAACTTGAGACACCCAACATCCATGAATGTTATTCCAAATGTACTGAATGTGTATGGCTTTAACATGAGACATCCAACATCCATGAATGTTATTCCAAATGTACTGAATGTGAGTGGCTTTAACATGAGATACCCTACATCCATAAATGTTATTCCAAATGTACTAAATGTGCGTGGCTTTAACATGAGACACCCTACATCCATGAATGTTATTCCAAATGTACTGAATGTGCGTGGCTTTAACATGAGATACCCTACATCCATAAATGTTATTCCAAATGTACTGAATGTGCATGGCTTTAACATGAGACACCCAACATCCATGAATGTTATTCCAAATGTACTAAATGTGCGTGGCTTTAACATGAGACACCCTACATCCATGAATGTTATTCCAAATGTACTGAATGTGCGTGGCTTTAACATGAGATACCCTACATCCATGAATGTTAATCCAAATGTACTAAATGTGCGTGGCTTTAACATGAGATACCCTACATCCATGAATGTTATTCCAAATGTACTGAATGTGCGTGGCTTTAACATGAGATACCCTACATCCATGAATGTTATTCCAAATGTACTGAATGTGCGTGACTTTAACATGAGACTCCCTACATCCATGAATGTTATTCCAAATGTACTGAATGTGCATGGCTTTAACATGAGACTCCCTACATCCATGAATGTTATTCCAAATGTACTGAATGTGCATGGCTTTAACATGAGACTCCCTACATCCATGAATGTTATTCCAAATGTACTGAATGTGCATGGCTTTAACATGAGACTCCCTACATCCATGAATGTTATTCCAAATGTACTGAATGTGCGTGGCTTTAACATGAGACGCCCAACATCCATGAATGTTATTCCAAATGTACTGAATGTGCATGGCATTAACATGAGACACCCTACATCCAGGAATGTTATTCCAAATGTACTGAATGTGCATGGCTTTAACATGAGACACCCAACTTCCATGAATGTTATTCCAAATGTACTGAATGTGCATGGCTTTAACATGAGATACCCTACATCCATGAATGTTATTCCAAATGTACTGAATGTGCATGGCTTTAACATGAGATACCCTACATCCAGGAATGTTATTCCAAATGTACTGAATATGCATGGCTTTAACATGAGATACCCTACATCTAGGAATGTTATTCCAAATGTACTGAATGTGCATGGCTTTAACATGAGACTCCCTACATCCAGGAATGTTATTCCAAATGTACTGAATGTGCGTGGCTTTAACATGAGATACCCTACATCCAGGAATGTTATTCCAAATGTACTGAATGCGCATGGCTTTAACATGAGATACCCTACATCCATGAATGTTATTCCAAATGTACTGAATATGCATGGCTTTAACATGAGATACCCTACATCCAGGAATGTTATTCCAAATGTACTGAATGTGCGTGGCTTTAACATGAGACTCCCTACATCCAGGAATGTTATTCCAAATGTACTGAATGTGCGTGGCTTTAACATGAGACTCCCTACATCCATGAATGTTATTCCAAATGTACTGAATGTGCGTGGCTTTAACATGAGATACCCTACATCCAGGAATGTTATTCCAAATGTACTGAATATGCATGGCTTTAACATGAGATACCCTACATCCAGGAACGTAATTCCAAATGTACTAAATGTGCGTGGCTTTAACATGAGATACCCTACATCCATGAATGTTATTCCAAATGTACTGAATGTGAGTGGCTTTATCATGAGATACCCTACATCTAGGAATGTTATTCCAAATGTACTGAATGTGCGGGGCTTTAACGTGAGATACCCTATATCCATGAATGTTATTCCAAATGTACTGAATGTGCGTGGCTTTAACATGAGATACCCTACATCCAGGAATGTTATTCCAAATGTACTGAATGTGCGAGGCTTTAACATGAGACACCCAACATCCATGAATGTTATTCCAAATGTACTGAATGTGAGTGGCTTTATCATGAGACACCCAACATCCATGAATATTATTCCAAATGTACTGAATGTGCATGGCTTTAACATGAGACACCCAACATCCATGAATGTTATTCCAAATGTACTGCATGTGCGTGGCTTTAACATGAGACTCCCTACATCCATGAATGTTATTCCAAATGTACTGAATGTGCGTGGCTTTAACATGAGATACCCTACATCCATGAATGTTATTCCAAAAGTACTAAATGTGCATGGCTTTAACATGAGACACCCAACATCCATGAATGTTATTCCAAATGTACTGAATGTGCGTGGCTTTAACATGAGATACCCTACATCCATGAATGTTATTCCAAATGTACTAAATGTGCATGGCTTTAACATGAGACACCCTACATCCATGAATGTTATTCCAAATGTACTGAATGTGCGTGGCTTTAACATGAGACACCCAACATCCATGAATGTTATTCCAAATGTACTGAATGTGCGTGGCTTTAACATGAGATACCCTACATCCATGAATGTTATTCCAAATGTACTAAATGTGCGTGGCTTTAACATGAGACACCCAACATCCATGAATGATATTCCAAATGTACTGAATGTGCGTGGCTTTAACATGACATACCCTATATCCATGAATGTTATTCCAAATGTACTGAATGTGCGTGGCTTTAACATGAGATACCCTACATCCATGAATGTTATTCCAAATGTACTGAATGTGCGTGGCTTTAACATGAGATACCCTACATCCATGAATATTATTCCAAATGAACTGAATGTGCGTGGCTTTAACATGAGATCCCCTACATCCATGAATGTTATTCCAAATGTACTGAATGTGCATGGCTTTAACTTGAGACACCCAACATCCATGAATATTATTCCAAATGTACTGAATGTGCGTGGCTTTAACATGAGATACCCTACATCCATGAATGTTATTCCAAATGTACTGAATGTGCGTGGCTTTAACATGAGATACCCTACATCCATGAATGTTATTCCAAATGTACTAAATGTGCGTGGCATTAACATGAGATACCTAACATCCATGAATGTTATTCCAAATGTACTGAATGTGCGTGGCTTTAACATGAGACACCCAACATCCATGAATGTTATTCCAAATGTACTGAATGTGCGTGGCATTAACATGAGATACCCTACATCCATGAATATTATTCCCAATGTACTAAATGTGCATGGCTTTAACATGAGACACCTAACATCAATGAATGTTATTCCAAATGTACTGAATGTGCATGGCTTTAACATGAGACACCCAACATCCATGAATGTTATTCGAAATGTACTGAATGTGCATGGCTTTAACATGAGACACCCAACATCCATGAATGTTATTCCAAATGTACTAAATGTGCATGGCTTTAACATGAGACACCCTACATCCATGAATGTTATTCCAAATGTACTGAATGTGCATGGCTTTAACTTGAGACACCCAACATCCATGAATATTATTCCAAATGTACTGAATGTGCGTGGCTTTAACATGAGACACCCTACATCCATGAATGTTATTCCAAATGTACTGAATGTGCGTGGCTTTAACTTGAGACACCCAACATCCATGAATATTATTCCAAATGTACTGAATGTGCATGGCTTTAACATGAGACTCCCTACATCCATGAATGTTATTCCAAATGTACTGAATGTGCATGGCTTTAACATGAGACTCCCTACATCCATGAATGTTATTCCAAATGTACTGAATGTGCGTGGCTTTAACATGAGACGCCCAACATCCATGAATGTTATTCCAAATGTACTGAATGTGCATGGCATTAACATGAGACACCCTACATCCAGGAATGTTATTCCAAATGTACTGAATGTGCATGGCTTTAACATGAGACACCCAACTTCCATGAATGTTATTCCAAATGTACTGAATGTGCGTGGCTTTAACATGAGACGCCCAACATCCATGAATGTTATTCCAAATGTACTGAATGTGCATGGCATTAACATGAGACACCCTACATCCAGGAATGTTATTCCAAATGTACTGAATGTGCATGGCTTTAACATGAGACACCCAACATCCATGAATGTTATTCCAAATGTACTGAATGTGCATGGCTTTAACATGAGACTCCCTACATCAATGAATGTTATTCCAAATGTACTAAATGTGCGTGGCTTTAACATGAGATACCCTACATCCAGGAATGTTATTCCAAATGTACTGAATATGCATGGCTTTAACATGAGATACCCTACATCCAGGAATGTTATTCCAAATGTACTGAATGTGCGTGGCTTTAACTTGAGACACCCAACATCCATGAATGTTATTCCAAATGTACTGAATGTGTATGGCTTTAACATGAGACATCCAACATCCATGAATGTTATTCCAAATGTACTGAATGTGAGTGGCTTTAACATGAGATACCCTACATCCATAAATGTTATTCCAAATGTACTAAATGTGCGTGGCTTTAACATGAGACACCCTACATCCATGAATGTTATTCCAAATGTACTGAATGTGCGTGGCTTTAACATGAGATACCCTACATCCATAAATGTTATTCCAAATGTACTGAATGTGCATGGCTTTAACATGAGACACCCAACATCCATGAATGTTATTCCAAATGTACTAAATGTGCGTGGCTTTAACATGAGACACCCTACATCCATGAATGTTATTCCAAATGTACTGAATGTGCGTGGCTTTAACATGAGATACCCTACATCCATGAATGTTAATCCAAATGTACTAAATGTGCGTGGCTTTAACATGAGATACCCTACATCCATGAATGTTATTCCAAATGTACTGAATGTGCGTGGCTTTAACATGAGATACCCTACATCCATGAATGTTATTCCAAATGTACTGAATGTGCGTGACTTTAACATGAGACTCCCTACATCCATGAATGTTATTCCAAATGTACTGAATGTGCATGGCTTTAACATGAGACTCCCTACATCCATGAATGTTATTCCAAATGTACTGAATGTGCATGGCTTTAACATGAGACTCCCTACATCCATGAATGTTATTCCAAATGTACTGAATGTGCATGGCTTTAACATGAGACTCCCTACATCCATGAATGTTATTCCAAATGTACTGAATGTGCGTGGCTTTAACATGAGACGCCCAACATCCATGAATGTTATTCCAAATGTACTGAATGTGCATGGCATTAACATGAGACACCCTACATCCAGGAATGTTATTCCAAATGTACTGAATGTGCATGGCTTTAACATGAGACACCCAACTTCCATGAATGTTATTCCAAATGTACTGAATGTGCATGGCTTTAACATGAGATACCCTACATCCATGAATGTTATTCCAAATGTACTGAATGTGCATGGCTTTAACATGAGATACCCTACATCCAGGAATGTTATTCCAAATGTACTGAATATGCATGGCTTTAACATGAGATACCCTACATCTAGGAATGTTATTCCAAATGTACTGAATGTGCATGGCTTTAACATGAGACTCCCTACATCCAGGAATGTTATTCCAAATGTACTGAATGTGCGTGGCTTTAACATGAGATACCCTACATCCAGGAATGTTATTCCAAATGTACTGAATGCGCATGGCTTTAACATGAGATACCCTACATCCATGAATGTTATTCCAAATGTACTGAATATGCATGGCTTTAACATGAGATACCCTACATCCAGGAATGTTATTCCAAATGTACTGAATGTGCGTGGCTTTAACATGAGACTCCCTACATCCAGGAATGTTATTCCAAATGTACTGAATGTGCGTGGCTTTAACATGAGACTCCCTACATCCATGAATGTTATTCCAAATGTACTGAATGTGCGTGGCTTTAACATGAGATACCCTACATCCAGGAATGTTATTCCAAATGTACTGAATATGCATGGCTTTAACATGAGATACCCTACATCCAGGAACGTAATTCCAAATGTACTAAATGTGCGTGGCTTTAACATGAGATACCCTACATCCATGAATGTTATTCCAAATGTACTGAATGTGAGTGGCTTTATCATGAGATACCCTACATCTAGGAATGTTATTCCAAATGTACTGAATGTGCGGGGCTTTAACGTGAGATACCCTATATCCATGAATGTTATTCCAAATGTACTGAATGTGCGTGGCTTTAACATGAGATACCCTACATCCAGGAATGTTATTCCAAATGTACTGAATGTGCGAGGCTTTAACATGAGACACCCAACATCCATGAATGTTATTCCAAATGTACTGAATGTGAGTGGCTTTATCATGAGACACCCAACATCCATGAATATTATTCCAAATGTACTGAATGTGCATGGCTTTAACATGAGACACCCAACATCCATGAATGTTATTCCAAATGTACTGCATGTGCGTGGCTTTAACATGAGACTCCCTACATCCATGAATGTTATTCCAAATGTACTGAATGTGCGTGGCTTTAACATGAGATACCCTACATCCATGAATGTTATTCCAAAAGTACTAAATGTGCATGGCTTTAACATGAGACACCCAACATCCATGAATGTTATTCCAAATGTACTGAATGTGCGTGGCTTTAACATGAGATACCCTACATCCATGAATGTTATTCCAAATGTACTAAATGTGCATGGCTTTAACATGAGACACCCTACATCCATGAATGTTATTCCAAATGTACTGAATGTGCGTGGCTTTAACATGAGACACCCAACATCCATGAATGTTATTCCAAATGTACTGAATGTGCGTGGCTTTAACATGAGATACCCTACATCCATGAATGTTATTCCAAATGTACTAAATGTGCGTGGCTTTAACATGAGACACCCAACATCCATGAATGATATTCCAAATGTACTGAATGTGCGTGGCTTTAACATGACATACCCTATATCCATGAATGTTATTCCAAATGTACTGAATGTGCGTGGCTTTAACATGAGATACCCTACATCCATGAATGTTATTCCAAATGTACTGAATGTGCGTGGCTTTAACATGAGATACCCTACATCCATGAATATTATTCCAAATGAACTGAATGTGCGTGGCTTTAACATGAGATCCCCTACATCCATGAATGTTATTCCAAATGTACTGAATGTGCATGGCTTTAACTTGAGACACCCAACATCCATGAATATTATTCCAAATGTACTGAATGTGCGTGGCTTTAACATGAGATACCCTACATCCATGAATGTTATTCCAAATGTACTGAATGTGCGTGGCTTTAACATGAGATACCCTACATCCATGAATGTTATTCCAAATGTACTAAATGTGCGTGGCATTAACATGAGATACCTAACATCCATGAATGTTATTCCAAATGTACTGAATGTGCGTGGCTTTAACATGAGACACCCAACATCCATGAATGTTATTCCAAATGTACTGAATGTGCGTGGCATTAACATGAGATACCCTACATCCATGAATATTATTCCCAATGTACTGAATGTGCGTGGCTTTAACATGAGACACCCTACATCCATGAATGTTATTCCAAATGTACTGAATGTGCGTGGCTTTAACTTGAGACACCCAACATCCATGAATATTATTCCAAATGTACTGAATGTGCATGGCTTTAACATGAGACTCCCTACATCCATGAATGTTATTCCAAATGTACTGAATGTGCATGGCTTTAACATGAGACTCCCTACATCCATGAATGTTATTCCAAATGTACTGAATGTGCGTGGCTTTAACATGAGACGCCCAACATCCATGAATGTTATTCCAAATGTACTGAATGTGCATGGCATTAACATGAGACACCCTACATCCAGGAATGTTATTCCAAATGTACTGAATGTGCATGGCTTTAACATGAGACACCCAACTTCCATGAATGTTATTCCAAATGTACTGAATGTGCGTGGCTTTAACATGAGACGCCCAACATCCATGAATGTTATTCCAAATGTACTGAATGTGCATGGCATTAACATGAGACACCCTACATCCAGGAATGTTATTCCAAATGTACTGAATGTGCATGGCTTTAACATGAGACACCCAACATCCATGAATGTTATTCCAAATGTACTGAATGTGCATGGCTTTAACATGAGATACCCTACATCCATGAATGTTATTCCAAATGTACTGAATGTGCATGGCTTTAACATGAGATACCCTACATCCAGGAATGTTATTCCAAATGTACTGAATATGCATGGCTTTAACATGAGATACCCTACATCTAGGAATGTTATTCCAAATGTACTGAATGTGCATGGCTTTAACATGAGACTCCCTACATCCAGGAATGTTATTCCAAATGTACTGAATGTGCGTGGCTTTAACATGAGATACCCTACATCCAGGAATGTTATTCCAAATGTACTGAATGCGCATGGCTTTAACATGAGATACCCTACATCCATGAATGTTATTCCAAATGTACTGAATATGAATGGCTTTAACATGAGATACCCTACATCCAGGAATGTTATTCCAAATGTACTGAATGTGCGTGGCTTTAACATGAGACTCCCTACATCCAGGAATGTTATTCCAAATGTACTGAATGTGCGTGGCTTTAACATGAGACTCCCTACATCCATGAATGTTATTCCAAATGTACTGAATGTGCGTGGCTTTAACATGAGATACCCTACATCCAGGAATGTTATTCCAAATGTACTGAATATGCATGGCTTTAACATGAGATACCCTACATCCAGGAATGTAATTCCAAATGTACTAAATGTGCGTGGCTTTAACATGAGATACCCTACATCCATGAATGTTATTCCAAATGTACTGAATGTGAGTGGCTTTATCATGAGATACCCTACATCTAGGAATGTTATTCCAAATGTACTGAATGTGCGTGGCTTTAACGTGAGATACCCTATATCCATGAATGTTATTCCAAATGTACTGAATGTGCGTGGCTTTAACATGAGATACCCTACATCCAAGAATGTTATTCCAAATGTACTGAATGTGCGAGGCTTTAACATGAGACACCCAACATCCATGAATGTTATTCCAAATGTACTGAATGTGAGTGGCTTTAACATGAGACACCCAACATCCATGAATATTATTCCAAATGTACTGAAAGTGCATGGCTTTAACATGAGACACCCAACATCCATGAATGTTATTCCAAATGTACTGAATGTGCGTGGCTTTAACATGAGACTCCCTACATCCATGAATGTTATTCCAAATGTACTGAATGTGCGTGGCTTTAACATGAGATACCCTACATCCATGAATGTTATTCCAAATGTACTAAATGTGCATGGCTTTAACATGAGACACCCAACATCCATGAATGTTATTCCAAATGTACTGAATGTGCGTGGCTTTAACATGAGATACCCTACATCCATGAATGTTATTCCAAATGTACTAAATGTGCATGGCTTTAACATGAGACACCCTACATCCATGAATGTTATTCCAAATGTACTGAATGTGCGTGGCTTTAACATGAGACACCCAACATCCATGAATGTTATTCCAAATGTACTGAATGTGCGTGGCTTTAACATGAGATACCCTACATCCATGAATGTTATTCCAAATGTACTAAATGTGCGTGGCTTTAACATGAGACACCCAACATCCATGAATGTTATTCCAAATGTACTGAATGTGCGTGGCTTTAACATGACATACCCTATATCCATGAATGTTATTCCAAATGTACTGAATGTGCGTGGCTTTAACATGAGATACCCTACATCCATGAATGTTATTCCAAATGTACTGAATGTGCGTGGCTTTAACATGAGATACCCTACATCCATGAATATTATTCCAAATGAACTGAATGTGCGTGGCTTTAACATGAGATCCCCTACATCCATGAATGTTATTCCAAATGTACTGAATGTGCATGGCTTTAACTTGAGACACCCAACATCCATGAATATTATTCCAAATGTACTGAATGTGCGTGGCTTTAACATGAGATACCCTACATCCATGAATGTTATTCCAAATGTACTGAATGTGCGTGGCATTAACATGAGATACCCTACATCCATGAATGTTATTCCAAATGTACTAAATGTGCGTGGCATTAACATGAGATACCTAACATCCATGAATGTTATTCCAAATGTACTGAATGTGCGTGGCTTTAACATGAGACACCCAACATCCATGAATGTTATTCCAAATGTACTGAATGTGCGTGGCATTAACATGAGGTACCCTACATCCATGAATATTATTCCCAATGTACTAAATGTGCATGGCTTTAACATGAGACACCTAACGTCAATGAATGTTATTCCAAATGTACTGAATGTGCATGGCTTTAACATGAGACACCCAACATCCATGAATGTTATTCCAAATGTACTGAATGTGCATGGCTTTAACATGAGACACCCAACATCAATGAATGTTATTCCAAATGTACTAAATGTGCATGGCTTTAACATGAGACACCCTACATCCATGAATGTTATTCCAAATGTACTGAATGTGCATGGCTTTAACTTGAGACACCCAACATCCATGAATATTATTCCAAATGTACTGAATGTGCGTGGCTTTAACATGAGACACCCTACATCCATGAATGTTATTCCAAATGTACTGAATGTGCGTGGCTTTAACTAGAGACACCCAACATCCATGAATATTATTCCAAATGTACTGAATGTGCGTGGCTTTAACATGAGACACCCAACATCCATGAATGTTATTCCAAATGTACTGAATGTGCGTGGCTTTAACTTGAGACACCCAACATCCATGAATATTATTCCAAATGTACTGAATGTGCGTGGCTTTAACATGAGATACCCTACATCCATGAATGTTATTCCAAATGTACTGAATGTGCGTGGCTTTAACATGAGACACCCAACATCCATGAATGTTATTCCAAATGTACTGAATGTGCATGGCTTTAACATGAGATACCCTAGATCTAGGAATGTTATTCCAAATGTACTGAATGTGCGTGGCTTTAACGTGAGATACCCTACATCCATGAATGTTATTCCAAATGTACTGAATGTGCGTGGCTTTAACATGAGATACCCTACATCCATGAATGTTATTCCAAATGTACTGAATGTGCGTGACTTTAACATGAGACTCCCTACATCCATGAATGTTATTCCAAATGTACTGAATGTGCATGGCTTTAACATGAGACTCCCTACATCCATGAATGTTATTCCAAATGTACTGAATGTGCATGGCTTTAACATGAGACTCCCTACATCCATGAATGTTATTCCAAATGTACTGAATGTGCATGGCTTTAACATGAGACTCCCTACATCCATGAATGTTATTCCAAATGTACTGAATGTGCGTGGCTTTAACATGAGACGCCCAACATCCATGAATGTTATTCCAAATGTACTGAATGTGCATGGCATTAACATGAGACACCCTACATCCAGGAATGTTATTCCAAATGTACTGAATGTGCATGGCTTTAACATGAGACACCCAACTTCCATGAATGTTATTCCAAATGTACTGAATGTGCATGGCTTTAACATGAGATACCCTACATCCATGAATGTTATTCCAAATGTACTGAATGTGCATGGCTTTAACATGAGATACCCTACATCCAGGAATGTTATTCCAAATGTACTGAATATGCATGGCTTTAACATGAGATACCCTACATCTAGGAATGTTATTCCAAATGTACTGAATGTGCATGGCTTTAACATGAGACTCCCTACATCCAGGAATGTTATTCCAAATGTACTGAATGTGCGTGGCTTTAACATGAGATACCCTACATCCAGGAATGTTATTCCAAATGTACTGAATGCGCATGGCTTTAACATGAGATACCCTACATCCATGAATGTTATTCCAAATGTACTGAATATGCATGGCTTTAACATGAGATACCCTACATCCATAAATGTTATTCCAAATGTACTGAATGTGCGTGGCTTTAACATGAGACTCCCTACATCCCGGAATGTTATTCCAAATGTACTGAATGTGCGTGGCTTTAACATGAGACTCCCTACATCCATGAATATTATTCCAAATGTACTGAATGTGCGTGGCTTTAACATGAGATACCCTACATCCAGGAATGTTATTCCAAATGTACTGAATATGCATTGCTTTAACATGAGATACCCTACATCCAGGAACGTAATTCCAAATGTACTAAATGTGCGTGGCTTTAACATGAGATACCCTACATCCATGAATGTTATTCCAAATGTACTGAATGTGAGTGGCTTTATCATGAGATACCCTACATCTAGGAATGTTATTCCAAATGTACTGAATGTGCGTGGCTTTAACGTGAGATACCCTATATCCATGAATGTTATTCCAAATGTACTGAATGTGCGTGGCTTTAACATGAGATACCCTACATCCAGGAATGTTATTCCAAATGTACTGAATGTGCGAGGCTTTAACATGAGACACCCAACATCCATGAATGTTATTCCAAATGTACTGAATGTGAGTGGCTTTAACATGAGACACCCAACATCCATGAATATTATTCCAAATGTACTGAATGTGCATGGCTTTAACATGAGACACCCAACATCCATGAATGTTATTCCAAATGTACTGCATGTGCGTGGCTTTAACATGAGACTCCCTACATCCATGAATGTTATTCCAAATGTACTGAATGTGCGTGGCTTTAACATGAGATACCCTACATCCATGAATGTTATTCCAAATGTACTAAATGTGCATGGCTTTAACATGAGACACCCAACATCCATGAATGTTATTCCAAATGTACTGAATGTGCGTGGCTTTAACATGAGATACCCTACATCCATGAATGTTATTCCAAATGTACTAAATGTGCATGGCTTTAACATGAGACACCCTACATCCATGAATGTTATTCCAAATGTACTGAATGTGCGTGGCTTTAACATGAGACACCCAACATCCATGAATGTTATTCCAAATGTACTGAATGTGCGTGGCTTTAACATGAGATACCCTACATCCATGAATGTTATTCCAAATGTACTAAATGTGCGTGGCTTTAACATGAGACACCCAACATCCATGAATGTTATTCCAAATGTACTGAATGTGCGTGGCTTTAACATGACATACCCTATATCCATGAATGTTATTCCAAATGTACTGAATGTGCGTGGCTTTAACATGAGATACCCTACATCCATGAATGTTATTCCAAATGTACTGAATGTGCGTGGCTTTAACATGAGATACCCTACATCCATGAATATTATTCCAAATGAACTGAATGTGCGTGGCTTTAACATGAGATCCCCTACATCCATGAATGTTATTCCAAATGTACTGAATGTGCATGGCTTTAACTTGAGACACCCAACATCCATGAATATTATTCCAAATGTACTGAATGTGCGTGGCTTTAACATGAGATACCCTACATCCATGAATGTTATTCCAAATGTACTGAATGTGCGTGGCTTTAACATGAGATACCCTACATCCATGAATGTTATTCCAAATGTACTAAATGTGCGTGGCATTAACATGAGATACCTAACATCCATGAATGTTATTCCAAATGTACTGAATGTGCGTGGCTTTAACATGAGACACCCAACATCCATGAATGTTATTCCAAATGTACTGAATGTGCGTGGCTTTAACATGAGATACCCTACATCCATGAATATTATTCCCAATGTACTAAATGTGCATGGCTTTAACATGAGACACCTAACATCAATGAATGTTATTCCAAATGTACTGAATGTGCATGGCTTTAACATGAGACACCCAACATCCATGAATGTTATTCGAAATGTACTGAATGTGCATGGCTTTAACATGAGACACCCAATATCCATGAATGTTATTCCAAATGTACTAAATGTGCATGGCTTTAACATGAGACACCCTACAACCATGAATGTTATTCCAAATGTACTGAATGTGCATGGCTTTAACTTGAGACACCCAACATCCATGAATATTATTCCAAATGTACTGAATGTGCGTGGCTTTAACATGAGACACCCTACATCCATGAATGTTATTCCAAATGTACTGAATGTGCGTGGCTTTAACTTGAGACACCCAACATCCATGAATATTATTCCAAATGTACTGAATGTGCATGGCTTTAACATGAGACTCCCTACATCCATGAATGTTATTCCAAATGTACTGAATGTGCATGGCTTTAACATGAGACTCCCTACATCCATGAATGTTATTCCAAATGTACTGAATGTGCGTGGCTTTAACATGAGACGCCCAACATCCATGAATGTTATTCCAAATGTACTGAATGTGCATGGCATTAACATGAGACACCCTACATCCAGGAATGTTATTCCAAATGTACTGAATGTGCATGCCTTTAACATGAGACACCCAACTTCCATGAATGTTATTCCAAATGTACTGAATGTGCGTGGCTTTAACATGAGACGCCCAACATCCATGAATGTTATTCCAAATGTACTGAATGTGCATGGCATTAACATGAGACACCCTACATCCAGGAATGTTATTCCAAATGTACTGAATGTGCATGGCTTTAACATGAGACACCCAACTTCCATGAATGTTATTCCAAATGTACTGAATGTGCATGGCTTTAACATGAGATACCCTACATCCATGAATGTTATTCCAAATGTACTGAATGTGCATGGCTTTAACATGAGATACCCTACATCCAGGAATGTTATTCCAAATGTACTGAATATGCATGGCTTTAACATGAGATACCCTACATCTAGGAATGTTATTCCAAATGTACTGAATGTGCATGGCTTTAACATGAGACTCCCTACATCCAGGAATGTTATTCCAAATGTACTGAATGTGCGTGGCTTTAACATGAGATACCCTACATCCAGGAATGTTATTCCAAATGTACTGAATGCGCATGGCTTTAACATGAGATACCCTACATCCATGAATGTTATTCCAAATGTACTGAATATGAATGGCTTTAACATGAGATACCCTACATCCAGGAATGTTATTCCAAATGTACTGAATGTGCGTGGCTTTAACATGAGACTCCCTACATCCAGGAATGTTATTCCAAATGTACTGAATGTGCGTGGCTTTAACATGAGACTCCCTACATCCATGAATGTTATTCCAAATGTACTGAATGTGCGTGGCTTTAACATGAGATACCCTACATCCAGGAATGTTATTCCAAATGTACTGAATATGCATGGCTTTAACATGAGATACCCTACATCCAGGAATGTAATTCCAAATGTACTAAATGTGCGTGGCTTTAACATGAGATACCCTACATCCATGAATGTTATTCCAAATGTACTGAATGTGAGTGGCTTTATCATGAGATACCCTACATATAGGAATGTTATTCCAAATGTACTGAATGTGCGTGGCTTTAACGTGAGATACCCTATATCCATGAATGTTATTCCAAATGTACTGAATGTGCGTGGCTTTAACATGAGATACCCTACATCCAAGAATGTTATTCCAAATGTACTGAATGTGCGAGGCTTTAACATGAGACCCCCAACATCCATGAATGTTATTCCAAATGTACTGAATGTGAGTGGCTTTAACATGAGACACCCAACATCCATGAATATTATTCCAAATGTACTGAATGTGCATGGCTTTAACATGAGACACCCAACATCCATGAATGTTATTCCAAATGTACTGAATGTGCGTGGCTTTAACATGAGACTCCCTACATCCATGAATGTTATTCCAAATGTACTGAATGTGCGTGGCTTTAACATGAGATACCCTACATCCATGAATGTTATTCCAAATGTACTAAATGTGCATGGCTTTAACATGAGACACCCAACATCCATGAATGTTATTCCAAATGTACTGAATGTGCGTGGCTTTAACATGAGATACCCTACATCCATGAATGTTATTCCAAATGTACTAAATGTGCATGGCTTTAACATGAGACACCCTACATCCATGAATGTTATTCCAAATGTACTGAATGTGCGTGGCTTTAACATGAGACACCCAACATCCATGAATGTTATTCAAAATGTACTGAATGTGCGTGGCTTTAACATGAGATACCCTACATCCATGAATGTTATTCCAAATGTACTAAATGTGCGTGGCTTTAACATGAGACACCCAACATCCATGAATGTTATTCCAAATGTACTGAATGTGCGTGGCTTTAACATGACATACCCTATATCCATGAATGTTATTCCAAATGTACTGAATGTGCGTGGCTTTAACATGAGATACCCTACATCCATGAATGTTATTCCAAATGTACTGAATGTGCGTGGCTTTAACATGAGATACCCTACATCCATGAATATTATTCCAAATGAACTGAATGTGCGTGGCTTTAACATGAGATCCCCTACATCCATGAATGTTATTCCAAATGTACTGAATGTGCATGGCTTTAACTTGAGACACCCAACATCCATGAATATTATTCCAAATGTACTGAATGTGCGTGGCTTTAACATGAGATACCCTACATCCATGAATGTTATTCCAAATGTACTGAATGTGCGTGGCATTAACATGAGATACCCTACATCCATGAATGTTATTCCAAATGTACTAAATGTGCGTGGCATTAACATGAGATACCTAACATCCATGAATGTTATTCCAAATGTACTGAATTTGCGTGGCTTTAACATGAGACACCCAACATCCATGAATGTTATTCCAAATGTACTGAATGTGCGTGGCTTTAACATGAGGTACCCTACATCCATGAATATTATTCCCAATGTACTAAATGTGCATGGCTTTAACATGAGACACCTAACATCAATGAATGTTATTCCAAATGTACTGAATGTGCATGGCTTTAACATGAGACACCCAACATCCATGAATGTTATTCCAAATGTACTGAATGTGCATGGCTTTAACATGAGACACCCAACATCAATGAATGTTATTCCAAATGTACTAAATGTGCATGGCTTTAACATGAGACACCCTACATCCATGAATGTTATTCCAAATGTACTGAATGTGCATGGCTTTAACTTGAGACACCCAACATCCATGAATATTATTCCAAATGTACTGAATGTGCGTGGCTTTAACATGAGACACCCTACATCCATGAATGTTATTCCAAATGTACTGAATGTGCGTGGCTTTAACTAGAGACACCCAACATCCATGAATATTATTCCAAATGTACTGAATGTGCGTGGCTTTAACATGAGACACCCAACATCCATGAATGTTATTCCAAATGTACTGAATGTGCGTGGCTTTAACTTGAGGTACCCTACATCCATGAATATTATTCCCAATGTACTAAATGTGCATGGCTTTAACATGAGACACCTAACATCAATGAATGTTATTCCAAATGTACTGAATGTGCATGGCTTTAACATGAGACACCCAACATCCATGAATGTTATTCCAAATGTACTGAATGTGCATGGCTTTAACATGAGACACCCAACATCAATGAATGTTATTCCAAATGTACTAAATGTGCATGGCTTTAACATGAGACACCCTACATCCATGAATGTTATTCCAAATGTACTGAATGTGCATGGCTTTAACTTGAGACACCCAACATCCATGAATATTATTCCAAATGTACTGAATGTGCGTGGCTTTAACATGAGACACCCTACATCCATGAATGTTATTCCAAATGTACTGAATGTGCGTGGCTTTAACTAGAGACACCCAACATCCATGAATATTATTCCAAATGTACTGAATGTGCGTGGCTTTAACATGAGACACCCAACATCCATGAATGTTATTCCAAATGTACTGAATGTGCGTGGCTTTAACTTGAGACACCCAACATCCATGAATATTATTCCAAATGTACTGAATGTGCGTGGCTTTAACATGAGATACCCTACATCCATGAATGTTATTCCAAATGTACTGAATGTGCGTGGCTTTAACATGAGACACCCAACATCCATGAATGTTATTCCAAACGTACTGAATGTGCATGGCTTTAACATGAGATACCCTAGATCTAGGAATGTAATTCCAAATGTACTGAATGTGCGTGGCTTTAACGTGAGATACCCTATATCCATGAATGTTATTCCAAATGTACTGAATGTGCGTGGCTTTAACATGAGATACCCTACATCCAGGAATGTTATTCCAAATGTACTGAATGTGCGAGGCTTTAACATGAGACAGCCAACATCCATGAATATATTTCCAAATGTACTGAATGTGCATG
This sequence comes from Meconema thalassinum, assembly GCA_946902985.2. Lineage (NCBI taxonomy): Eukaryota > Metazoa > Arthropoda > Insecta > Orthoptera > Tettigoniidae > Meconema > Meconema thalassinum. Next base: position 18,925,488 of record OX336391.1, on the reverse strand, counting down.
GCTTTAACATGAGACACCCAACATCCATGAATGTTATTCCAAATGTACTGAATGTGCGTGGCTTTAACATGAGACTCCCTACATCCATGAATGTTATTCCAAATGTACTGAATGTGCGTGGCTTTAACATGAGATACCCTACATCCAGGAATGTTATTCCAAATGTACTGAATATGCATGGCTTTAACATGAGATACCCTACATCCAGGAATGTAATTCCAAATGTACTAAATGTGCGTGGCTTTAACATGAGATACCCTACATCCATGAATGTTATTCCAAATGTACTGAATGTGAGTGGCTTTATCATGAGATACCCTACATCTAGGAATGTTATTCCAAATGTACTGAATGTGCGTGGCTTTAACGTGAGATACCCTATATCCATGAATGTTATTCCAAATGTACTGAATGTGCGTGGCTTTAACATGAGATACCCTACATCCAAGAATGTTATTCCAAATGTACTGAATGTGCGAGGCTTTAACATGAGACACCCAACATCCATGAATGTTATTCCAAATGTACTGAATGTGAGTGGCTTTAACATGAGACACCCAACATCCATGAATATTATTCCAAATGTACTGAATGTGCATGGCTTTAACATGAGACACCCAACATCCATGAATGTTATTCCAAATGTACTGAATGTGCGTGGCTTTAACATGAGACTCCCTACATCCATGAATGTTATTCCAAATGTACTGAATGTGCGTGGCTTTAACATGAGATACCCTACATCCATGAATGTTATTCCAAATGTACTAAATGTGCATGGCTTTAACATGAGACATCCAACATCCATGAATGTTATTCCAAATGTACTGAATGTGCGTGGCTTTAACATGAGATACCCTACATCCATGAATGTTATTCCAAATGTACTAAATGTGCATGGCTTTAACATGAGACACCCTACATCCATGAATGTTATTCCAAATGTACTGAATGTGCGTGGCTTTAACATGAGACACCCAACATCCATGAATGTTATTCCAAATGTACTGAATGTGCGTGGCTTTAACATGAGATACCCTACATCCATGAATGTTATTCCAAATGTACTAAATGTGCGTGGCTTTAACATGAGACACCCAACATCCATGAATGTTATTCCAAATGTACTGAATGTGCGTGGCTTTAACATGACATATCCTATATCCATGAATGTTATTCCAAATGTACTGAATGTGCGTGGCTTTAACATGAGATACCCTACATCCATGAATGTTATTCCAAATGTACTGAATGTGCGTGGCTTTAACATGAGATACCCTACATCCATGAATATTATTCCAAATGAACTGAATGTGCGTGGCTTTAACATGAGATCCCCTACATCCATGAATGTTATTCCAAATGTACTGAATGTGCATGGCTTTAACTTGAGACACCCAACATCCATGAATATTATTCCAAATGTACTGAATGTGCGTGGCTTTAACATGAGATACCCTACATCCATGAATGTTATTCCAAATGTACTGAATGTGCGTGGCATTAACATGAGATACCCTACATCCATGAATGTTATTCCAAATGTACTAAATGTGCGTGGCATTAACATGAGATACCTAACATCCATGAATGTTATTCCAAATGTACTGAATGTGCGTGGCTTTAACATGAGACACCCAACATCCATGAATGTTATTCCAAATGTACTGAATGTGCGTGGCTTTAACATGAGGTACCCTACATCCATGAATATTATTCCCAATGTACTAAATGTGCATGGCTTTAACATGAGACACCTAACATCAATGAATGTTATTCCAAATGTACTGAATGTGCATGGCTTTAACATGAGACACCCAACATCCATGAATGTTATTCCAAATGTACTGAATGTGCATGGCTTTAACATGAGACACCCAACATCAATGAATGTTATTCCAAATGTACTAAATGTGCATGGCTTTAACATGAGACACCCTACATCCATGAATGTTATTCCAAATGTACTGAATGTGCATGGCTTTAACTTGAGACACCCAACATCCATGAATATTATTCCAAATGTACTGAATGTGCGTGGCTTTAACATGAGACACCCTACATCCATGAATGTTATTCCAAATGTACTGAATGTGCGTGGCTTTAACTAGAGACACCCAACATCCATGAATATTATTCCAAATGTACTGAATGTGCGTGGCTTTAACATGAGACACCCAACATCCATGAATGTTATTCCAAATGTACTGAATGTGCGTGGCTTTAACTTGAGACACCCAACATCCATGAATATTATTCCAAATGTACTGAATGTGCGTGGCTTTAACATGAGATACCCTACATCCATGAATGTTATTCCAAATGTACTGAATGTGCGTGGCTTTAACATGAGACACCAAACATCCATGAATGTTATTCCAAATGTACTGAATGTGCATGGCTTTAACATGAGATACCCTAGATCTAGGAATGTTATTCCAAATGTACTGAATGTGCGTGGCATTAACGTGAGATACCCTATATCCATGAATGTTATTCCAAATGTACTGAATGTGCGTGGCTTTAACATGAGATACCCTACATCCAGGAATGTTATTCCAAATGTACTGAATGTGCGAGGCTTTAACATGAGACACCCAACATCCATGAATGTTATTCCAAATTTACTGAATGTGAGTGGCTTTAACATGAGACAGCCAACATCCATGAATATATTTCCAAATGTACTGAATGTGCATGGCTTTAACATGAGACACCCAACATCCATGAATGTTATTCCAAATGTACTGAATGTGCGTGGCTTTAACATGAGACTCCCTACATCCATGAATGTTATTCCAAATGTACTGAATGTGCGTGGCTTTAACATGAGATACCCTACATCCATGAATGTTATTCCAAATGTACTAAATGTGCATGGCTTTAACATGAGACACCCAACATCCATGAATGTTATTCCAAATGTACTGAATGTGCGTGGCTTTAACATGAGATACCCTACATCCATGAATGTTATTCCAAATGTACTAAATGTGCATGGCTTTAACATGAGACACCCTACATCCATGAATGTTATTCCAAATGTACTGAATGTGCGTGGCTTTAACATGAGACACCCAACATCCATGAATGTTATTCCAAATGTACTGAATGTGCGTGGCTTTAACATGAGATACCCTACATCCATGAATGTTATTCCAAATGTACTAAATGTGCGTGGCTTTAACATGAGACACCCAACATCCATGAATGTTATTCCAAATGTACTGAATGTGCGTGGCTTTAACATGACATACCCTATATCCATGAATGTTATTCCAAATGTACTGAATGTGCGTGGCTTTAACATGAGATACCCTACATCCATGAATGTTATTCCAAATGTACTGAATGTGCGTGGCTTTAACATGAGATACCCTACATCCATGAATATTATTCCAAATGAACTGAATGTGCGTGGCTTAACATGAGATCCCCTACATCCATGAATGTTATTCCAAATGTACTGAATGCGCATGGCTTTAACTTGAGACACCCAACATCCATGAATATTATTCCAAATGTACTGAATGTGCGTGGCTTTAACATGAGATACCCTACATCCATGAATGTTATTCCAAATGTACTGAATGTCCGTGGCTTTAACATGAGATACCCTACATCCATGAATGTTATTCCAAATGTACTAAATGTGCGTGGCATTAACATGAGATACCTAAAATCCATGAATGTTATTCCAAATGTACTGAATGTGCGTGGCTTTAACTTGAGACACCCAACATCCATGAATGTTATTCGAAATGTACTGAATGTGCATGGCTTTAACATGAGACACCCAACATCCATGAATGTTATTCCAAATGAACTGAATGTGCGTGGCTTAACATGAGATCCCCTACATCCATGAATGTTATTCCAAATGTACTGAATGCGCATGGCTTTAACTTGAGACACCCAACATCCATGAATATTATTCCAAATGTACTGAATATGCATGGCTTTAACATGAGATACCCTTCATCCAGGAATGTTATTCCAAATGTACTGAATGTGCGTGGCTTTAACATGAGACTCCCTACATCCAGGATTGTTATTCCAAATGTACTGAATGTGCGTGGCTTTAACATGAGATACCCTACATCCATGAATATGATTCCCAATGTACTAAATGTGCATGGCTTTAACATGAGACACCTAACATCAATGAATGTTATTCCAAATGTACTGAATGTGCATGGCTTTAACATGAGACACCCAACATCCATGAATGTTATTCGAAATGTACTGAATGTGCATGGCTTTAACATGAGACACCCAACATCCATGAATGTTATTCCAAATGTACTAAATGTGCATGGCTTTAACATGAGACACCCTACATCCATGAATGTTATTCCAAATGTACTGAATGTGCATGGCTTTAACTTGAGACACCCAACATCCATGAATATTATTCCAAATGTACTGAATGTGAGTGGCTTTAACATGAGACACCCTACATCCATGAATGTTATTCCAAATGTACTGAATGTGCGTGGCTTTAACTTGAGACACCCAACATCCATGAATATTATTCCAAATGTACTGAATGTGCGTGGCTTTAACATGAGACACCCAACATCCATGAATGTTATTCCAAATGTACTGAATGTGCATGGCTTTAACATGAGACACCCAACATCCATGAATATTATTCCAAATGTACTGAATGTGCGTGGCTTTAACATGAGACACCCTACATCCATGAATGTTATTCCAAATGTACTGAATGTGCGTGGCTTTAACATGAGATACCCTACATCCATGAATGTAATTCCAAATGTACTTTATGTGCGTGGCTTTAACATGAGACACCCAACATCCATGAATATTATTCCAAATGTACTGAATGTGCATGGCTTTAACATGAGACACCCAACATCCATGAATGTTATTCCAAATGTACTGAATGTGCATGGCTTTAACATGAGACACCCAACATCCATGAATGTTATTCCAAATGTACTGAATGTGCATGGCTTTAACATGAGACACCCAGCACCTATGAATATTATTCCAAATGTACTAAATGTGCATGGCTTTAACATGAGACACCCAACATCCATGAATGTTATTCCAAATGTACTAAATGTGCATGGCTTTAACATGAGACACCCTACATCCATGAATGTTAATCCAAATGTACTAAATGTGCGTGGCTTCAACATGAGATACCCTACATCCATGAATGTAATTCCAAATGTACTGAATGTGCGTGGCTTTAACATGAGACACCCAACATCCATGAATATTATTCCAAATGTACTGAATGTGCATGGCTTTAACATGAGACACCCAACATCCATGAATGTTATTCCAAATCTACTGAATGTGCATGGCTTTAACATGAGACACCCAACATCCATGAATGTTATTCCAAATGTACTGAATGTGCATGGCTTTAACATGAGATACCCTACATCCATGAATGTTATTCCAAATGTAATGAATGTGCATGGCTTTAACATGAGACACCCAACATCCATGAATGTTATTCCAAATGTACTAAATGTGCATGGCTTTAACATGAGACACCCAACATCCATGAATGTTATTCCAAATGTACTAAATGTGCATGGCTTTAACATGAGACACCCTACATCCATGAATGTTAATCCAAATGTACTAAATGTGCGTGGCTTTAACATGAGATACCCTACATCCAGGAATGTTATTCCAAATGTACTGAATATGCATGGCTTTAACATGAGATACCCTACATCCAGGAATGTTATTCCAAATGTACTGAATGTGCGTGGCTTTAACTTGAGACACCCAACATCCATGAATGTTATTCCAAATGTACTGAATGTGTATGGCTTTAACATGAGACATCCAACATCCATGAATGTTATTCCAAATGTACTGAATGTGAGTGGCTTTAACATGAGATACCCTACATCCATAAATGTTATTCCAAATGTACTAAATGTGCGTGGCTTTAACATGAGACACCCTACATCCATGAATGTTATTCCAAATGTACTGAATGTGCGTGGCTTTAACATGAGATACCCTACATCCATAAATGTTATTCCAAATGTACTGAATGTGCATGGCTTTAACATGAGACACCCAACATCCATGAATGTTATTCCAAATGTACTAAATGTGCGTGGCTTTAACATGAGACACCCTACATCCATGAATGTTATTCCAAATGTACTGAATGTGCGTGGCTTTAACATGAGATACCCTACATCCATGAATGTTAATCCAAATGTACTAAATGTGCGTGGCTTTAACATGAGATAACCTTCATCCATGAATGTTATTCCAAATGTACTGAATGTGCATGGCTTTAACATGAGATACCCTACATCCATGAATGTTATTCCAAATGTACTGAATGTGCGTGACTTTAACATGAGACTCCCTACATCCATGAATGTTATTCCAAATGTACTGAATGTGCATGGCTTTAACATGAGACTCCCTACATCCATGAATGTTATTCCAAATGTACTGAATGTGCATGGCTTTAACATGAGACTCCCTACATCCATGAATGTTATTCCAAATGTACTGAATGTGCATGGCTTTAACATGAGACTCCCTACATCCATGAATGTTATTCCAAATGTACTGAATGTGCGTGGCTTTAACATGAGACGCCCAACATCCATGAATGTTATTCCAAATGTACTGAATGTGCATGGCATTAACATGAGACACCCTACATCCAGGAATGTTATTCCAAATGTACTGAATGTGCATGGCTTTAACATGAGACACCCAACTTCCATGAATGTTATTCCAAATGTACTGAATGTGCATGGCTTTAACATGAGATACCCTACATCCATGAATGTTATTCCAAATGTACTGAATGTGCATGGCTTTAACATGAGATACCCTACATCCAGGAATGTTATTCCAAATGTACTGAATATGCATGGCTTTAACATGAGATACCCTACATCTAGGAATGTTATTCCAAATGTACTGAATGTGCATGGCTTTAACATGAGACTCCCTACATCCAGGAATGTTATTCCAAATGTACTGAATGTGCGTGGCTTTAACATGAGATACCCTACATCCAGGAATGTTATTCCAAATGTACTGAATGCGCATGGCTTTAACATGAGATACCCTACATCCATGAATGTTATTCCAAATGTACTGAATATGCATGGCTTTAACATGAGATACCCTACATCCAGGAATGTTATTCCAAATGTACTGAATGTGCGTGGCTTTAACATGAGACTCCCTACATCCAGGAATGTTATTCCAAATGTACTGAATGTGCGTGGCTTTAACATGAGACTCCCTACATCCATGAATGTTATTCCAAATGTACTGAATGTGCGTAGCTTTAACATGAGATACCCTACATCCAGGAATGTTATTCCAAATGTACTGAATATGCATGGCTTTAACATGAGATACCCTACATCCAGGAACGTAATTCCAAATGTACTAAATGTGCGTGGCTTTAACATGAGATACCCTACATCCATGAATGTTATTCCAAATGTACTGAATGTGAGTGGCTTTATCATGAGATACCCTACATCTAGGAATGTTATTCCAAATGTACTGAATGTGCGTGGCTTTAACGTGAGATACCCTATATCCATGAATGTTATTCCAAATGTACTGAATGTGCGTGGCTTTAACATGAGATACCCTACATCCAGGAATGTTATTCCAAATGTACTGAATGTGCGAGGCTTTAACATGAGACACCCAACATCCATGAATGTTATTCCAAATGTACTGAATGTGAGTGGCTTTAACATGAGACACCCAACATCCATGAATATTATTCCAAATGTACTGAATGTGCATGGCTTTAACATGAGACACCCAACATCCATGATTGTTATTCCAAATGTACTGCATGTGCGTGGCTTTAACATGAGACTCCCTACATCCATGAATGTTATTCCAAATGTACTGAATGTGCGTGGCTTTAACATGAGATACCCTACATCCATGAATGTTATTCCAAATGTACTAAATGTGCATGGCTTTAACATGAGACACCCAACATCCATGAATGTTATTCCAAATGTACTGAATGTGCGTGGCTTTAACATGAGATACCCTACATCCATGAATGCTATTCCAAATGTACTAAATGTGCATGGCTTTAACATGAGACACCCTACATCCATGAATGTTATTCCAAATGTACTGAATGTGCGTGGCTTTAACATGAGACACCCAACATCCATGAATGTTATTCCAAATGTACTGAATGTGCGTGGCTTTAACATGAGATACCCTACATCCATGAATGCTATTCCAAATGTACTAAATGTGCATGGCTTTAACATGAGACACCCTACATCCATGAATGTTATTCCAAATGTACTGAATGTGCGTGGCTTTAACATGAGACACCCAACATCCATGAATGTTATTCCAAATGTACTGAATGTGCGTGGCTTTAACATGAGATACCCTACATCCATGAATGTTATTCCAAATGTACTAAATGTGCGTGGCTTTAACATGAGACACCCAACATCCATGAATGTTATTCCAAATGTACTGAATGTGCGTGGCTTTAACATGACATACCCTATATCCTTGAATGTTATTCCAAATGTACTGAATGTGCGTGGCTTTAACATGAGATACCCTACATCCATGAATGTTATTCCAAATGTACTGAATGTGCGTGGCTTTAACATGAGATACCCTACATCCATGAATATTATTCCAAATGAACTGAATGTGCGTGGCTTTAACATGAGATCCCCTACATCCATGAATGTTATTCCAAATGTACTGAATGTGCATGGCTTTAACTTGAGACACCCAACATCCATGAATATTATTCCAAATGTACTGAATGTGCGTGGCTTTAACATGAGATACCCTACATCCATGAATGTTATTCCAAATGTACTGAATGTGCGTGGCTTTAACATGAGATACCCTACATCCATGAATGTTATTCCAAATGTACTAAATGTGCGTGGCATTAACATGAGATACCTAACATCCATGAATGTTATTCCAAATGTACTGAATGTGCGTGGCTTTAACATGAGACACCCAACATCCATGAATGTTATTCCAAATGTACTGAATGTGCGTGGCTTTAACATGAGATACCCTACATCCATGAATATTATTCCCAATGTACTAAATGTGCATGGCTTTAACATGAGACACCTAACATCAATGAATGTTATTCCAAATGTACTGAATGTGCATGGCTTTAACATGAGACACCCAACATCCATGAATGTTATTCGAAATGTACTGAATGTGCATGGCTTTAACATGAGACACCCAACATCCATGAATGTTATTCCAAATGTACTAAATGTGCATGGCTTTAACATGAGACACCCTACATCCATGAATGTTATTCCAAATGTACTGAATGTGCATGGCTTTAACTTGAGACACCCAACATCCATGAATATTATTCCAAATGTACTGAATGTGCGTGGCTTTAACATGAGACACCCTACATCCATGAATGTTATTCCAAATGTACTGAATGTGCGTGGCTTTAACTTGAGACACCCAACATCCATGAATATTATTCCAAATGTACTGAATGTGCATGGCTTTAACATGAGACTCCCTACATCCATGAATGTTATTCCAAATGTACTGAATGTGCATGGCTTTAACATGAGACTCCCTACATCCATGAATGTTATTCCAAATGTACTGAATGTGCGTGGCTTTAACATGAGACGCCCAACATCCATGAATGTTATTCCAAATGTACTGAATGTGCATGGCATTAACATGAGACACCCTACATCCAGGAATGTTATTCCAAATGTACTGAATGTGCATGGCTTTAACATGAGACACCCAACTTCCATGAATGTTATTCCAAATGTACTGAATGTGCGTGGCTTTAACATGAGACGCCCAACATCCATGAATGTTATTCCAAATGTACTGAATGTGCATGGCATTAACATGAGACACCCTACATCCAGGAATGTTATTCCAAATGTACTGAATGTGCATGGCTTTAACATGAGACACCCAACTTCCATGAATGTTATTCCAAATGTACTGAATGTGCATGGCTTTAACATGAGATACCCTACATCCATGAATGTTATTCCAAATGTACTGAATGTGCATGGCTTTAACATGAGATACCCTACATCCAGGAATGTTATTCCAAATGTACTGAATATGCATGGCTTTAACATGAGATACCCTACATCTAGGAATGTTATTCCAAATGTACTGAATGTGCAAGGCTTTAACATGAGACTCCCTACATCCAGGAATGTTATTCCAAATGTACTGAATGTGCGTGGCTTTAACATGAGATACCCTACATCCAGGAATGTTATTCTAAATGTACTGAATGCGCATGGCTTTAACATGAGATACCCTACATCCATGAATGTTATTCCAAATGTACTGAATATGCATGGCTTTAACATGAGATACCCTACATCCAGGAATGTTATTCCAAATGTACTGAATGTGCGTGGCTTTAACATGAGACTCCCTACATCCAGGAATGTTATTCCAAATGTACTGAATGTGCGTGGCTTTAACATGAGACTCCCTACATCCATGAATGTTATTCCAAATGTACTGAATGTGCGTGGCTTTAACATGAGATACCCTACATCCAGGAATGTTATTCCAAATGTACTGAATATGCATGGCTTTAACATGAGATACCCTACATCCAGGAACGTAATTCCAAATGTACTAAAAGTGCGTGGCTTTAACATGAGATACCCTACATCCATGAATGTTATTCCAAATGTACTGAATGTGAGTGGCTTTATCATGAGATACCCTACATCTAGGAATGTTATTCCAAATGTACTGAATGTGCGTGGCTTTAACGTGAGATACCCTATATCCATGAATGTTATTCCAAATGTACTGAATGTGCGAGGCTTTAACATGAGACACCCAACATCCATGAATGTTATTCCAAATGTACTGAATGTGAGTGGCTTTAACATGAGACACCCAACATCCATGAATATTATTCCAAATGTACTGAATGTGCATGGCTTTAACATGAGACACCCAACATCCATGATTGTTATTCCAAATGTACTGCATGTGCGTGGCTTTAACATGAGACTCCCTACATCCATGAATGTTATTCCAAATGTACTGAATGTGCGTGGCTTTAACATGAGATACCCTACATCCATGAATGTTATTCCAAATGTACTAAATGTGCATGGCTTTAACATGAGACACCCAACATCCATGAATGTTATTCCAAATGTACTGAATGTGCGTGGCTTTAACATGAGATACCCTACATCCATGAATGCTATTCCAAATGTACTAAATGTGCATGGCTTTAACATGAGACACCCTACATCCATGAATGTTATTCCAAATGTACTGAATGTGCGTGGCTTTAACATGAGACACCCAACATCCATGAATGTTATTCCAAATGTACTGAATGTGCGTGGCTTTAACATGAGATACCCTACATCCATGAATGTTATTCCAAATGTACTAAATGTGCGTGGCTTTAACATGAGACACCCAACATCCATGAATGTTATTCCAAATGTACTGAATGTGCGTGGCTTTAACATGACATACCCTATATCCATGAATGTTATTCCAAATGTACTGAATGTGCGTGGCTTTAACATGAGATACCCTACATCCATGAATGTTATTCCAAATGTACTGAATGTGCGTGGCTTTAACATGAGATACCCTACATCCATGAATATTATTCCAAATGAACTGAATGTGCGTGGCTTTAACATGAGATCCCCTACATCCATGAATGTTATTCCAAATGTACTGAATGTGCATGGCTTTAACTTGAGACACCCAACATCCATGAATATTATTCCAAATGTACTGAATGTGCGTGGCTTTAACATGAGATACCCTACATCCATGAATGTTATTCCAAATGTACTGAATGTGCGTGGCTTTAACATGAGATACCCTACATCCATGAATGTTATTCCAAATGTACTAAATGTGCGTGGCATTAACATGAGATACCTAACATCCATGAATGTTATTCCAAATGTACTGAATGTGCGTGGCTTTAACATGAGACACCCAACATCCATGAATGTTATTCCAAATGTACTGAATGTGCGTGGCTTTAACATGAGATACCCTACATCCATGAATATTATTCCCAATGTACTAAATGTGCATGGCTTTAACATGAGACACCTAACATCAATGAATGTTATTCCAAATGTACTGAATGTGCATGGCTTTAACATGAGACACCCAACATCCATGAATGTTATTCGAAATGTACTGAATGTGCATGGCTTTAACATGAGACACCCAACATCCATGAATGTTATTCCAAATGTACTAAATGTGCATGGCTTTAACATGAGACACCCTACATCCATGAATGTTATTCCAAATGTACTGAATGTGCATGGCTTTAACTTGAGACACCCAACATCCATGAATATTATTCCAAATGTACTGAATGTGCGTGGCTTTAACATGAGACACCCTACATCCATGAATGTTATTCCAAATGTACTGAATGTGCGTGGCTTTAACTTGAGACACCCAACATCCATGAATATTATTCCAAATGTACTGAATGTGCATGGCTTTAACATGAGACGCCCTACATCCATGAATGTTATTCCAAATGTACTGAATGTGCATGGCTTTAACATGAGACTCCCTACATCCATGAATGTTATTCCAAATGTACTGAATGTGCGTGGCTTTAACATGAGACGCCCAACATCCATGAATGTTATTCCAAATGTACTGAATGTGCATGGCATTAACATGAGACACCCTACATCCAGGAATGTTATTCCAAATGTACTGAATGTGCATGGCTTTAACATGAGACACCCAACTTCCATGAATGTTATTCCAAATGTACTGAATGTGCGTGGCTTTAACATGAGACGCCCAACATCCATGAATGTTATTCCAAATGTACTGAATGTGCATGGCATTAACATGAGACACCCTACATCCAGGAATGTTATTCCAAATGTACTGAATGTGCATGGCTTTAACATGAGACACCCAACTTCCATGAATGTTATTCCAAATGTACTGAATGTGCATGGCTTTAACATGAGATACCCTACATCCATGAATGTTATTCCAAATGTACTGAATGTGCATGGCTTTAACATGAGATACCCTACATCCAGGAATGTTATTCCAAATGTACTGAATATGCATGGCTTTAACATGAGATACCCTACATCTAGGAATGTTATTCCAAATGTACTGAATGTGCATGGCTTTAACATGAGACTCCCTACATCCAGGAATGTTATTCCAAATGTACTGAATGTGCGTGGCTTTAACATGAGATACCCTACATCCAGGAATGTTATTCTAAATGTACTGAATGCGCATGGCTTTAACATGAGATACCCTACATCCATGAATGTTATTCCAAATGTACTGAATATGCATGGCTTTAACATGAGATACCCTTCATCCAGGAATGTTATTCCAAATGTACTGAATGTGCGTGGCTTTAACATGACACTCCCTACATCCAGGAATGTTATTCCAAATGTACTGAATGTGCGTGGCCTTAACATGAGACTCCCTACATCCATGAATGTTATTCCAAATGTACTGAATGTGCGTGGCTTTAACATGAGATACCCTACATCCAGGAATGTTATTCCAAATGTACTGAATATGCACGGCTTTAACATGAGATACCCTACATCCAGGAATGTAATTCCAAATGTACTAAATGTGCGTGGCGTTAACATGAGATACCCTACATCCATGAATGTTATTCCAAATGTACTGAATGTGAGTGGCTTTATCATGAGATACCCTACATCTAGGAATGTTATTCCAAATGTACTGAATGTGCGTGGCTTTAACGTGAGATACCCTATATCCATGAATGTTATTCCAAATGTACTGAATGTGCGTGGCTTTAACATGAGATACCCTACATCCAGGAATGTTATTCCAAATGTACTGAATGTGCGAGGCTTTAACATGAGACACCCAACATCCATGAATGTTATTCCAAATGTACTGAATGTGAGTGGCTTTAACATGAGACACCCAACATCCATGAATATTATTCCAAATGTACTGAATGTGCATGGCTTTAACATGAGACACCCAACATCCATGAATGTTATTCCAAATGTACTGAATGTGCGTGGCTTTAACATGAGACTCCCTACATCCATGAATGTTATTCCAAATGTACTGAATGTGCGTGGCTTTAACATGAGATACCCTACATCCATGAATGTTATTCCAAATGTACTAAATGTGCATGGCTTTAACATGAGACACCCAACATCCATGAATGTTATTCCAAATGTACTGAATGTGCGTGGCTTTAACATGAGATACCCTACATCCATGAATGTTATTCCAAATGTACTAAATGTGCATGGCTTTAACATGAGACACCCTACATCCATGAATGTTATTCCAAATGTACTGAATGTGCGTGGCTTTAACATGAGACACCCAACATCCATGAATGTTATTCCAAATGTACTGAATGTGCGTGGCTTTAACATGAGATACCCTACATCCATGAATGTTATTCCAAATGTACTAAATGTGCGTGGGTTTAACATGAGACACCCAACATCCATGAATGTTATTCCAAATGTACTGAATGTGCGTGGCTTTAACATGACATACCCTATATCCATGAATGTTATTCCAAATGTACTGAATGTGCGTGGCTTTAACATGAGATACCCTACATCCATGAATGTTATTCCAAATGTACTGAATGTGCGTGGCTTTAACATGAGATACCCTACATCCATGAATATTATTCCAAATGAACTGAATGTGCGTGGCTTTAACATGAGATCCCCTACATCCATGAATGTTATTCCAAATGTACTGAATGTGCATGGCTTTAACTTGAGACACCCAACATCCATGAATATTATTCCAAATGTACTGAATGTGCGTGGCTTTAACATGAGATACCCTACATCCATGAATGTTATTCCAAATGTACTGAATGTGCGTGGCTTTAACATGAGATACCCTACATCCATGAATGTTATTCCAAATGTACTAAATGTGCGTGGCATTAACATGAGATACCTAACATCCATGAATGTTATTCCAAATGTACTGAATGTGCGTGGCTTTAACATGAGACACCCAACATCCATGAATGTTATTCCAAATGTACTGAATGTGCGTGGCTTTAACATGAGATACCCTACATCCATGAATATTATTCGACAATGTACTAAATGTGCATGGCTTTAACATGAGACACCTAACATCAATGAATGTTATTCCAAATGTACTGAATGTGCATGGCTTTAACATGAGACACCCAACATCCATGAATGTTATTCGAAATGTACTGAATGTGCATGGCTTTAACATGAGACACCCAACATCCATGAATGTTATTCCAAATGTACTAAATGTGCATGGCTTTAACATGAGACACCCTACATCCATGAATGTTATTCCAAATGTACTGAATGTGCATGGCTTTAACTTGAGACACCCAACATCCATGAATATTATTCCAAATGTACTGAATGTGCGTGGCTTTAACATGAGACACCCTACATCCATGAATGTTATTCCAAATGTACTGAATGTGCGTGGCTTTAACTAGAGACACCCAACATCCA
The DNA here is from genome assembly GCA_946902985.2 of Meconema thalassinum. Lineage (NCBI taxonomy): Eukaryota > Metazoa > Arthropoda > Insecta > Orthoptera > Tettigoniidae > Meconema > Meconema thalassinum. The sequence continues at coordinate 18,909,922 of OX336391.1, read as the reverse complement.
TTAATATTATTCCAAATGTACTGAATGTGCATGGCTTTAACATGAGACTCCCTACATCCATGAATGTTATTCCAAATGTACTGAATGTGCATGGCTTTAACATGAGACTCCCTACATCCATGAATGTTATTCCAAATGTACTGAATGTGCGTGGCTTTAACATGAGACGCCCAACATCCATGAATGTTATTCCAAATGTACTGAATGTGCATGGCATTAACATGAGACACCCTACATCCAGGAATGTTATTCCAAATGTACTGAATGTGCATGGCTTTAACATGAGACACCCAACTTCCATGAATGTTATTCCAAATGTACTGAATGTGCGTGGCTTTAACATGAGACGCCCAACATCCATGAATGTTATTCCAAATGTACTGAATGTGCATGGCATTAACATGAGACACCCTACATCCAGGAATGTTATTCCAAATGTACTGAATGTGCATGGCTTTAACATGAGACACCCAACTTCCATGAATGTTATTCCAAATGTACTGAATGTGCATGGCTTTAACATGAGATACCCTACATCCATGAATGTTATTCCAAATGTACTGAATGTGCATGGCTTTAACATGAGATACCCTACATCCAGGAATGTTATTCCAAATGTACTGAATATGCATGGCTTTAACATGAGATACCCTACATCTAGGAATGTTATTCCAAATGTACTGAATGTGCATGGCTTTAACATGAGACTCCCTACATCCAGGAATGTTATTCCAAATGTACTGAATGTGCGTGGCTTTAACATGAGATACCCTACATCCAGGAATGTTATTCTAAATGTACTGAATGCGCATGGCTTTAACATGAGATACCCTACATCCATGAATGTTATTCCAAATGTACTGAATATGCATGGCTTTAACATGAGATACCCTTCATCCAGGAATGTTATTCCAAATGTACTGAATGTGCGTGGCTTTAACATGAGACTCCCTACATCCAGGATTGTTATTCCAAATGTACTGAATGTGCGTGGCTTTAACATGAGACTCCCTACATCCATGAATGTTATTCCAAATGTACTGAATGTGCGTGGCTTTAACATGAGATACCCTACATCCAGGAATGTTATTCCAAATGTACTGAATATGCATGGCTTTAACATGAGATACCCTACATCCAGGAATGTAATTCCAAATGTACTAAATGTGCGTGGCTTTAACATGAGATACCCTACATCCATGAATGTTATTCCAAATGTACTGAATGTGAGTGGCTTTATCATGAGATACCCTACATCTAGGAATGTTATTCCAAATGTACTGAATGTGCGTGGCTTTAACGTGAGATACCCTATATCCATGAATGTTATTCCAAATGTACTGAATGTGCGTGGCTTTAACATGAGATACCCTACATCCAGGAATGTTATTCCAAATGTACTGAATGTGCGAGGCTTTAACATGAGACACCCAACATCCATGAATGTTATTCCAAATGTACTGAATGTGAGTGGCTTTAACATGAGACACCCAACATCCATGAATATTATTCCAAATGTACTGAATGTGCATGGCTTTAACATGAGACACCCAACATCCATGAATGTTATTCCAAATGTACTGAATGTGCGTGGCTTTAACATGAGACTCCCTACATCCATGAATGTTATTCCAAATGTACTGAATGTGCGTGGCTTTAACATGAGATACCCTACATCCATGAATGTTATTCCAAATGTACTAAATGTGCATGGCTTTAACATGAGACACCCAACATCCATGAATGTTATTCCAAATGTACTGAATGTGCGTGGCTTTAACATGAGATACCCTACATCCATGAATGTTATTCCAAATGTACTAAATGTGCATGGCTTTAACATGAGACACCCTACATCCATGAATGTTATTCCAAATGTACTGAATGTGCGTGGCTTTAACATGAGACACCCAACATCCATGAATGTTATTCCAAATGTACTGAATGTGCGTGGCTTTAACATGAGATACCCTACATCCATGAATGTTATTCCAAATGTACTAAATGTGCGTGGCTTTAACATGAGACACCCAACATCCATGAATGTTATTCCAAATGTACTGAATGTGCGTGGCTTTAACATGACATACCCTATATCCATGAATGTTATTCCAAATGTACTGAATGTGCGTGGCTTTAACATGAGATACCCTACATCCATGAATGTTATTCCAAATGTACTGAATGTGCGTGGCTTTAACATGAGATACCCTACATCCATGAATATTATTCCAAATGAACTGAATATGCGTGGCTTTAACATGAGATCCCCTACATCCATGAATGTTATTCCAAATGTACTGAATGTGCATGGCTTTAACTTGAGACACCCAACATCCATGAATATTATTCCAAATGTACTGAATGTGCGTGGCTTTAACATGAGATACCCTACATCCATGAATGTTATTCCAAATGTACTGAATGTGCGTGGCTTTAACATGAGATACCCTACATCCATGAATGTTATTCCAAATGTACTAAATGTGCGTGGCATTAACATGAGATACCTAACATCCATGAATGTTATTCCATATGTACTGAATGTGCGTGGCTTTAACATGAGACACCCAACATCCATGAATGTTATTCCAAATGTACTGAATGTGCGTGGCTTTAACATGAGATACCCTACATCCATGAATATTATTCCCAATGTACTAAATGTGCATGGCTTTAACATGAGACACCTAACATCAATGAATGTTATTCCAAATGTACTGAATGTGCATGGCTTTAACATGAGACACCCAACATCCATGAATGTTATTCGAAATGTACTGAATGTGCATGGCTTTAACATGAGACACCCAACATCCATGAATGTTATTCCAAATGTACTAAATGTGCATGGCTTTAACATGAGACACCCTACATCCATGAATGTTATTCCAAATGTACTGAATGTGCATGGCTTTAACTTGAGACACCCAACATCCATGAATATTATTCCAAATGTACTGAATGTGCGTGGCTTTAACATGAGACACCCTACATCCATGAATGTTATTCCAAATGTACTGAATGTGCGTGGCTTTAACTAGAGACACCCAACATCCATGAATATTATTCCAAATGTACTGAATGTGCGTGGCTTTAACATGAGACACCCAACATCCATGAATGTTATTCCAAATGTACTGAATGTGCGTGGCTTTAACTTGAGACACCCAACATCCATGAATATTATTCCAAATGTACTGAATGTGCGTGGCTTTAACATGAGATACCCTACATCCATGAATGTTATTCCAAATGTACTGAATGTGCGTGGCTTTAACATGAGACACCCAACATCCATGAATGTTATTCCAAATGTACTGAATGTGCATGGCTTTAACATGAGATACCCTACATCTAGGAATGTTATTCCAAATGTACTGAATGTGCGTGGCTTTAACGTGAGATACCCTATATCCATGAATGTTATTCCAAATGTACTGAATGTGCGTGGCTTTAACATGAGATACCCTACATCCAGGAATGTTATTCCAAATGTACTGAATGTGCGAGGCTTTAACATGAGACACCCAACATCCATGAATGTTATTCCAAATTTACTGAATGTGAGTGGCTTTAACATGAGACAGCCAACATCCATGAATATTATTTTAAATGTACTGAATGTGCATGGCTTTAACATGAGACACCCAACATCCATGAATGTTATTCCAAATGTACTGAATGTGCGTGGCTTTAACATGATACTCCCTACATCCATGAATGTTATTCCAAATGTACTGAATGTGCGTGGCTTTAACATGAGATACCCTACATCCATGAATGTTATTCCAAATGTACTAAATGTGCATGGCTTTAACATGAGACATCCAACATCCATGAATGTTATTCCAAATGTACTGAATGTGCGTGGCTTTAACATGAGATACCCTACATCCATGAATGTTATTCCAAATGTACTAAATGTGCATGGCTTTAACATGAGACATCCTACATCCATGAATGTTATTCCAAATGTACTGAATGTGCGTGGCTTTAACATGAGACACCCAACATCCATGAATGTTATTCCAAATGTGCTGAATGTGCGTGGCTTTAACATGAGATACCCTACATCCATGAATGTTATTCCAAATGTACTAAATGTGCGTGGCTTTAACATGAGACACCCAACATCCATGAATGTTATTCCAAATGTACTGAATGTGCGTGGCTTTAACATGACATACCCTATATCCATGAATGTTATTCCAAATGTACTGAATGTGCGTGGCTTTAACATGAGATACCCTACATCCATGAATGTTATTCCAAATGTACTGAATGTGCGTAGCTTTAACATGAGATACCCTACATCCATGAATATTATTCCAAATTAACTGAATGTGCGTGGCTTTAACATGAGATCCCCTACATCCATGAATGTTATTCCAAATGTACTGAATGTGCATGGCTTTAACTTGAGACACCCAACATCCATGAATATTATTCCAAATGTACTGAATGTGCGTGGCTTTAACATGAGATACCCTACATCCATGAATGTTATTCCAAATGTACTGAATGTCCGTGGCTTTAACATGAGATACCCTACATCCATGAATGTTATTCCAAATGTACTAAATGTGCGTGGCATTAACATGAGATACCTAACATCCATGAATGTTATTCCAAATGTACTGAATGTGCGTGGCTTTAACATGAGACACCCAACATCCATGAATGTTATTCCAAATGTACTGAATGTGCGTGGCTTTAACATGAGATACCCTACATCCATGAATATGATTCCCAATGTACTAAATGTGCATGGCTTTAACATGAGACACCTAACATCAATGAATGTTATTCCAAATGTACTGAATGTGCATGGCTTTAACATGAGACACCCAACATCCATGAATGTTATTCGAAATGTACTGAATGTGCATGGCTTTAACATGAGACACCCAACATCCATGAATGTTATTCCAAATGTACTAAATGTGCATGGCTTTAACATGAGACACCCTACATCCATGAATGTTATTCCAAATGTACTGAATGTGCATGGCTTTAACTTGAGACACCCAACATCCATGAATATTATTCCAAATGCACTGAATGTGCGTGGCTTTAACATGAGACACCCTACATCCATGAATGTTATTCCAAATGTACTGAATGTGCGTGGCTTTAACTTGAGACACCCAACATCCATGAATATTATTCCAAATGTACTGAATGTGCGTGGCTTTAACATGAGACACCCAACATCCATGAATGTTATTCCAAATGTACTGAATGTGCGTGGCTTTAACTTGAGACACCCAACATCCATGAATATTATTCCAAATGTACTGAATGTGCGTGGCTTTAACATGAGATAACCTACATCCATGAATGTTATTCCAAATGTACTGAATGTGCGTGGCTTTAACATGACACACCCAACATCCATGAATGTTATTCCAAATGTACTGAATGTGCATGGCTTTAACTTGAGACACCCAACATCCATGAATGTGATTCCAAATGTACTGAATGTGCATGGCTTTAACTTGAGACACCCAACATCCATGAATATTATTCCAAATGTACTGAATGTGCGTGGCTTTAACATGAGACACCCAACATTCATGAATGTTATTCCAAATGTACTGAATGTGCGTGGCTTTAACTTGAGACACCCAACATCCATGAATATTATTCCAAATGTACTGAATGTGCGTGGCTTTAACATGAGATACCCTACATCCATGAATGTTATTCCAAATGTACTGAATGTGCGTGGCTTTAACATGAGACATCCAACATCCATGAATGTTATTCCAAATGTTCTGAATGTGCATGGCTTTAACTTGAGACACCCAACATCCATGAATGTGGTTCCAAATGTACTGAATGTGCATGGCTTTAACTTGAGACACCCAACATCCATGAATATTATTCCAAATGTACTGAATGTGCGTGGCTTTAACATGAGACACCCTACATCCATGAATGTTATTCCAAATGTACTGAATGTGCGTGGCTTTAACATGAGATACACTACATCCATGAATGTTAATCCAAATGTACTAAATGTGCGTGGCTTTAACATGAGATACCCTATATCCAGGAATGTTATTCCAAATGTACTGAATGTGCGTGGCTTTAACATGATATACCCTATATCCATGAATGTTATTCCAAATGTACTAAATGTGCATGGCTTTAACATGAGACACCCTACATCCATGAATGTTAATCCAAATGTACTAAATGTGCGTGGCTTGAACATGAGATACCCTACATCCATGAATGTTATTCCAAATGTACTGAATGTGCGTGGCTTTAACAAGAGATACCCTACATCCATGAATGTTATTCCAAATGTACTGAATGTGCGTGGCTTTACCATGAGACACCCAACACCCATGAATATTATTCCAAATGTACTGAATGTGCGTAGCTTTAACATGAGATACCCTACATCGATCAATCTAATTCCAAATGTACTGAATGTGCGTGGCTTTTACATGAGATACCCTACATCCATGAATGTTATTCCAAATGTACTGAATGAGCTTGGCTTTAACATGAGACACCCAACATCCATTAATGTTATTCCAAATGTACTGAATGTTAGAGGCTTTAACATGAGATACCCTACATCCATGAATATTATTCCAAATGTACTGAATGTGCGTGGCTTTAACATGAGATACCCTACATCCATGAATGTAATTCCAAATGTACTGAATGTGCGTGGCTTTAACATGAGACACCCAACATCCATGAATGTTATTCCAAATGTACTGAATGTGCGTGGCTTTAACATGAGATACCCTACATCCATGAATGTAATTCGAAATGTACTGAATGTGCGTGGCTTTAACATGAGATACCCTTCATCCATGAATGTTATTCCAAATGTACTGAATGTGCGTGGCTTTAACATGAGACACCCAACATCCATTAATGTTATTCCAAATGTACTGAATGTGAGAGGCTTTAACATGAGATACCCTACATCCATGAATATTATTCCAAATGTACTGAATGTGCGTGGCTTTAACATGTGATACCCTACATCCATGAATATTATTCCAAATGTACTAAATGTGCATGGCTTTAACAATAGACACCCAACATCCATGAATATTATTCCAAATGTACTGAATGTGCATGGCTTTAACATGAGACACCCAACATCCATGAATATTATTCCAAATGTACTGAATGTGCATGGCTTTAATACGAGACACCCAACATCCATGAATATTATTCCAAATGTACTGAATGTGCATGGCTTTAACATGAAACACCCACCATCCATGAATATTATTCCAAATGTACTGAATGTACATGGCTTTAACATGAGACACCCAACATCCATGAATGTTATTCCAAATGTACTGAATGTACATGGCTTTAACATGAGATACCCTACATCCATGAATGTTAATCCAAATGTACTGAATGTGCGTGGCTTTAACATGAGATACCCTACATCCATGAATGTTATTCCAAATGTACTGAATGTGCGTGGCTTTAACATGAGATACCCTACATCCATGAATGTTATTCCAAATGTACTGAATGTACATGGCTTTAACATGAGATACCCTATATCCATGAATGTTAATCCAAATGTACTAAATGTGCGTGGCTTTAACATGAGATACTCTACATCCATGAATGTTATTCCAAATGTACTGAATGTGCGTGGCTTTAACATGAGATACCCTACATCCATGAATGTTATTCCAAATGTACTGAATGTACATGGCTTTAACATGAGATACCCTATATCCATGAATGTTAATCCAAATGTACTAAATGTGCGTGGCTTTAACATGAGATACTCTACATCCATGAATGTTATTCCAAATGTACTGAATGTGCGTGGCTTTAACATGAGGTACCCTACATCCATGAATGTATTTCCAAAAGTACTCAATGTGCGTGGCTTTAACATGAGATACCCTACATCCATGAATGTTATTCCAAATGTACTGAATGTGCGTGGCTTTAACATGAGACACCCAAAATCCATGAATGTTATTCCAAATGTACTGAATGTGAGAGGCTTTAACATGAGATACCCTACATCCATGAATATTATTCCAAATGTACTGAATGTGCGTGGCTTTAACATGAGATACCCTACACCCATGAATGTTATTCCAAATGTACTGAATGTGCATGGCTTTAACATGAGATACCCTACATCCATGAATGTTATTCCAAATGTACTGAATGTGCATGGCTTTAACATGAGACACCTAACACCAATGAATGTTATTCCAAATGTACTAAATGTGCGTGGCTTTAACATGAGACACCCAACATCCATGAATGTTATTCCAAATGTACTGAATGTGCATGGCTTTAACATGAGATACCCTACATCCATGAATATTATTCCAAATGTACTAAATGTGCATGGCTTTAACATGAGACACCCAACATCCATGAATATTATTCCAAATGTACTGAATGTGCATGGCTTTAACATGAGACACCCAACATCCATGAATATTACTCCAAATGTACTGAATGTGCATGGCTTTAACATGAGACACCCAACATCCATGAATATTATTCCAAATGTACTGAATGTGCATGGCTTTAACATTAGACACCCTACATCCATGAATATTACTCCAAATGTACTGAATGTGCATGGCTTTAACATGAGACACCCAACATCCATGAATTGTTTAAGATAATGTAATGGTGAACGAATAAGTGCCGATGTGAGGAATGTGTGGCATTTCTGGCTGTCACATCGCAGCGCCACCGAAGACAACAACAGAATCACTCAATAAACGAAGCATCTTTATAGGGCACATCAACTTGCAAAACGAGGCATATTGCTGCAATCTTCAGAAGAAAACATGTAAACATTTCAGTCACGAAACTGTTTTATGAAATACAGTCTTATTCAGAGCAATGTAAGCAATTTTTTGCATTTTACAGAACTCTACGGGAACATGTTTGTCACTCTTTTGATAAATACAATTTCCATCAGATGATCAAAATTTAAGGACCAAAACTCTTCATCTTTTGTACGCAATACCTCTTGAAGAGATACGGTTTATTTTCTAAATGATTATCAAATACTATGTTTTTCATCCATGCTAATAGATGTACTTAACAGCTTTTACCCTCAATCCATTAACGGCTGAAAAAGCCCAACCACCTCCTTTTGAAATCGATTCTTCATTTTCCAATTGCAACTTGTCATATCGTTCATAAAATATTCACCATTAAAGTTTCCGAGAAACACAGCCGCAGTTTTTTTAAGCACGATCAGTCAATAATTCCTGACACAAGCCAATATCCTGGCATTCAACCTGTGAATTTCTCTTATTGTGACCTTAACTACTCGTTATTTTGCTTCCCAGAGATAAACAGTCAAGTGTTCGCACGTTTCACACCAGATCATCATCATCATCGGCTTTAACTCGAATCCGAGTATAAATCTTCTTCCTTCGGTCCAGTTTGTGGATGTGTTTATGGTGACTTAAGTGTCCAACCCAGGCATAGAACAAGCGTCCACACAAGTCACATAGTATTGCTGGAGGAGGACGTGGTTTGGCTGCTCGAAGTTTCCTAGCTTGGCGCTTGGCCTCTTCATGAGTGCGTCGATCCCTTTCAAACGTATTTACAGTATCCGAGATGGTACGGCGCCAAGTTGAGCGGTCTTCAGCCAGCATGTCCCAGGTCAATTTCATGGTCTGCTTAAATTGGTCCTTGTAGCGCCTCTTAGGACCACCATGAGGTCTGGTGCCATAGCATAACTCACCATATAGCATTTGACGAGGTAATCTCACATCATCCATCCGATGGTCATGACCAATCCATCTAAACTGGTGACCTAATATGGATGATTCTATGCTGTTGATTTGAGCCTTTACAAGAACAGAAATATTGGTAATACGGTCTTCCCATTTAATCCTCAGGATTGTTCGAAGTTTTTGTAGGTGGAAACGCTCAAGCTTCCTAAGATCACGTCGGTAAATGGTCTACGTTTCACAGCCATTGTGCTTCTGGAAGCTCTAAATCCGCATTGTGACTGTGGGAGGATCTTCTCAGAGATAATCTTGAGACGGTTAAGTAGAATTCTTGCAAGAATCTTCCCCACAATTGATAGCAGTGATATACCACGGTAGTTGTCACAAGCACTGCGATCACCCTTCTTAAAGATAGTGATGATTGTGGCATTCTTTAGGTCTCCAGGTAGCTTTCTTGATTCCCAGATTCTGAGGATAAGGGTGAAAATCCTTGTTTGGAGGGAATGACCTTCGGCTTGAATTAGTTCCAGAGGAATATTATCTGGGCCAGGTGCCTTTCTGGGTTTCAATTGGGTGAGAGCTGCAGTGAATTCATGATAAGTAGGAGGTACTGCCAACCACAGTTGTTCAGGTTGTTGCGGCACATCACAAAGGAAGTCTTCAGCAGCTGCTGATGGACAATTTAGGAGATTGGAGAAGTGTTCCTTCCAGCGTTTCAAGATTTCTTGACTGTCAGTAAAGGTAGTAGAATTATCAGCGCTTTTCAGTGTACCTTATGAGGAGCGAGATAGTCCATATATTTCTTTGAGTACTGCATAGAAGTTCCTAAAGTCTCGAGCATCCGAAAGTCTCTGCAGTTCTTGAGCCGTCTGCTGCCACCAAGTATTTTTAATTATTTTTAATCTGCCTTATCTGCGTCTGAGTTCCAGTAGTTTATCTCTCTTTGTGTTGGAAGTTGGGTCTTGAAGATGGGCAAGATAGGCATTCATTTTGCCATTGATGAGAGACAGAATTTCTTCATTGTTGTCATCAAACCAGTCTTGTCTTTTGCGCACTATAAAACCAATGGTTTCCTCAGCTGACTGTGTGATAATCTTCTGTAGTGTGGCCCATTCTTGCTGAATGTCATGCGTTACTGGGTTTTCTGATAACTGGGTGACGATCCTGTTTTCAAAATGTTTACACATGGATTCATCCTGAAGTTTGGATGTATTAAACTTCCTTCTTGGCAAATTTTTGATGTTCCAAGGTGGTTTAGGTCTGATGGATATCCTGAGCTTACATGTAAGAAGTTTATGATCTGTCCAACAATCGTCTATATTCCTTGCTGTTCTGGTAATAAGAGTGTCCTTCTTATCACATTGCCGGGTAATGATATAATCAAGAATGTGTCAATGTTTGGAATGAGGATGCATCCACGTGGTTTTGAAGCGGTTAGGTAGCCGGAACTGCGTGTTGGTAATGAAAAGTTCGTGTTCTGCACAAAGACCAAGAAGCAACAGTCCAATGGGATTACATTTTCCAAGTCCCTGTTTGCCGATCACATTATTCCCAACTCTGGCATTGAAGTCACCGAGGAGCAAGAGTTTATCTGCAGATGGTACCTTGGAGATGATTTCACTTAGCTAATCATAGAATTGATCCTTTCCTTCATCATCAGAATCTAGGGTACGAGAATAGGCAGAGATAATAATAATAATATCGTATGGCCTCGGTGGCGGGTGCAAGCTTGGTTATTTGACACCCAAAGGGTAGCTTGCATGTCGAATTTCGTTGTTCCTTGAAGCACTGTGAAAGTTAAGGAGGTTAGTTATCTAAGCTCCCTGAACACTATAGCGCTTTCTAGTAGAGAAATGAGGAACTTTGTGTTGGCGGAAACTCCCGAGTAGAGACACAATTTTATGGTGTATCGCGAAAATGCGAAATAAGTTTATATGTGCATAAAAAGTGTTTTAAATGTGTGTTTAATATTGTTTGATCATAAAGCACTGAATTTGTCCTCACGACTAAACGCGAAATTCCACCTTACTTGCGATGTACGTCCGTATTTGCGACATATCACGAAATCGGCTTGTTTATTACGTCTCTAAACAATTTGGTGCGATATCGCAAGCCTTCAGTGGTTTTCACCTTGTTAGCATTGCTGGTAGAACCCAATTCAAATTTATTTTTAAGTGTTTAAATCCTAAGCATATCCTAACATCACGTAGCAGGAAATTACTACACAGTTTCAATATTGGCTATCCTGTCGTACTGGGAGACAAGTGAGAGAGTTGGGCCGCGCATTGCTGACCACGTGGGTGCGCTGTGATTTGTAGTTGAAATTTCTATTTCTAATGTGAATTCGCAATGCCGAAAATAACGACGTGTTTTGATAGGGCTGACGAGTTTAAAGACGAAGGCTGTCAAGTTTTCGATTCGCGGCAGAAGATAGTTATGTGCAAATTCTGCAACATTAGACTAGATTGGAAGCGTCGCGATTCATGTGTGAAACACAACTTAAGTGAAAATCACAAAAAGAAGAAAAGAATTTTGTCTGAAGGAGGTACCAAAAAACAGATATCAGTTCAAGAGGCGGTCGGGAATGCCAAAAAAGTGAGAAATGACTCCGACGAATTTGTGATGTCAACAGTGGAGGCCTTTTTGAGTGCCAACATTCCTTTAGGAAAGCTAGATCATCCAACAATGAAGGATTGGATGAACAAACATATACCAGGCGAGTTATTTTTTTTTCGGATGCCGCTACACTTACCAGTATCCTGCAGCCCCACTTTTCGTAGCGATAAAAATAATAATAGGTGGAAAGACGTAGTTTTATGTAACAAATTTTATCAGGGAGGGAAGGTCATTCTTTTACGATTGCCGAGAATCCACCAACCCGCCGTGACATTTACAGCTGAAAGTTTTGTAGCCACCATGGAAACGTGATGTGAGATACTAGAAAGTGTATTAATGACTTAGTTTACTTTTAAATACTTATAAGTTCATATCATAAACAACATACAAGTCTGATTTATTAATATTTAAAATTATAATGATTTGCTTGCTAATAGATTTTTTCATTACACTGCTTTAGGAAGTGGAAATTTTCCCACAGCAGACTGGTTACGAATGAAATATTTGCCCCTATTACATCAAGAAAAAGAAGAATCAAGTAGTGAGAAATTAAAGAATCAGCATGTTATTCTACACTGTGATGAAACCACAGATAGGATGGGTCGAGCCGTGTTCATTGTGCTATTTAGAACTCTTCCCAAGGGTAGTAGCGAGACTCCTAAAGTGCTAGTAGGTGGTGTCCTAATGCTTCAGAATGTTAACTCGCAGGAATGTTCTCAAGCCATAGTGGAGGTTATTAAGAGACATAAACTTGAATACAAAAATATCATAGGTATTTCTTCAGATGGTGCACGATATATGAAAAAGTGTGTGCAAACTTTACAAGGTTTGATATCGGACAACCTTCTTCACATTGAGTGTTGGGCACACAAGCTTGATTTAGTAGCAGGAATCTGGCCGAAGAAATTTTATCGTGTGAATGAGTGTGTTACCAAAACAAAGCAAGCTTTTCTTAATACAAGAAAACGGAAGCATAGGTATATTAGCTTCTTGCAGCAGAAGTATGGTGCAGGAGAAAAGGATATAAAGCTCTTTCCCTCACCAGTTATCACAAGGTGGAATACGTGGTTCACATCAGTTTCCTACTTGGCAAACTATGTCATGGACTTGGTTCAGTATTGTAAAACAGTGGAGACTGATGCTGAAAGTGTTAAATACTTTCAAAAATTAAGTGAAAGTGAAGTAAAATCAATTTTGTGTGAGGCAATTTTTGTGAAAGAACACTGTGCCTCAACTTCTGAAAAGATAACTTGCTTCGAGGGTTCTAATTATGCTTTGGCACATAAAGTTGTTCCAAAGGTAAATGAACTCATTTTGAGTACACGGTTATCGAAAAACTAGTGATGAAACCAGACACATTGAAGGCATTGAATGAACTATCAAGCGATAGAAAGAAAAGTGCTGAAAAAAGGTTCGTAGTCCTTGCCAATGCATGTCACACAAAACTCTCAGATATGCTGGCAAAAGGCTCTGCTCATGAGATTTTTAAGTCACTCTCCTCACTGTTTCATCTGCCCCTGCTAAGAACTGTGAACATAGAGTCATCTCTCTTCAACAAGATAGAGAAAAAAAACCTTTTTGCTGGAGTGAATTCTCATGACTTTTTGAAGTTCTACATTCAACTGCAAATCACCTGTAAATCTTTTTCATGTAGTGACAGTAATGTAGTTGAAGATGTATTGAAGGGAATGTTAGAGGAATATCCTATAGCTGTGAAATGTCTTCAATCTCTGTACATTTCCATTTCAAATGTTGACAGTGAAAGGGCCCTTTCTGCCTACAATGATATTTTGTCTGACAAGCGTACCAACCTGTCAAATGATAACATCGAAACATTACTGAGTTACTACTTCAACAGCAAATGAATACTGTAAACCAAGCCATACTTAGTGTGTTTGTTGTTTCCTTCATTGCAACATAAGGCAAAAGTATGTATATAGTCTAGTAAACCGTTTTTCAACACCGTAAGCAATGGCATTTATTCACCGCTTTTATCCCGCTTTGCCCTTAGTTTTTACACCGCTATTGTGGTTTTTTATTCACCATAAAATCGTGTCTCTACTCCCGAGATTAATTTTGCCATTATGAACACAGCCTACTGAATTCAAATGGGTTCCTTGACATGCCAACATCGTATGACATGGTGTCGCAATTTTTGCCGCCTTTCAAAAATCACTTACCACGGCCAGAAGCGAACCTGCAAGTTTGGGGTTAGTAGACCGACATGTTGACCACTCACCCACCGTGGAGAGTGGTATGCGGAGAGTCATGAGCCTTTCGCTGATTGCAATGGGCGTCAGTTGGTGATAATTTACCAGTTTGGGCTTCACAGCGAAGCCCACACCATGAATACGACATTCTCCCTCCTCTTTTCCTTTCCAGAAGATGGTATATCCTGTTCAAGATTCAGTAATCTTGCCTTCAGAAGACAGCCTAGTTTCACTGAGAGCAGCAATGTCAACGTTAAGTCTTGATAACTCATGGGTTACAAGAGCTGACCTTCTCTCAGGTCTAACGTTATTGTCCATATCAAGCAAAGATCTGATGTTCCATGATCCAATAATCAATTTGTGATTCTTTACTGTTTCTGAGTTTCGACCGCATGAGGGGTGACCTGCTGAGTGCGATTGCCCAGCCGGACCAAGATTGTGACTTCCGATGTTTAGCCCACCTTTTCTAGGGCCTTCCCCATTTGGAGTGGGCAGCGGTGATCCTAAATAGGCCTGCCCAAACACAGATGCAGGACCGAATTCCTTAGTAGTCACATAGTCTCCGGAAGACGACCATCACACATCTGCTGCCAACATGCAGGTCCGAAATAGGGGCTTCCAGTTACACCCATAACCTGCCCCCACCATCCATATCCCATGGCCGTTGGACTTTGAAAGTAAGTGACGTAAGGAAGAAGTGCCACTGGCGTGAATTTGTGAGGACGAGACCCTCACACTACGATCTCTGAGCCTTATCGTGCGGCTCACACAGAATGAGACATGCAGGACCGAACGCAGGGACTGCAACGAACTGCCGCATACTCAAGTACTAATGAGGTGCGCATTTACAGCCAGTCCGTCTGGCCCAACCTCTTCCGCATCTTTGACCGTTGGGAGCCATGAGAGTGATTGGCTCCTCCTCCGCTCATTTTGCCGTTGGGCCAAACTCTGCTCATCATAAATATGGACAATAGTTTGCTGTATTAAACCTGAGCAATAGGCTGCCCCTTCCGCCAACCACACTGTGCCAGAGTTCACCTCTTCCACTGCAGGTACCGTTGACGACTTCACCGTAACCCTGGCAAAGGACCCTAACAAGGTACTACCAGCCGGGCCAGCTGGACCAAGGTTATTTAAAGAGGTGTTACTCCTCTATCACTCCATATAAGTGTAGCCGACTCTGAAAAGCAACCGGATATTCAGCAAGCACTTTTTCGTCCAGGCACATCGATAGCAAGTAATGCTCGATTTTCCTTTTCTTCTTAGGCGGAGCTGAGTCGCAACTTTCCATGACGCTGCCCAGAGAATGCGATTGAAAACTTGCAGTTACAGGTTTTACACTGATGGAAGACCCCACAAAATTATTCGTGCTGAGTTGTATTATACTCTAGCGAGACAGAGAACCCACATTTTTCGCAGATATGCTTCCTAAGTGATGGTTTATCAGTCATGATAGAATACAAGTGATCTCCACATAAAACAAAGAATATAAAATAACTCTCAGCGCTGGAAGGCGGAGGTATATTTCATCGGGCAAAGAAAAATATTTCAAATACACTTAATTTTCAAAATATATTCCTACGAAAGTTCTACATGTTTAGCTGACGAGCAAACTCCAATACAGTAAGAACAAACATACTTTGCTCATCCCTTGGCGCAAGGGTCGGTCATACCAAATAAGCTTTCAGACAAATGTTTTGGGTATTGTTTTGAGGAGTACCGACTATTTTGAACGGATTTGACATTGCGCCTATTAAGGAAGGTAATACTTTTCCTCAAAACTCAAATCTTTCCACTCCTTTGATCAATTCATGTTGTATAAAAAACCATTACTAAGATACCTTTTTGGCCCTTATCCGAAGACCAGCGCATACATTGAATGGATTCGATTGTTGGGATACTAAAAACGTTATAGCGATACTTAACCTTTTCGTAAAAGCCCGTTAACGAACTTGACCGAGACTGTGAACGGCTATATTTTATGCATAAATGATTGGAGCAATATGACGGTAGTTATAGTGTCCGCAAGAAAGTCATATATATATTTATAAAATACATATAAGCTTTTGAACTGACGGTGGTTTGGGGGTCTGTGGAACGTGAGACGCAAAGACATGTCGAGCCTTTCCGTAAGTCACAAGGAAGGAACAGAACTGAAACCTCGAATCCCCGACTGTGTCACGTTATTTTCACATACGTGTTATAGCCGAGGTTCTATTTAAGCTGGGTTGCCAGGAGTCAAACTCCGTCTCTGTCTGACTGGCGAGAGAGAAGGAAGTGGACTGAGGAAGCTCCTTGGCGCTCCTGTAATACCCGGGAGTGACGTAGCGCACTTTCGGTTGTGCTGTAACACGACGCGCGCTAAAAGAACGACTGCGTCTTGAACCATTGACTTAAATTGACGGCGTTATCACTGCCAACTCAACCAGACAACTTGCTCCACGCTGGGATAAGATTGAGATCAGTTTTGAAATGGGATGCTCTTCGATCAAACCAAGCAAAAGCCTTGGTTCAAAATCGTTTTTTCTTTGGAGTTCTGGAAAGTAGTCAACAACCACAGCGGTCGAGACAGAGCTTTTGACTCTTGCAGAGCAAAACACAGTCGGAAGTTCCAAAAAACCTGATGAGAATTGCACGGAGAGTGAACTGAAATAGTACAATGTTTCCAGGCAAAAAAGAAAGTAGGCCAGAACCACAAGGTCAATGCAGCAACTCTGTTACCACTTGCACAGAGAGAAAACACCCCAAAATAGAGAAACAGGGGTAGTAAGGCTAAAATAGCGAAGGAGAAGAGGCGATAAATTTGCGCATTAGCCCCTGGCGTCAGGGTTCCGTATCCGCTCTACTGATGAATGAATAACAGTTGAACATCTAGACTGTGTAGTGGGTGTGGTACACCTCAGCATATACGGACAAGCTCACTGCAAGGTTCTTATGAACCACGAACAGTGTCAGTGTATAACTTGATCAAAAAGTATCCGTTTGGAGACGTTGCTGCAGCGTATATACAACGTAGCGCCTCCAATGCGGGTACATAAGCACTGAAACGTAGGCAAGGGATAAGTGTGGCAGTCGTGTCTTGCAAAGGTGCGTAGAATGCAGCAATGAGAAGTTTGGCAACGTTATTACCAATGCGTCCGAACAGGACTAACATGCTGTTATTCTTTTGCTGCCGAAGGACAAACACTCGTGAACATCCATCGGAGAATGACGAATGAGTACGTGGCAGCATGACTGTGGAAAACCACCGTTGTGACTTCTCAATTCAATATGAACTTCCTACAAGTCCCACCTAAACAATGTGGACAAGTCCTCTGGAGTAACGTTCTCGCTTGCTGGGCCCAGGGTTGCGTGATCGAATCCAAACGCAGTCACCTGGCATTTGAAGATGCGCAAATGCGAGGGAGCCGTGTCAGTAGATTTACGTTTAAGAACCACTTCGGGCGAAATCCCGGCACCGCGAAGTATCTAAAACCCGCAGATGTTAAAAGGGACGTAAAACAAATAACATTATTATTATTATTATATCTACAAGTCCTGCTTACGCAATGTGTACTTCTCTACAAGTCCTGCCTACCCAATGTGTACTTATCTACAAGTCCTGCCTACCCAATGTGTACTTCTCTTCATGTCCTGTCGACCCAATGTGTACTGCTCTACAAGTCCTGTCTACCCAAGGTGTACTTCCCTACAAGTCCTGCCTACCCAATGTGTACTTCTCTACAAGTCCTGTCTACCCAATGTGTACTGCTCTACAAGTCCTGTCTACCCAATGTGTACTTCTCTACAAGTCCTGTCTACCCAATGTGTACTGCTCTACAAGTCCTGTCTACCCAAGGTGTACTTCCCTACAAGTCCTGCCTACCCAATGTGTACTTCTCTTCAAGTCCTGTCGACCCAATGTGTACTGCTCTACAAGTCCTGTCTACCCAATGTGTACTTCTCTTCAAGTCCTGTCGACCCAATGTGTACTGCTCTACAAGTCCTGTCTACCCAAGGTGTACTTCCCTACAAGTCCTGCCTACCCAATGTGTACTTCTCTACAAGTCCTGTCTACCCAATGTGTACTTCTCTACAAGTCCTGCCTTCCCAATGTGTACTTCTCTACAAGTCCTGCCTACCCAATGTGTACTTCTCTTCAAGTCCTGTCTACCCAATGTGTACTTCTTTACAAGTCCTGTCTACCCAATGTGTGTCTCTCTCTCTCTATTCGTTTAGCCGATTCCGACTCTCCGTGACCCCATGTACTAAACTACGCCAATTTCTTCTGTCCTGCGCTGCCTTCCGAAGATTTTCCAAGCTGGAATTTAGTGCTTCAGTGATGCCATCCATCCATCTCATTCTTTGCCTCCCTCTTCTTCTTGTGCCTTCTATCTTCCCCAGCATTAAGGTCTTCTATAATGAATCATGTCCTCTCATGATGTGTCCAAAGTAGTTTTTGTTCCAGGATTAAGCCCTCCAAGGAACACACTGGTTTAATTTGCTGTAAGACTGACTTATTGGTTCTCTTCGCAGTCCATGGAACTCTAAGAACTTTTCTCCAACACCAAAATTCAAAGGAATCTATTCTACGGCGTTCAGCTTTTCTTATGGTCCAGGTCTCACATCCGTACATCACAACTGGAAAAACCATAGCCCTTACTATATGGATCTTAGTTGTTAAGGTTAGGTCTCTACTCCTTAAGACATTGTCCAGATTTGAAAATGCCTGTCTACCAAGTAGCAATCGTCTTTTGATCTCATGACTGTAGTCACCATCGGCAGAAATCTGTGAGCCAAGATAGTTAAAAACAGAGACTATCTCCATTTTTTCTCCTCCTACTTGCCATGAATTGACAGTTGTAGTTGTCATAATTTATGTTTTCTTGACATTCAACATTAGTCCAGCCTTTGAACTTTCCTCTTTCACTTTCAGTAAGAGGTTTTTTAAATCTTCTTCAGTTTCAGCCATCAGGATTGTATCATCTGCATATCTCAGGTTGTTTATATTTAACCCAGCTATTTTGATTCCTGTTCCTGCTTCATCTAACCCCACATTCATCATAATGTGTTCTGCATACAGATTAAAAAGGTAAGGTGACAATATACAGCCTTGCCGTACTCCTTTTAGTTGTTCCATATATGGTTCTCACTGTAGCTCCTTGATCATAGTATAAGTTCCGGATGGGGTTAATGATATGTTCTGGTACTCCCGTGTATTTTAGTTCTTTCCATAACTCATTATGATCAACACAGTCAAAAGCTTTAGCATAATCAATAAAACAAAAATATACATCTTTCTGGCACTCTCTTGCCTTCTCCATTATCCATCGTACGTTGGCGATTTGATCTCTGGTCCCTCTTCCTTTACGAAATCCAGCTTGTTCTTCAGGTGGCTCTCGGTCTACATACTGGCGTAGTCTATTTTGTAGGATTTTAAGCATGACTTTGCTAGCATGTGAGATAAGTGCTATTGTTCGGTGATTCGTGCATTCTTTAGAATTTCCCTTCTTAGGAATTGGGATGAATACTGAACTTTTCCAGTCTTTTGGCCATTGTTGGGTTTTCCATATTTGCTGATATATGGAATGTAAAATTTTCACTGCACTATCTCCAACTTCTTGGAACATTTCTATTGGAATTCCATCATGTCCACTTTGTTTTTAGCAATATTCTCTAGGGCCCATTTGACTTCAGTTTCCAAAATATCTGGTTCTGGTTCGAAGGGCACATGAACGTCATTATCCATAATATATGGTTCTTTCTTATACAGATCTTCTACATATTCCATCCATCTTTCATTAATGTCCTCTGCTTCTGTTAGATCTTTGCCATTTTTATCTTTTACCATCCTAAATTTTGCCTGAAATTTTCCTTTGATATCCTTAATTTTCTTGTAAAGTTCCCTCGTCTTGCCCATTCTGTTATTTTCCTCAACTTCCTTACATTGATTAGTTATAAAAATATTCTTATCTCTTCTAGCTAATCTTCTAAACTCTGCATTAAACTCAAACATTGCTGATCTATCCCCTTTAATTTTTGCATACCTTCGTTCCTCTGCAATTTGCAGTGCCTCACCCGATAACCATTTGGCCTTCTTCATATTCTTTTCCTTGGGAATGTATTTTTCTGCTTCCTGCTTAAAAGCAGCAGATACTCTTCAGGGGTTTTGTCTCCAATCTGTAATGTATTAAATCTGTTCCTGACTTCTACTCTATAATCACAAGGAATTCTTCCCTGGTCAAATCTGTATGAGGAGGCAGTTCTAGCCGTTTTCCTCAACTTCAACCGGAATTTTGCAATTCATAATTCATGATCTGATCCGCAGTCAGGGCCTGGTCTGGTTGTAGTAGATTGAATAGCACTTTTCCACCTACTATTACAAATTATGTAATCAATTTGAATCCGGTATTGGCCATCTGGTGAAGTCTAAGTGTATAGACGTCTTTTGGGTAACTGGAATAGTGTGTTGGTAATAATCAGTGAATTATCTAGGCAGAATGTGTACTTCTCTACAAGTCCTGCCAACCCAATGTGTACTTCTCTACAAGTCTTGCCTACCCAATGTCTACTTCTCTACAAGTCCTGTCTACCCAATGTGTTCTTCTCTACAAGTCCTGTCTACCCAATGTGTACTTCTCTTCAAGACCTGTCTACCCAATGTGTACTTCTCTACAAGTCCTGCCAACCCAATGTGTACACTTCTACCACAACAAGGCACTCAATAATCACCACTGGGAAACTTCAAGGTGCTGGGATATCATTCCGTTAAGAGATATCCTACAAAAACCATTGTACGGTATTATGTTCATTCCAGGCAAATATCTAAAATCTTGCTTGTTTTTATCATTAGATGTATTTTCCTAGTAGTAACTTCGAGTAAGGAGGAATCTGTTTACGCTTTTTGTTTTGGGTTACAGAAGAACGTATGGGTCTGAGGACACAATGGGGAAGTTTGAACAACGGATGTATCTTACAAAACTCATTCACATTCTTATCACTCCGTCAAGTGTATTTCTTCCAGGCATATTTACACAAGGCAGAAAGAGCTCCCATCAACAGACTGACATACGTTTCTTAAATATATCCAGAAAAAAGATCACTGAACGAAAATGGATAATTTGTGGGCTGCTAAATAGAAAGTTAATATCAATAGAATCTACTTCAATGATGAGACACAAACAATGAGAGACACTTCTCAAGTTGCAATCAAATCTTATTCTAATCCAAAACTTACAGTTATGCACATTTAAAGCGATAAATTGTGTATTTTGTATGTTGAACACTTACTCATTTAAATGGTCTCCACTTCCAACACTTGCTGGTTCCTGGGTTCCTTCATCCACATCCTAGGGATAAGACGGAATAATTTATTTTTATGCTTATACTTTTACACAAATAGCAAACCATGTAAATTTATTGCACTAGTCAGCTAAAGTGAAGATATAATCACTGAACGACTTTCGCACTGACCATCACATCCTACTGCTAGAGATGAACACTAAACAGATGAGTGGTTATAACCTCAAATTCAGTAACTTATAATAAACTATCTCCGGTTGAGTGAATCTTGAAGCGAAGTAAAGTGATGAGATCAGTACCTTTATAGAAGTAATAGCTGTATGGATTGAGGAAAAATGAACATTGATTTAAGAATTTTTAGCCTTAAGACTATAAGAGGTCCTAGGATCCAACACGTGCACGTATGATTGATAAACAAGCAACTAGACTGCTAAAATTGCAACAGCAAAGTTTGGGATTTAGGCATGCATCAATCAACATTTTGATTATCATACAAGACTTCTTTAACAAATCACTGAAATGTATTATACAAATGTTTCAAAAGAAGTTATGGTAAGGCGATTCAATCCCTCTAGAGGGAGTCAATTGTAGAGTATATAAGATCAATACCGCTGCTTGTAATAACAAGAATTACAGGTCTGCTACTGTAAGGGAACTCACAGGCTAAAAGGTACAGATTTAAACACCTACGAGTAAAATTGGCCAGCATTATTAAAGACATTTGGTTCCTAAAGAGATGCAGATCACACAATTTAGTTCCCCAACACATAAGAGCTTTTCAGAAAAAAAGATTCAATAACAACTTTGAAAGGAGAACGCAGCAAATGGTTAACCAAAAGATTTTACAACGCGAATTGAAATTTCTATATATGAAGAAAAATCAAATAAACAATTCTCTGTACGAAATTCATTTGGAGGCCGCCAGTTTTAGATAAGAAGGAATGGGACTCTTTCCTATTCCATCTATATATTTAAAACAGTAAGGTGATTTTTGTTATCACGAGATAGAGAGAACGACAGAACCTATTTACTTCGTAGAGCACTCTAACGAAAGCTCTTGGCCTGTAGATTTGCAGAGTGTCTCTAAAATAAACAAATATAAGACGGTATATTTTTAAATAAATATAGAAAATAGCAGAATTCTGGCCCCTCGCGCATGCGCACAATCCGCCTGGGCTCATGACAAAATGGCGGTGAGAAGTCCATTAAAATGTAAGTTATTTAATAAGCTTCCATGTAATTGAAAACATACATTAACCAAGTTCTGACAATACAATATAATAACAGTATGAACATATACGAATGTATATTGATTTTATTGATAATGAATTGGATTATTTTCTTCAGATAGCGGCTTTTGAAGATAGTGAATGGTTGCGTCTGCATCAAAATGTGAGTGCGCGAGTAGCTATTTGGTTAAGGCGATTGACTGTGGATCCAAGGATCGCAGGTTCGATCCCAACGTTCGCCAGTATTTTTTTTTTGCCACTGAAATATTGTTTTATCAAGGAGTATTAGTAAGGTTTTATGTCAGTTAAAGATACATATTTCTACACATTTTCTCAACACGTTTTATTTCCGTTTTACCATTGCATTACAGCATGTCCTCAATACGTCGTTTGAATATCTGCAATCAGTTCCAGTAACTGACAACAGATGGCAGTACCTCGCCAATATAGTTCCAGTAACTGAGAGCAGATATATTTAAAACAGTAAGGTGATTTTTGTTATCACCGTTTATTTCCGTTTTACCATTGCATTACAGCATGTCCTCAATACGTCGTTTGAATATCTGCAATCAGTTCCAGTAACTGACAACAGATGGCAGTACCTCGCCAATATAGTTCCAGTAACTGAGAGCAGATATATTTAAAACAGTAAGGTGATTTTTGTTATCACGAGATAGAGAGAACGACAGATTGCGTCGATATATTTAAAACACAAGGCATGGCCTTGATGGCGAGTTTTCGCGTGATAGTTAAATATTGTTTTATCAAGGATTATTAGTAACGTTTTATGTCAGTTAAAGATTCCTACATTCCCTCTCAATAAGTTTTATTTCCGTTTTACCATTGCATTACAGCATGTGGTCAAAAGAGCTAATATCTGCCATCAATTACAGTAACTGACAACAGATGGCAGTACCTCGCCCATATAGTTTCAGTAACTAACAACAGATGGCAGCACCATTGCATCGATATATTTAAAACACAAAACATGGCGCGTTTTCAAGTGATGGAGAGTTATAGAGGGAAATCTTTAAGAAGGGAAACGTTGAAGAACATTAACTGACAGTTGAGTGTGTAGGCTATGTTGTTTATGTACTTTAATATTGCAATTTCTTCCCAATGCTTCGGTGGTCAAGTTGGTAGCATCCTAGACTAAAAGTTATAAATTATGCATCGTCGATATACTCTTAAATTATTAGTGAAAAGGTAGTTTTCCAGGCCCTGGCGCGTGTCCACAATTGCTTTCGCCATGAGAGACACTTGGCAAACATAATTCGTTTGAAGGGCTCCGACATTAAAATTTTCTCTGATAACCCGTATTATTGTGATAGCTGCATTACTTTGTGCATTTGTAATTAAGGTGGGAAATGGCAAGGTGACGGCCGAGGCCTTAAGTTAGGAACCATCCCGGTATTTGCCTTGAGTGGAAGTGGGAAACCACGGAAAACCACATCTAAGATTGTCGAGGTGGGAATCAAACCTTCCTCTTCTTAGTTATACCTCTAGAGACTGAATGTGCCCCGTTTTTGCCCTCAGACCAGAATTAAATTTCTTGGCAGAGCAGGAAATGTAACCCGGGTCTCCGAGGCGATAGCCAAGAATGGGTGGGCTTCCATGTGTTAATACGATTTTTGAAATGCACGGGACATAGAATTCTAAAACAGCCTCCATTAGGGTGACTGCCGAAGTGAGTATTGAGTATATGCCTAAGCTCATTCCAGTAGTTGGCGAAGTTATTCTATGTTCCCCTGCAAAATGTACTGCCATAAACTATAACAGGTGATGGAAATAGCTTATTTAGAGCAGTTTTGTACTGTTTATATCAAAATGAAGAACGTCATTCTGCGCTGCGTTTTCAAGCTATTGCCAAACATTTCGCTGGCAGGAACAATTATAAGGAATTTATTGTAAGCGATCAGTCTCATCGCATTCTCCTCACCAACCAACTTGAGTATGAGAGTCTCTGGACGGTCATGTTGAACTTCATTGTATAAGACAGTTGTTTAATGATTATTTGTTTAGAGTACTGAATCTAACTACGCAGTTGATTTCGGCAATGGAAGTATTTTTTGCCATTTAATATTTAGCGGCTCCGATATTGCAGGTCACTATAGTGTTATCGAATAATACGAAGCCACATTTAAAATCCAATATAAATAGGCCATTTCAGAAACAATTCCAGATGTTATGCAGTACAGTGAAAGGTCTTTGACGATCAAATGTAAACATTGTTCTACATTGTATTTCTCTTGCGTAAAATCTACGCGCGGTTACTTTGGCCTTTACTGTTGTGATGGTAAAATTGATCTGCTGAAATATAAAATATTTGCCAAGCTGCAACAATGCAATGATATTAATTTTAAAGTCTGTCTGTCTGTCTGTCTGTTTGTTAGGTAGTCAGCCCGAAGGCTGGTTGGATCCTCAAAAAGTACCGCCGTTACGTTATGTGAGTAGATACCCACAAAAACCCAAGGCAGCGCTATTTTGAGGCGTTCTAGGCAAGAAGAGGAGTGAGGTAGTTTGCCATTGCTTTCCTCACTGAGTCAGAACAGTAGTCCTAACCCTATGAGTTGAACCTTTCACAGCATTCACAGGCACTGACTGTGCCCCGAATGCCATTACTAAGCACCACCCATACCTCAGTAGCTTCCATATAATCACAGCCATGAGTGAGACTGAGACATCGGTGAAAAGCCACCTTTTACTCTAGCCTGTGCCAACTGACAAATGCAAAAGTACTGTATTCATCAAGAGATGGGGAACATTGAACTTATATCCAGTAGTTCAAACACATACATCAGCGTTAACATATTGGCGAACAGGTGTGCGAGTGTAAACTTTTCTCTGATAACCTGTGTTAATGTGATGGCTGTGTTGATGTGTGCATTTGTAATTAATGTGGGGAATGGGGAGTTAACGACCGAGGCTTTAAGTTAGGAACTATCCCGGTATTTGCCTGGAGTGGAAGTGGGAAACCACGGAAAACCAAATCCAAGATTGTTGAGATGGGAATCAAACTTTGCTCTTCTTAGTTTTGCCTCACGAGTGCGCCCCGTTCCAGTCCTCAGACCAGAATTAAATTTCTTGGCAGAGCGGGGATCGAACCTGGAATCCGGGGCAATAGCTCAGAATGTAGCCTTAAGAATGGGCTTCCCTGTGTTAATACGATCTTTGACAAGCACTGAACATATAATTCTAAAACTCCCTCCATTACTGTGGCTGGCGAAGTGAGTCTATGCTCATTCCAGTAGTGGCGAAGTGATTCTATGCTCCCTTGCATAATTTACTGTCATGGAAATACAAAGTATTGTACCTTCAACAGGTGATGGAAATTCATTATTTACAGCAATTTCATTCTGTTTATTTCAAAATGAAGATCGTCATCCTGAGTTGCGTTTGCAAGCAAATTGCAAAAATTGCAAGGATTTTATTATTGGCGATCAATCTCATCGCATTCTCATCAGCAACCAACTTGAGAATGGAAGTATTCATTGTATATGTGAATATTATTGTTTTTTGATTATTTGTTTAGAGTGCATAACAATGGGTCTAACCACGCAGTTGATTTTGGCAATGGAAGTAAGTTATTATTTGCCATTTAATATTTGGCGGCTACGTTGATGCAGGCCACTATAGTTTTATATAAAATGACGTTAATTTGGGCAGAAATGCTGCTATAAATAAACCCATTTGACGAAATAGAACATTAGCCGCAAAAAAGTGGGAAATCGGAGAAAAATACGAAGCCACTTTTAAAATCCAATATAAATATGGCATTTCAGAAACAATTCCAGATACTATGCCGTTACAGTTTAGGGTCCTTGACGAACAAATGTAAACATTGTTCTGCACTGTATTTCTCTTGCGAGAAATCTACACTTGGTTACTTTGACCTTTGCTGTTGTAATGGTAAAATTAATCTGAATAAATATAAAATATTTGACAGGCTTTAACAATTATTTTTCACTGGAGATGATATCTCAAGGAATTCCAGAGGGACTAATCGGCAGTACAATGCTATGTCCTTCGTTTCATGGCGCAGCGGTCAAGCTGTATGCCTCTCACCAAGGCGGATCGGGTTCGATTCCCGGTCAATGCATGTGAGATTTTTGATGTGAAAGGCCATGTCCTGTGGTTCGGATTCCACGTTAAACGGAGGTCCCGTGGCTTATGATCGCGAGATTAACGGTCACGTTAAACTGCAAGCTTCCTTCCTTCCTTCGTTTCATTTAGTGCCAATGTTACTGTGCCACACGCACACGGTCCACATTGTTTTAAAATGTATGGAATATAAGCGATGGTTTGCGGCCAGTTGTATTAGACTCATCAGAGTTCTTGAATCCCTTGGAACTAAACGACTGGCCGCCACATACTCCAAACGCTTGGCCCGTTATGCTGCTTAGAAATCTGAACGGTTTCCAAGGACTCCTAAATGCAACCATATTGCTTGGATTTGGAAATAATAGGTGCAGTTAAAATTAGGCAGAGATGTCTAATCCTTCGACTTGATTTAACACCATCCGATAAAACACTATCATTTTCTTTTAAGAGGCAATATTTTCCAATTCATTTGGCATACTTTATCACAATCAATAAAGCTCAAGGGGAAACTCTGGAACGTAAAGGCCTCAATTTGCCCCAACAATTTTTCAGTCATGGCCAGCAGTATTTTGCAATGTTGAGAGTGCAATCTTTTGACGCCCTCATAGTTTCAATAGAGTCAAAAAATAATCGTACAAAGAATGTACAGTAGGCCTATATAAGAAAATTCTTCAGTAAATATTTTTCTATTGACCGTCATGTTTTGACGGGTTTCAACTAGTATAGATGAAGACAGTAGTCGCATTTCACATCAGCAAAAAGATCGATACTTTAAACAAAAAATTTGACCAACTCTTGCAGAAGGCGAGCACCGTAAGCAATGAGGAACCAGAAGTCCCAATCCATGATTTCCACAAACCGGTAGAAAACCTTTCAAATGTCAACTTCAACAAAGCAGAAATTGAATTATTAGAAAAAGGTTTTAAACATAATTGGCAATCCTCATACAATAACAAAAACAATTTAACGGTACTAATAGCGGAATCCGAGGCAGCAATTCAAAAACTTCCAATAGAGAAAAGGAACGAAATCAGACACGTTATTAATAAGAAAATTAACAAAATAATAAAACAAGATAAAAAACAACCCCACAGTAAAGACTTGATTAATTTGAAAAAGAAAGTAAGTCAGGAGAATTTAATAATAACAAAGGCGGATAAGGGTAACAGCATTAATAAAGCAGATTACATCGATAAAACGGAACTGTTCTTGAATAACAAAAACTTTGAAATCATTAACAAAGATCCCACGCAAAGAACACCATTATGATTCTAGACGAACATCAGAGCAATAAGCTCGTCAATATGAACCCAGGCATTCCAACCCTCAGGGCGCTACCTAAAACGCATAAGAACAATATACCGATCAGACCAATCGTAAATTACAGGGGCAGTCCGGTTTACAAACTGTCACAGTTTTTACAGAAATTTTTGATAAAATATTACAAATTTTCGACTAACAATGCTATTAGAAATTCCATTCAATTTTGTGAGCAAATCAAAGACTTAAAATTGAAAAGTTCTGAGTCATTGAACACCGCGGACATCAGCGACATGTACACAAATATTCCAGTAGGTCCAACCGTCGATATAATAGAGAATAATCTAAAAACGCATAGTAGGCTATCCCGTGATGAAATTAACGAGTTTATTAACCTTCTAAAATTCACCGTGCAGAACAATCACTTTTCTTTCAACCAAAAAATCTTTAGGCAAATAGAGGGATTGGCCATGGGTTCCCCAATATCAGGTATAATGGCCAACATTTATATCGACCATTTAGAAAAGAATAATATCCAGAAATTAAGTTACTGGGCCAGATGTCGACGACGTTTTTCTAATAATAGACAATGAAATTAGCAACATCAATCGCATAACAGCAGAACTGAACTTAATTGACAACAACATTAAATTTACTACAACATCCTAAATAGAACAGTCCATAAATTACCTAGATTTAACTGTTATCAGAGACGCCACAGGCCTACGTTTCAAAATGTACAGGAAACCATCCCAAACGCACACCATTATCAGGAAGGACTCAAACCACCCACCTAGCCACAAAAAAGCTGCATTCAGAGCATTCATTAATAGGGCCGTTAGCATACCCCTATCAGAGGAAGACTGGAACAACGAGCTTTCTATCATACATCAAATCGCTAGAGCCAATGGTTTCAGCAAGCCCTACGTTGACTCCCTTTTAAGTAAAATAAAGAATAGACCGATAACTAAATTACAACCAATAGAAAAGAACAAGCCCTTCGCAATCTTCACATACTCAAACCAACTCACTCACAATATTACAAATTTTTAAAAAAAACAAGAGGTAAAAATAGCTTACAAAACAACCAATGCCACTAAGAAACATTTATTTAATTCTAAGTCTGTTAATACACAAGATAAATTTCAAAAATCAGTAATCTACAGGATAAGGTGCCAAAATTGTGATGCGGACCATATAAGGCAAACCGGACGCAGTTTCAAAATTAGATATAATGAACATGTTAACGCGATAAGACACAGAAAATTCTCGGCCATTGGCAATCATATGAAGGAGTTAAATCATAATTTTTCGAAAATCGAAGATGATCTGGAAATTCTACACTACTGTAACAAAGGATGTATGCTCAACATTTTGGAACAAATAGAAATAGAACAGGCCCTAAGGAATAATCTCTCGCACAATCTTAATGATATTAATTATGATACCAACATTCTGTATGAAACACTGAAGAACTACGTCACTAATAGGAGACGTACAAAGCCCCCATAGAGAACATACTGATTTCACTGCCCCCCCCCCCCTCCGGCATTCCTCCCTCTCATCCCCTCTCCTATTCCCCAGTCTTTCATTCCCCATCCCGCTAGCCACACCCGCCCCCTCCCCTTCCCCCTTTCACAGACCTGACCATGCTCAGACAGCACTTCAGTTGCTGTGCTCGGCCGGTGTGCACACTGCTCGCATACGAGGTAAGAGTTGTCATTTTCACCTTCAATAGCGGCTTCTCGTAGACTACAACATTTGCTGAGTTTTCTTTCTTGTTTCTCCTTAAATACAAGCCTTAATACCTTTTCTTTTCTTGTTTAACAGAGGATTACTTTGCTGCCTGATCAATCCAATTAGTTTTTTTCACTTGCTTCGAGCCGCGCAATTGGCACAGTTTTTCATCCATTTGATTGCTCCCTATACAAGGCAATATTAGACCAACAAGTTTGCAGGACTTCACTGCTCACATGAGAAGAGTATGGGAGTACTAAAGTGACTGACAAGATGCTAAGCAAGAAATCAGCATCAATTAACAGAAATATTGAACTTGCAGGGTTTTTAAAATCCTTTTTTAAATCTTTTAAAGCTTGAATATTTTTAATGAATTTTAAAGAAGGATTGTAACATTTCAACATGTATGCATATCTTTATGACAGTGCTCAATGTTTATTATGTATTTTGCTGTGACAAGACATAGTCAGCTGATGAAGGGCTGATAATAGTCCGAAACATGTACTGTATCTAGTTTTAAGTAAATGCATTAAGGTATTGATAGGCGGAACCGCTAATTTGAACAAACAAACTCACAGTTTGTAATAGAGATAATGGCCAATGAGGAGATGGGAGTAGGTACTAAGTGAAAAGTCGATTCCTTGCTGCATACCGGGACTGAATCCAATCTATATAGTTCCTGCATACAACAGATTAGGGCCTGATCACATTACACAATGCAAAGGCACCATATCATATGAACGGTTTCGCCACGTTTCTATCAAGGCTAACGCTGGGAAAGTACCTCCTTACTATATTTCAAAGCTCCTATGGGCTGGACAAAACGCCATTGGGCTGTAAAAATCCCAGCCACATACACACACTCTTCACCTTCTCGCTGACATCTCAAAAATGGAAAAACTGAGGGTTAAAAACACAACTTAAAAACTATAAGAAATAAGAAATACGGTAAGAAAGAAAGATTTCTTAGTACTTACAAGGGAAAGTAAGTAGAGTTAAGTATAAGCATTTACTTTCTCCATATGGTTCGAGAACTCTCTGTTACTTTTAACTCATATCTTTAATTATGTACTATCTTCACGCTTACAGTCAACCGCATGTATTTGCAATGCTCAAGATTCAGAAGGAGGTGCTCACTGTCATAAGTTAGACCCATTCCAGCAATTGCCTGGAGTTCAAGTGAAAAAGCGCAGAAGACCACTCATGACAAGAGTCAAACCCACCTCCTCTCCGTAGCATTCATGGGAGAATCTCTACCAGAATATAAGATACCCCAAATAATGTTCATACCACAGTGGGCAAGTACTACAAGGTGATTATGATTAGCTTCACGCAATATACAGCACCATTTGCCAATGATATTATAATGCATCCCCCAGTAGCTCAGTGCTCAGAGCAACATCGCACAAAGTGGGAGTTTCGTATGGGACAGATAATTTAATTCGCCATCCTTCTATCAAAATGGATTGTGCTTGCTGTACAAAACACAACCTAACAACCAAACGCTTCCGTTTGTCCTCAACACAACTGTGAAAATGCAATTTTTAATCCCATAATGCTCTAAGGTGATAGGGAGTTATCTTGTAATGAGGCATGAAGATACTTACTTCATTTGCATCTGAAGATGGTGTTTCTGTTTTGCGGCACGCAACGATCTCCGGAATAGAAGTTTCCTCAATTTTAATATCTGTGTAATGGTCTGTATCGTCCTGCAAAGAAATGACTTGGTTCACAAATATGTTCCTTTGCGTAGACGGAACTATATCTTTCAGATGACTTGTAACCTTCCACT
This sequence comes from Meconema thalassinum, assembly GCA_946902985.2. Lineage (NCBI taxonomy): Eukaryota > Metazoa > Arthropoda > Insecta > Orthoptera > Tettigoniidae > Meconema > Meconema thalassinum. The sequence continues at coordinate 18,877,971 of OX336391.1, read as the reverse complement.
GAAATATTTAAGGAATATAACATACTGAAGGTAATTCTATCTCTCATTCATAGTTTGTAACATCTAACAGTTTTTGTGGAGCTTATTATACACTCGCAAAACCTAGGCCTAGCATATTGTCCCTAGCATTGAGTTTGTGTGTGGCGACTTTGCGGCGAAGATGCAGTTACTTACAGTTACCATGTGACGTTAATAAGCACAAGCAACGTTGATAAATGTTGTGCTCAGAAACAAGCGGTTTTACCCTCTTGAGACCAGATTAAAGCAATCTTCATCTCAAGGATACTTAAGTTAAGGAGGAATTTAATTGGAGCGATTGACAACTTCATAAGTACAGTGGCAGCTACCAATTTAATTGGAGTCATAGTCAACTAAATAAGTGCCGTAGCAACGACTTGAAATTCCATTTCATACCAATTCAATTGTAATTATAATTCATAACCCAATGCGTTCGAGAGCTCACAGGTATTGTGGAGTAGGATTGATTCTGGCAGGGACTATCATTATCATACCAAAATAATCTACTTACTGGACTCCCTACCCACACATCAAGAAATGTATGTTTTGTCCAAAAATGTTCGTACAACTTACAAGGTAATCATAAAATTGTAGGTGCACAGCATGTGATGTGGACTTCAACTAAAATGGCGTTCAATAATACAGCACAGTGAACATGCATTAAAAATAATTAGCTATTGTTAGCACAGCATGTGGTGTAGACTACACCTACAATAAGAGCCAGGGGGCAAACACAGTGAAACTGCATTACCAATAAATTAGCTATTGTTATCACAGCATGTGGTGTAGACTACACCTACAATAAGAGCCAGGGGGCAAACACAGTGATACTGCATTACCAATACATTAGCTATTGTTAGCACAGCATGTGGTGTAGACTACACCTACAATAAGAGCCAGGGGGCAAACACAGTGATACTGCATTACCAATAAATTAGCTATTGTTAGCACAGCATGTGGTGTAGACTACACCTACAATAAGAGCCAGGGGGCAAACACAGTGATACTGCATTGCCAATAAATTAGCTATTGTTAGCACAGCATGTGGTGTAGACTACACCTACAATAAGAGCCAGGGTGCAAACACAGTGAACCCGCATTACCAATAAATTAGCTATTGTTAGCACAGCATGTGGTGTAGACTACACCTACAATAAGGGCCAGGGGGCAAACACAGTGAAACTGCATTACCAATAAATTAGCTATTGTTAGCACAGCATGTGGTATAGACTACACCTACAATAAGAGCCAGGGGGCAAACACAGTGAAACTCTATTACCAATAAATTAGCTATTGTTAGCACAGCATGTGGTGTAGACTACACCTACAATAAGAGCCAGGGGGCAAACACAGTGATACTGCATTACTAATAAATTAGCTATTGTTAGCACAGCATGTGGTGTAGACTACACCTACAATAAGAGCCAGGGGGCAAACACAGTGATACAGCATTACCAATAAATTAGCTATTGTTAGCACAGCATGTGGTGTAGACTACACCTACAATAAGAGCCAGGGGGCAAACACAGTGAAACAGCATTACCAATAAATTAGCTATTGTTATCACAGCATGTGGTGTAGACTACACCTACAATAAGAGCCAGGGGGCAAACACAGTGATACTGCATTACCAATAAATTAGCTATTGTTAGCACAGCATGTGGTGTAGACTACACCTACAATAAGAGCCAGGGGGCAAACACAGTGATACTGCATTACCAATAAATTAGCTATTGTTAGCACAGCATGTGGTGTAGACTACACCTACAATAAGAGCCAGGGGGCAAACACAGTGATACTGCATTACCAATAAATTAGCTATTGTTAGCACAGCATGTGGTGTAGACTACACCTACAATAAGAGTCAGGGTGCAAACACAGTGATACAGCATTACCAATAAATTAGCTATTGTTAGCACAGCATGTGGTGTAGACTACACCTACAATAAGAGCCAGGGGGCAAACACAGTGATACAGCATTACCAATAAATTAGCTATTGTTAGCACAGCATGTGGTGTAGACTACACCTACAATAAGTGCCAGGGTGCAAACACAGTGAAACTGCATTGCCAATAAATTAGCTATTGTTAGCACAGCATGTGGTGTAGACTACACCTACAATAAGAGCCAGGGTGCAAACACAGTGAACCCGCATTACCAATAAATTAGCTATTGTTAGCACAGCATGTGGTGTAGACTACACCTACAATAAGGGCCAGGGGGCAAACACAGTGAAACTGCATTACCAATAAATTAGCTATTGTTAGCACAGCATGTGGTATAGACTACACCTACAATAAGAGCCAGGGGGCAAACACAGTGAAACTCTATTACCAATAAATTAGCTATTGTTAGCACAGCATGTGGTGTAGACTACACCTACAATAAGAGACAGGGGCAAACACAGTGAACCTGCATTACCAATAAATTAGCTATTGTTAGCACAGCATGTGGTGTAGACTACACCTACAATATGAGCCAGGGGGGAACTAAAAATTGTCTGATTTCTCTATTTCGCCGCGAGGTACATCAAAGGCACGGTGACAATATTGCAAATTAAAGGATAATTCGAATATTGTAAAATCAATCTTACGCATTGGTGACAAATTTCAAAACTTAATAAATACATATTCCTTCTATAACCAAAGGTGAAGTTACTAAAAAAAATATATATCACTACAGGTATCGTAAAATTATCCAACACACACTCACTTCCCTTCCCTCACTTAACCGGGTCCCTCCGTGCCAGCGTGTTTTCATTTCATAGAGAAGCCGCGTCGTCTCCCGTCGCGTGTATTTTACACCACGTGGCAAGTGATTCTGCAGCCAACCTATCATCGCGCTTTGAGCCATTTATTCTCACTAAACAGCTATGAAATGCCGTGCACATTTGATGTTTGCTGTAACATTCAACTCCCTAGTTTTTGTTTGAGTCTTCAGTCTTTTGACTGGTTTGATCAGTGGCGTAGCCACGGGGGTTAGAACCACCCCATTGGAAAATTGGCATGGTTGTGATTTGTGTCTGTTTCACCACCGCGCCGGCTCCACATTTGAGGTTAGACACGTCTTCTGTTCATCACAATGTATAACCACAGTCTATCTATACAGTCGCAAAGCTTGCCTCATATTTTTCTACCGCCGCGAGTCAATAATGCTCTCACGCGGCAAGTAAGCCTGTGCCGACTGCGTGGTGATGGTGAATATTATTGTTCTTCATGTTATAACATTGTGTAAGAGTTAGCCTATATCTTACAAGAGGAGATGTGTAGTGCAAATATAAAAGCCACCTTTATGCTCGGTTTCCAGTCGGCAGTGTCTCACAGTGGCCCTAGGCAATTGTTAATTTGAGGCTCCTCTTTCCCTTTCACTTAAACCCCTCCCCCCTCGCATAAAAAAAGTCAATCATAACTATGAAAGAGATTTAATTTACAAATTTACAAAGAATAATAAATACAATTTAGATCAGATGTACATTATCAGAAAAACTTTTTTCTCCATTTTGTTTCGCAGAAAGTTTCAATAACATCATCGAAGTTGATTTTCCTTAAAATGTCTGATTCTATGCAGCGAAGACTTAACATGTCCAGTCGTTCTTGTCGCATTGTAAGGGGTGAAAATTGGGGGTTGAAGGATTCTCAACGGAGCGTGTATCTCTTAAACGACATACCCGAGAATTTTAAAATCAGCGAAAAGAAAAAAACAGCTTAAAATATAAGTAAATAGGTGATCGGCCCTTTTTCATAAATCCAATTTAAGGGGCCCTTGAAGAGGGGTGAAATTCTGGGGGGGGGGGAACAGGAAAGAAAGTATTCTAACTGATAAACTCAATCATTCATCAAACTCAGAGGGGAAGAACAGCTTAAAAATAAGTAAATAGGCGTTCAACCGTTTTTTTTTTCATAAATAAAATTTAAGGGGTTCATGAGAGGGGTGAAATTCTGAAAAATAACTGAAAGAAAATGTCCTGACTTACTCATCATCTTCCAGCCAAAATTATTGAAGTTAGAAACAAGAAATGTTTGGGTCATGTTCGCTGTATGTCGAAAACGTCCACTAAGGAAGGATTTTTGGATATTCAGGTTCTAAAGGGGTGTTACGGGGGTAGACCTGCATTTAATTGAATAACAATATCTCCCGATTGGTTTCCTTGGGGGATGCGATACGCGGCATATAAACTCATCATTAAGAATAAGAAAACACTTGTCTGGGGTATTTTCGATGTAGTGTATATTATGAGGTGTATGTGTGAAAAGTGGGGGTTGAAGGATTCCAAGCGGAGCAAGTATCTCTTAAAAGACAGAGGCAAAAAAGTATGAAACTCGGGGAAAAAATCAGCTTGAGAAATAAGTAAATAGGTGTTGGGCCGTTTTTTTTTCATAAATCCCATTTAAGGGGATCATGGGGAGGGGTGAAATTCTGAAAAATAAATGATAGAAATTGTCCTGACTGACTGACTCACTCATCATCGCCAAGCCAAAATTATTGAAGTCAGCAACATGAAATTTTGGGGATATGTTCGTTGTATGTCGAAAACGTCCACTAAGGAAAGATTTTTGGATATTCAGGTTCTAAAGAGGTGTTATGGGGGTAAACGTGCATTTCATTGAATAACAATATCTAACGAGTGGTTTCATTTGGGGATGTGATACTTGGCATATAAACTAATCATTAAAAATAAGCTGACACATGTCTAATGGTTTTTCGATGTGGTGTATATTATGAGTGAAAGGGGTGAAAAGTGGAGGTTGAAGGATTCCTAACGGAGCGTGTATCTCTTGAACGACATAGGCGAGGAGTTTGAAACTCAGATGAAAACAATCAGCTTAATAATCAATAAATACATAATTAAATAAATAGGTTGTCGACCGTTTTTTCATAAATCCAATTTAAAGGGCCCATGGGGAGGGGTGAAATTCTGGAAGAAAAACGTCCACTAAGGAAGGATTTTTGGATATTCACTCTCATCGACCAACCAAAACTATTAAAGTTAGAAGTATGATATTTTGGGGATATGTTTACTTTGTGTCGAAAACGTCTACTAAGGAGGGATTTTTCGATATTCATGTTCTAAAGGGGAGTTAACGGGGTTAAACCTGCATAACATTGAATAACAATATGACACGACAATGACGCGAGCGAAGCCGTGGGTACCGGTTAGTACTTTATGAATGTTAGTTCAGCGAACAACGTGGGAAACGCATATTATTGTAACAGGCTGGTGGAATAATTAATATTTCCCAAATAATCTGTGAAAGTAAAATGGCCAATCACAATGCCGCAATAATTTACCAAGAACAATTCCGAAAGACAGAAATAATACTAAGATACCACAACAAGTAACGCACGATACTGAAAGTTATTTTTAAGAAGATTCAATAAGTACTGAATAATAAACTGCACAATGGAACTAAATATTTGAGGTATTTTCAACTCAAGATCGCAGTGTCTCGACACCTCTCTACTGTCGTGACATAGTTTTCAGTACACATTGTCCAATGAACTCCATTTCGTAGGAGAGCACACGACCTATGGGAATTCCTCATTCTGGCGTTGGCCACCCACGAATCTCTTCATTTCTCTTGATCAACGAACGTAGAGCGGTTAAGGAATTCCGAGGCATGGGGCTACTGTGTGAATTCCTCAGTTATACTTAATTAAACGTTTAAAATTATTATTTATGTATTGATTTGGCGTATAATTTTAAACGTTTAATTCTAACATAAATAAGTATATTTAAAAACATTTGTTTTCAATGGCAAATGTGTTTACATTCTATTCCTCAGTTAACTCCATTCGCTCTATTATCTTCAGATTCTACTCCCTGTATTCTCGGTTTTGGGGAGGTTTCTCTCAGTGCAAGGAATGAGAGAGCTGCTGAAAATGACTCTGAGGTTGTAGCTTAAATTGGAAAGAAATGTTATTCCAATCGCCTCACTGTTCTAGAACGGGATTTTTGCTCTTCCGACCGTGTTTTCGCTGTACAAGTAGCGAAAGTAGTCTCCCCACTGCTGTGATTGTCGCCTACTTCTCGAACTTGAAAAAAACTGACTAGGAAGCTAGGGTCTCCACGTGGTTTGATAAAACAGAAGAGTCAATTTCAAAACTCATCGCAAACTCAGTCTGCAGAAGAAGAACGAGAGATGTTTATGTAACGAGTGTCCGAGGACATGATTGGTTCATCAGAGTTTGTAGCTGCTTCGATGTGGACACTCATGGGGTGACTAAAAAGTAACGTCACGTGTGGATGACATGAAATGAATTAGGATGAATGACTAAGTTCAATATCAAGCAGTTCCAACTTTGGCTACCAGTGGTCAATGACACTTAGCGGCGAACGTTGGAAATGGTTAGAAAGTTTCTAACGAAATTTAACCTATACATTTTAATACACATTACCATATTGTAGTGGTAGGTTCTTTTTCATGCCATAAATTAATGACATGGGCCCTCCGGCTTTACTTCCCCTACGAAGGAAGGGATGCTGAAGGATTTTTTTGCTCTTAAAAGTCCGACGAGTTCGGCCAGTGTTTGAACCCACGATCTTGGGTATAGCAGTTCAGCATGCTACTGACTACGCCACCGAAGCGAGGGAGAGAGGCACAGTCCGTAGTTCGTTAGAATCAGCAGAGTTTGGACTCAACATGACAAAAGCATTACATTGTTACCTGGAATATTATTGTAGACACAGCGAGAAATGTGGTAAGGTAGACTTAGTATTACTTCAAGGTGCGCTCAGAATTATCTCCCCTTAAAGGCAGCACAATGTTCAGTGCGGCTCCATAAGCTGTTCATTTTACCTAAGAAATCAGGGCCGTTTAACGGATAAAGATCATACTTTAAAAGATCCTGTCTTTCTTCATATCTCAGTCATTCATGAGTCACCGTGTACGCGATTCTCTCAAAATTTCTGTCTCCTTTCGTGATAAATATCGTTTACATTTTGGGTTAAAAGGGATATTGGGAACTGCAGTTTCTATACGAAAATGTGCTTAGCTTCTGGTTTTTCGATTTCATGATAAAAGCGTAGAGACTGGGTTTGTTGTTATAAACCTATGTGGTTGCATGTTAACCACGGTGTCACTTGGAACTAAAGGGGTAACCAAAACGTCTTCCCCCGGAAAATGTGTTTATCCTCAGTAACACAAGTGCAAAATCCTGTCTTAAATGCCTGACTTAAACCAACAAGACGGGTAAAATATTTTTGACTTATATAGAGCTCCCAAAATATATTTTCGCCGTCAACAAGACATGCAACTTGTGAAGTAATAAAGAGCGTACGCGTGACAAGATTCAAAGACCAGACCACCAACTCAATAAACCGGTCCGTTGCTGATATTTCGAATCACTACGTGGTTTGATTTTACACAGCTATGAGTTGTCGCTTAAATTTTAAACCTCTATGGCTCGAGCTGTGATTCTTTCTCACTGCCACTAGATTCGGATTTAGAGCGCGATTCATTGACACATTAATTGCTACAAGTCGATGAAGATAACAGAAACTTCGTTGAGCTGGCAGTTTGATTGGCTAACCACTCAGCTGGGTTCTTGCAGAACACTCTAGTCAAACATGTGGCAAGTGACTTGGGCTTGTAAAAAATACGAGCTACGAAATATAGGGCATTTATCATAAAAATATACGTTTTGACAATAGAAAAGTTTTGGGCTTCTACTGTCTAAAAATTACAGTCTACGAGATAGAAAACTGAGAATTGTAGAAATGATTCGGAATAGTAGAAACAAAAATAATATGGGCACGCATTAATTTGGGATTTTTATTTTATTGTTTAGTTTAATTAAGCACACTTTTCTGAACAAATCTTAGTTTGTTTCGTAAAGATCGGAATGTTAGTTTTTGAAATATAAATTATTTTGTGCCGTAGTGCATAATGAATGCCACGCCACTTTTATACATGCCGAAACAAAAAGACATAGATCTCCGTAAAGCAGTGTCACAGAAGCATTTTTCTCATAAGGGTAATATTTTGATACGTGTATTGGCAGTACTGTATGTGCAGACGCTTGTTTATTCTCTGGATAAAGAGTTTGGACGAGAATACGTGTCAGTTCTCAGCTGATTTGTCATTTGTGTGCATGTGTTGAATTGTGTTAAAATAAAGATGTTACAATGCCTAGGATAAAGAAGTTTAACACCAAAGCTAAATTTAGAGAAAATCAGTACTTCTCTAAAGGAACTGTAACTGAAATAAGAAACAGTAAGTGCAAAAGTGAACCTAACCCCCAAGACAAACCAAGTGCTTCCAAGAAAAAGTTGAACTATATATACACTGATCTGAAGGGGGGAATCAGTAAAAATATCACAGTGACTGTTGAAAATGTTGAAACTGAAAAACACCAAATAAGCCGCCAAAATAAGCTGACAAATAAGCCGACAAATAAGCCGACAAATTTTGTAAGTAAACGTCCTTTGCTGCTTGATGCCACTACTAAAGTGATACTCACACAACAGACAAGTGAGTTCACGATTCGCTGACGTAATCGAATGTTCCCACACACCAGCGAGTGATCGAGGCCGAAAAACGAACCAACGTTACTTGGCAAGATGCCAGAAAGCATCAGAGGAACACTAAAAGGAAGATGAAAGGAGCCAATGATGCAGATGATCCAGATTATGGGGCAGGATTGTTCTAACTATGAAGGCAAAACACTATTTTCATGTGTTAAACTTTTAAATTGAAATTATCAGAAAAGTAATTTTTTCAGTTTTAGGTACATCTTTCTGGAAAAGTAAGAGAGCTATAACCATGAAACTTACTAAACTTACTTTTTGTACCCCAATAATGAAAGTGGTGCAAACGTAGGTCAACATGTTGTGTAGAAGTGTATAAACTGTACTTGTGTGAAGAGCATTGAAAATTTTGATTTTTTAGAAAATAAATGCATCGCGTATTAATTTATTTTATTTCTCAGCCCCCATTTTTCCAAATGTACTGAATGTGCGTGGCTTTAACAAGAGACACCCAACATCCATGAATGTTATTCCAAATGTACTGAATGTGCATGGCTTTAACATGAGACACCCAACATCCATGAATGTTATTCCAAATGTACTGAATGTGCATGGCTTTAACATGAGACACCCAACATCCATGAATGTTATTCCAAATGTACTGAATGTGCATGGCTTTAACATGAGACACCCAATATCCATGAATGTTATTCCAAATGTACTGAATGTGCGTGGCTTTAACATGAGACACCCAACACCCATGAATGTTATTCCAAATGTACTGAATGTGCATGGCTTTAATATGAGACACCCAACATCCATGAATATTATTCCAAATGTACTGAATGTGCATGGCTTTAACATGAGATACCCTACATCCATGAATGTTATTCCAAATGTACTAAATGTGCGTGGCTTTAACACGAGACACCCAACATCCATGAATGTTATTCCAATTGTATTGAATGTGCGTGGCTTTAACATGAGACACCCAACATCCATGAATGTTATTCCAATTGTATTGAATGTGCGTGGCTTGAACATGAGATACCCAACATCCATGAATATTATTCCAAATGTACTGAATGTGCGTGGCTTTAACATGAGATACCCCACATCCCTGAATATAATTCCAAATGTACTAAATGTGCATGGCTTTAACATGAGACACCCAACATCCATGAATATTATTCCAAATGTACTGAATGTGCATGGCTTTAACATGAGACACCCAACATCCATGAATATTATTCGAAATGTACTGAATGTGCATGGCTTTAACATGAGACACCCATCATCCATGAATATTATTCCAAATGTACTGAATGTGCATGGCTTTAACGTGAGACACCCAACATCCATGAATATTATTCCAAATGTACTGAATGTGCATGGCTTTAACATGAGACAACCAACATCCATGAATATTATTCCAAATGTACTGAATGTGAGTGGCTTTAACATTAGATACCCTACATCGATGAATATTATTCCAAATGTACTGAATGTGCGTGGCTTTAACATGAGATACCCTACATCCCTGAATATTATTCCAAATGTACTAAATGTGCATGGCTTTAACATGAGACACCCAACATCCATGAATATTATTCCAAATGTACTGAATGTGCATGGCTTTAACATGAGACACCCAACATCCATGAATATTATTCGAAATGTACTGAATGTGCATGGCTTTAACATGAGACACCCAACATCCATGAATATTACTCCAAATGTACTGAATGTGCATGGCCTTAACATGAGACACCCAACATCCATGAATATTATTCCAAATGTACTGAATGTGCCTGGCTTTAACATGAGACAACCAACATCCATGAATATTATTCCAAATGTACTGAATGTGCATGGCTTTAACATGAGACACCCAACATCCATGAATGTTATTCCAAATGTACTGAATGTGTGTGGTTTAACATGAGACACCCAACATCCATGAATGTTATTCCAAATGTACTGAATGTGCATGGCTTTAACATGAGACACCCAACATCCATGAATGTTATTCCAAATGTACTGAATGTGCGTGGCTTTAACATGAGACACCCAACATCCATGAATGTTAATCCAAATGTACTAAATGCGCGTGGCTTTGACATGAGATACCCTACATCCATGAATGTTATTCCAAATGTACTGAATGTGCGTGGCTTTAACATGAGATACCCTACATCCATGAATGTTATTCCAAATGTACTGAATGTGCGTGGCTTTAACATGAGATACCCTACATCCATGAATGTTATTCCAAATGTACTGAATGTGCATGGCTTTAACATGAGATACCCTACATCTAGGAATGTTATTCCAAATGTACTGAATGTGCATGGCTTTAACATGAGACACCCTACATCCATGAATGTTATTCCAAATGTACTGAATGTGCGTGGCTTTAACATGAGATCCCCTACATCCATGAATGTTATTCCAAATGTACTGAATGTGAGTGGCTTTAACATGAGACACCCTACATCCATGAATGTTATTCCAAATGTACTAAATGCGCGTGGCTTTGACATGAGACACCCTACATCCATGAATGTTATTCCAAATGTACTAAATGCGCGTGGCTTTAACGTGAGATACCCTACATCCATGAATGTTATTCCAAATGTACTGAATGTGCGTGGCTTTAACATGAGATACCCTACATCCATGAATGTTATTCCAAATGTACTGAATGTGCATGGCTTTAACATGAGATACCCTACATCTAGGAATGTTATTCCAAATGTACTGAATGTGCATGGCTTTAACATGAGACACCCTACATCCATGAATGTTATTCCAAATGTACTGAATGTGCATGGCTTTAACATGAGATACCCTACATCCATGAATGTTATTCCAAATGTACTGAATGTGCGTGGCTTTAACATGAGATCCCCTACATCCATGAATGTTATTCCAAATGTACTGAATGTGAGTGGCTTTAACATGAGACACCCTACATCCATGAATGTTATTCCAAATGTACTAAATGCGCGTGGCTTTGACATGAGACACCCTACATCCATGAATGTTATTCCAAATGTACTAAATGCGCGTGGCTTTAACATGAGATACCCTACATCCATGAATGTTATTCCAAATGTACTGAATGTGCGTGGCTTTAACATGAGATACCCAACATCCAAGAATGTTAATCATAATGTACTAAATGTGCGTGGCTTTATGTTATTCCAAATGTACTGAATGCGCGTGGCTTTAACATGAGACACCCAACATCCATGAATGTTATTCCAAATGTACTGAATGTGCGTGGCTTTAACATGAGATACGCTACATCCATGAATGTTTTTTCCAAATGTACTGAATGTGCGTGGCTGTAACATGAGACACCCAATATCCATGAATGTTATTCCAAATGTACTGAATGTGAGTGGCTTTAACATGAGATACCCTACATCCATGAATATTATTCCAAATGTACTGAATGTGCGTGGCTTTAACATGAGATACCCAACATCCATGAATATTATTCCAAATGTACTAAATGTGCATGGCTTTAACATGAGACACCCAACATCCATGAATATTATTCCAAATGTACTGAATGTGCATGGCTTTAACATGGGACACCCAACATCCATGAATATTATTCCAAATGTACTGAATGTGCATGGCTTTAACATGAGACACCCAACATCCATGAATATTATTCCAAATGTACTAAATGTGCGTGGCTTTAACACGAGACACCCAACATCCATGAATGTTATTCCAATTGTATTGAATGTGCATGGCTTTAACATGAGACACCCAACATCCATGAATATTATTCCAAATGTACTGAATGTGCATGGCTTTAACATGAGATACCCTACATCCATGAATGTTATTCCAAATGTACTAAATGTGCGTGGCTTTAACACGAGACACCCAACATCCATGAATGTTATTCCAATTGTATTGAATGTGCGTGGCTTTAACATGAGACACCCAACATCCATGAATGTTATTCCAATTGTATTGAATGTGCGTGGCTTGAACATGAGATACCCAACATCCATGAATATTATTCCAAATGTACTGAATGTGCGTGGCTTTAACATGAGATACCCTACATCCCTGAATATTATTCCAAATTTACTAAATGTGCATGGCTTTAACATGAGACACCCAACATCCATGAATATTATTCCAAATGTACTGAATGTGCATGGCTTTAACATGAGACACCCAACATCCATGAATATTATTCGAAATGTACTGAATGTGCATGGCTTTAACATGAGACACCCAACATCCATGAATATTATTCCAAATGTACTGAATGTGCATGGCTTTAACATGAGACACCCAACATCCATGAATATTATTCCAAATGTACTGAATGTGCATGGCTTTAACATGAGACAACCAACATCCATGAATATTATTCCAAATGTACTGAATGTGAGTGGCTTTAACATTAGATACCCTACATCCATGAATATTATTCCAAATGTACTGAATGTGCGTGGCTTTAACATGAGATACCCTACATCCCTGAATATTATTCCAAATGTACTAAATGTGCATGGCTTTAACATGAGACACCCAACATCCATGAATATTATTCCAAATGTACTGAATGTGCATGGCTTTAACATGAGACACCCAACATCCATGAATATTATTCGAAATGTACTGAATGTGCATGGCTTTAACATGAGACACCCAACATCCATGAATATTACTCCAAATGTACTGAATGTGCATGGCTTTAACATGAGACACCCAACATCCATGAATATTATTCCAAATGTACTGAATGTGCATGGCTTTAACATGAGACAACCAACATCCATGAATATTATTCCAAATGTACTGAATGTGCATGGCTTTAACATGAGACACCCAACATCCATGAATGTTATTCCAAATGTACTGAATGTGTGTGGCTTTAACATGAGACACCCAACATCCATGAATGTTATTCCAAATGTACTGAATGTGCATGGCTTTAACATGAGACACCCAACATCCATGAATGTTATTCCAAATGTACTGAATGTGCGTGGCTTTAACATGAGACACCCAACATCCATGAATGTTAATCCAAATGTACTAAATGCGCGTGGCTTTGACATGAGATACCCTACATCCATGAATGTTATTCCAAATGTACTGAATGTGCGTGGCTTTAACATGAGATACCCTACATCCATGAATGTTATTCCAAATGTACTGAATGTGCGTGGCTTTAACATGAGATACCCTACATCCATGAATGTTATTCCAAATGTATTGAATGTGCGTGGCTTTAACATGAGACACCCAACATCCATGAATGTTATTCCAATTGTATTGAATGTGCGTGGCTTGAACATGAGATACCCAACATCCATGAATATTATTCCAAATGTACTGAATGTGCGTGGCTTTAACATGAGATACCCTACATCCCTGAATATTATTCCAAATTTACTAAATGTGCATGGCTTTAACATGAGACACCCAACATCCATGAATATTATTCCAAATGTACTGAATGTGCATGGCTTTAACATGAGACACCCAACATCCATGAATATTATTCGAAATGTACTGAATGTGCATGGCTTTAACATGAGACACCCAACATCCATGAATATTATTCCAAATGTACTGAATGTGCATGGCTTTAACATGAGACACCCAACATCCATGAATATTATTCCAAATGTACTGAATGTGCATGGCTTTAACATGAGACAACCAACATCCATGAATATTATTCCAAATGTACTGAATGTGAGTGGCTTTAACATTAGATACCCTACATCCATGAATATTATTCCAAATGTACTGAATGTGCGTGGCTTTAACATGAGATACCCTACATCCCTGAATATTATTCCAAATGTACTAAATGTGCATGGCTTTAACATGAGACACCCAACATCCATGAATATTATTCCAAATGTACTGAATGTGCATGGCTTTAACATGAGACACCCAACATCCATGAATATTATTCGAAATGTACTGAATGTGCATGGCTTTAACATGAGACACCCAACATCCATGAATATTACTCCAAATGTACTGAATGTGCATGGCTTTAACATGAGACACCCAACATCCATGAATATTATTCCAAATGTACTGAATGTGCATGGCTTTAACATGAGACAACCAACATCCATGAATATTATTCCAAATGTACTGAATGTGCATGGCTTTAACATGAGACACCCAACATCCATGAATGTTATTCCAAATGTACTGAATGTGTGTGGCTTTAACATGAGACACCCAACATCCATGAATGTTATTCCAAATGTACTGAATGTGCATGGCTTTAACATGAGACACCCAACATCCATGAATGTTATTCCAAATGTACTGAATGTGCGTGGCTTTAACATGAGACACCCAACATCCATGAATGTTAATCCAAATGTACTAAATGCGCGTGGCTTTGACATGAGATACCCTACATCCATGAATGTTATTCCAAATGTACTGAATGTGCGTGGCTTTAACATGAGATACCCTACATCCATGAATGTTATTCCAAATGTACTGAATGTGCGTGGCTTTAACATGAGATACCCTACATCCATGAATGTTATTCCAAATGTACTGAATGTGCATGGCTTTAACATGAGATACCCTACATCTAGGAATGTTATTCCAAATGTACTGAATGTGCATGGCTTTAACATGAGACACCCTACATCCATGAATGTTATTCCAAATGTACTGAATGTGCATGGCTTTAACATGAGATACCCTACATCCATGAATGTTGTTCCAAATGTACTGAATGTGCGTGGCTTTAACATGAGATCCCCTACATCCATGAATGTTATTCCAAATGTACTGAATGTGAGTGGCTTTAACATGAGACACCCTACATCCATGAATGTTATTCCAAATGTACTAAATGCGCGTGGCTTTGACATGAGACACCCTACATCCATGAATGTTATTCCAAATGTACTAAATGCGCGTGGCTTTAACATGAGATACCCTACATCCATGAATGTTATTCCAAATGTACTGAATGTGCGTGGCTTTAACATGAGACTCCCTACATCCATGAATGTTATTCCAAATGTACTGAATGTGCGTGGCTTTAACATGAGATATCCAACATCCAAGAATGTTAATCATAATGTACTAAATGTGCGTGGCTTTATGTTATTCCAAATGTACTGAATGCGCGTGGCTTTAACATGAGACACCCAACATCCATGAATGTTATTCCAAATGTACTGAATGTGCGTGGCTTTAACATGAGACACCCTACATCCATGAATGTTATTCCAAATGTACTGAATGTGCGTGGCTTTAACATGAGATACGCTACATCCATGAATGTTTTTTCCAAATGTACTGAATGTGCGTGGCTGTAACATGAGACACCCAACATCCATGAATGTTATTCCAAATGTACTGAATGTGACTGGCTTTAACATGAGATACCCTACATCCATGAATATTATTCCAAATGTACTAAATGCGCGTGGCTTTGACATGAGACACCCTACATCCATGAATGTTATTCCAAATGTACTAAATGCGCGTGGCTTTAACATGAGATACCCTACATCCATGAATGTTATTCCAAATGTACTGAATGTGCGTGGCTTTAACATGAGATACCCAACATCCAAGAATGTTAATCATAATGTACTAAATGTGCGTGGCTTTATGTTATTCCAAATGTACTGAATGCGCGTGGCTTTAACATGAGACACCCAACATCCATGAATGTTATTCCAAATGTACTGAATGTGCGTGGCTTTAACATGAGATACGCTACATCCATGAATGTTTTTTCCAAATGTACTGAATGTGCGTGGCTGTAACATGAGACACCCAATATCCATGAATGTTATTCCAAATGTACTGAATGTGAGTGGCTTTAACATGAGATACCCTACATCCATGAATATTATTCCAAATGTACTGAATGTGCGTGGCTTTAACATGAGATACCCAACATCCATGAATATTATTCCAAATGTACTAAATGTGCATGGCTTTAACATGAGACACCCAACATCCATGAATATTATTCCAAATGTACTGAATGTGCATGGCTTTAACATGGGACACCCAACATCCATGAATATTATTCCAAATGTACTGAATGTGCATGGCTTTAACATGAGACACCCAACATCCATGAATATTATTCCAAATGTACTGAATGTGCATGGCTTTAACATGAGACACCCAACATCCATGAATATTATTCCAAATGTACTGAATGTGCATGGCTTTAACATGAGATACCCTACATCCATGAATGTTATTCCAAATGTACTAAATGTGCGTGGCTTTGACACGAGACACCCAACATCCATGAATGTTATTCCAATTGTATTGAATGTGCGTGGCTTTAACATGAGACACCCAACATCCATGAATGTTATTCCAATTGTATTGAATGTGCGTGGCTTGAACATGAGATACCCAACATCCATGAATATTATTCCAAATGTACTGAATGTGCGTGGCTTTAACATGAGATACCCTACATCCCTGAATATTATTCCAAATTTACTAAATGTGCATGGCTTTAACATGAGACACCCACCATCCATGAATATTATTCCAAATGTACTGAATGTGCATGGCTTTAACATTAGACACCCAACATCCATGAATATTATTCGAAATGTACTGAATGTGCATGGCTTTAACATGAGACACCCAACATCCATGAATATTATTCCAAATGTACTGAATGTGCATGGCTTTAACATGAGACACCCAACATCCATGAATATTATTCCAAATGTACTGAATGTGCATGGCTTTAACATGAGACAACCAACATCCATGAATATTATTCCAAATGTACTGAATGTGAGTGGCTTTAACATTAGATACCCTACATCCATGAATATTATTCCAAATGTACTGAATGTGCGTGGCTTTAACATGAGATACCCTACATCCCTGAATATTATTCCAAATGTACTAAATGTGCATGGCTTTAACATGAGACACCCAACATCCATGAATATTATTCCAAATGTACTGAATGTGCATGGCTTTAACATGAGACACCCAACATCCATGAATATTATTCGAAATGTACTGAATGTGCATGGCTTTAACATGAGACACCCAACATCCATGAATATTACTCCAAATGTACTGAATGTGCATGGCTTTAACATGAGACACCCAACATCCATGAATATTATTCCAAATGTACTGAATGTGCATGGCTTTAACATGAGACAACCAACATCCATGAATATTATTCCAAATGTACTGAATGTGCATGGCTTTAACATGAGACACCCAACATCCATGAATGTTATTCCAAATGTACTGAATGTGTGTGGCTTTAACATGAGACACCCAACATCCATGAATGTTATTCCAAATGTACTGAATGTGCATGGCTTTAACATGAGACACCCAACATCCATGAATGTTATTCCAAATGTACTGAATGTGCGTGGCTTTAACATGAGACACCCAACATCCATGAATGTTAATCCAAATGTACTAAATGCGCGTGGCTTTGACATGAGATACCCTACATCCATGAATGTTATTCCAAATGTACTGAATGTGCGTGGCTTTAACATGAGATACCCTACATCCATGAATGTTATTCCAAATGTACTGAATGTGCGTGGCTTTAACATGAGATACCCTACATCCATGAATGTTATTCCAAATGTACTGAATGTGCATGGCTTTAACATGAGATACCCTACATCTAGGAATGTTATTCCAAATGTACTGAATGTGCATGGCTTTAACATGAGACACCCTACATCCATGAATGTTATTCCAAATGTACTGAATGTGCATGGCTTTAACATGAGATACCCTACATCCATGAATGTTGTTCCAAATGTACTGAATGTGCGTGGCTTTAACATGAGATCCCCTACATCCATGAATGTTATTCCAAATGTACTGAATGTGAGTGGCTTTAACATGAGACACCCTACATCCATGAATGTTATTCCAAATGTACTAAATGCGCGTGGCTTTGACATGAGACACCCTACATCCATGAATGTTATTCCAAATGTACTAAATGCGCGTGGCTTTAACATGAGATACCCTACATCCATGAATGTTATTCCAAATGTACTGAATGTGCGTGGCTTTAACATGAGACTCCCTACATCCATGAATGTTATTCCAAATGTACTGAATGTGCGTGGCTTTAACATGAGATACCCAACATCCAAGAATGTTAATCATAATGTACTAAATGTGCGTGGCTTTATGTTATTCCAAATGTACTGAATGCGCGTGGCTTTAACATGAGACACCCAACATCCATGAATGTTATTCCAAATGTACTGAATGTGCGTGGCTTTAACATGAGACACCCTACATCCATGAATGTTATTCCAAATGTACTGAATGTGCGTGGCTTTAACATGAGATACGCTACATCCATGAATGTTTTTTCCAAATGTACTGAATGTGCGTGGCTGTAACATGAGACACCCAACATCCATGAATGTTATTCCAAATGTACTGAATGTGAGTGGCTTTAACATGAGATACCCTACATCCATGAATATTATTCCAAATGTACTGAATGTGCGTGGCTTTAACATGAGATACCCAACATCCATGAATATTATTCCAAATGTACTAAATGTGCATGGCTTTAACATGAGACACCCAACATCCATGAATATTATTCCAAATGTACTGAATGTGCATGGCTTTAACATGGGACACCCAACATCCATGAATATTATTCCAAATGTACTGAATGTGCATGGCTTTAACATGAGACACCCAACATCCATGAATATTATTCCAAATGTACTGAATGTGCATGGCTTTAACATGAGACACCCGACATTCATGAATATTATTCGAAATGTACTGAATGTGCATGGCTTTAACATGAGACACCCAACATCCATGAATAATATTCCTAATGTACTGAATGTGCATGGCTTTAACATTAGACACCCAGCATCCATGAATTGTTTAAGATAATGTAATGGTGAACGCATAAGTGCCGATGTGAGGAATGTGTGGCATCTCTGGCTGTCACATCGCAGCGCCACCGAAGACTACAACAGAATCACTCAATAAACGAAGCATCTTTGTAGGGCACATCAACTTGCAAAACGAGGCATATTGCTGCAATCTTCAGAAGAAAACATGTAAACACTTCAGTCACGAAACTGTTTTATGAAAGACAGTGTTATTCAGAGCAATGTAAGCAATTTTTTGCATTTTACAGAACACTACGGGAACATGTTTTTTCACTCTTTTGATAAATACAATTTCCATCAGGCGATCAAAATTTAGGGACCAAAACTCTTCATCTTTTGTTCGCAATACCTCTTGAAGAGATACGGTTTATTTTCTAAATGATGATCAAATACTATGTTTTTCATCCATGCTAACAGTTGTACTTAACAGCTTTTACTCTCAATCCATTAACGGCTGAAAAAGCCCAACCACCTCCTTTTAAAATCGATTCTTCATTTTCCAATTGCAATTTGTCATATCGTTCATAAAATATTCACCATCAAAGTTTCCGAGAAACACGGCCGCAGTTTTTTTAAGCACGATCAGTCAATAATTCCTGACACATGCCAATATCTTGGCATTCAACCTGTGAATTTCTCTTATTGTGACCTTAACTACTCGTTATTTTGCTTCCCAGAGATAAACAGTCAAGTCTTCGCACGTTTCACACCAGATCATCATCATCATCATCATCGGCTTTAACTCGAATACGAGTATAAATCTTCTTCCTTCGGTCCAGTTTGTGGATGTGTTTATGGTGACTTAAGTGTCCAACCCAGGCATAGAACAAGCGTCCACACAAGTCACATAGTATTGCTGGAGGAGGACGTGGTTTGGCTGCTCGAAGTTTCCTATCTTGGCGCTTGGCCTCTTCATGTGTGCGTCGATCCCTTTCAAACGTATTTACAGTATCCGAGATGGTACGGCGCCAAGTTGAGCAGTCTTCAGCCAGCATGTCCCAGGTCAATTTCATGACCAGCTTAAATTGGTCCTTGTAGCGCCTCTTAGGACCACCATGAGGTCTGGTGTTATAACATAGCTCACCATATAGCATTTGACGAGGTAATCTCATATCATCCATCCGATGGTCATGACCAATCCATCTAAACTGGTGACCTATTATGGATGATTCTATGCTGTTGATTTGAGCCTTTACAAGAACAGAAATATTGGTAATGCGGTCTTCCCATTTAATCCTCAGGATTGTTCGAAGTTTTTGTAGGTGGAAACGCTCAAGCTTCCTAAGATCACGTCGGTAAAGGGTCTACGTTTCACAGCCATACAACAATGTAGAAATGACTTCTGCTTTGTACACCATAAGCTTTGTACTCATGGACAGTTCTTTATTCATGAAGACCCGGTGCGCTAATAGTCCATATGCTGCATGGGCTGCGCCAATTATCTTGTCCACATCCTGCTCACAGGTACAGCTCACAGAAATGGTACTGCCCAGGTACGAGAATTGGTCTACCTGCTCTAATGGCAAATTTGAAATGGAGATATTGAACTGAGGTAGAGGTGTGCCTGGTGAAGGCTGTGCCAAGACTTTAGTCTTATTGACATTTATGGTAAGACCAAAGCAGTCACATGCACTTTTGTAACAATTAACCGACTCTTGCAGCTCTTCTGGTGTGAGAGTTGGTGCCGCAGCATCATCTGCATACAACATATTAGTAACATTAGTAACCTGAGTTATCGTCTAGGAGCGGAGACGAGTTAGATTGAAAAGCCCTCCATCAAAACGATACTTGACCACACACCTGGGATGCTTGTGGGTGAATCATAAAGCATTGCAGCCAAGTACAGCGCGAAAAGCGTTGGAGACAGTACACATCCTTGTTTCAGTCCATGGGTAATAGGAAATTCATCGGACATCTTATTCTGATGGAAAACCTGACCTGTCATGCCATCATGGCGAGCCTTGATTAGATCTACAAAACGCTGAGGGCAACCAAACCGCTTCAGCACCGCCCACATGACTGGTCTTGGAACCGAATCAAATGCCTTTTCTAAGTGATAAAAGACTAAGAAGAGTGGATTCTGTTGTTCTCTACATTTTTCTTCTAGCTGTCTCTCACAGAAAATCAAGTCAATTGTGCTTCTGGAAGCTCTAAATCCGCATTGTGACTGTGGGAGGATCTTCTCAGAGATAATCTTGAGACGGTTAAGTAGAATTCTTGCAAGAATCTTCCCCACAATTGATAGCAGTGATATACCACGGTAGTTGTCACAAGCACTGCGATCACCCTTCTTAAAGATAGTGATGATAGTGGCATTCTTTAGGTCTCCAGGTAGCTTTCTTGATTCCCAGATTCTGAGGATAAGGGTTTGGAGGGAATGACCTTCGGCTTGAATTAGTTCCAGAGGAATGTTATCTGGGCCAGGAGCCTTTCTGGGTTTCAATTGGGTGAGAGCTGCAGTGAATTCATGATAAGTAGGAGGTACTGCCAACCACAGTTGTTCAGGTTGTTGCGGCACATCACAAAGGAAGTCTTCAGCAGATGCTGATAGACAATTTAGGAGATTGGAGAAGTGTTCCTTCCAGCGTTCCAAGATTTCTTGACTGTCAGTAAAGGTAGTAGAATTATCAGCGCTTTTCAGTGTACCTTATGAGGAGCGAGACAGTCCATATATTTCCTTGAGTACTGCATAGAAGTTCCTAAAGTCTCGAGCATCCGAAAGTCTCTGCAGTTCCTGAGCCTTCTGCTGCCACCAAGTATTTTTAATTATTTTTAATCTGCCTTATCTGCGTCTGAGTTCCAGTAGTTTATCTCTCTTTGTGTTGGAAGTTGGGTCTTGAAGATGGGCAAGATAGGCATTCATTTTGCCATTGATGAGAGACAGAATTTCTTCATTGTTGTCATCAAACCAGTCTTGTCTTTTCCGCACTATAAAACCAATGGTTTCCTCAGCTGACTGTGTGATAATCTTCTGTAGTGTGGCCCATTCTTGCTGAATGTCATACGTTACTGGGTTTTCTGATAACTGGGTGACGATCCTGTTTTCAAAATGTTTATACATGGATTCATCCTGAAGTTTGGATGTATTAAACTTCCTTCTTGGCAAATTTTTGATGTTTCAAGGTGGTTTAGGTCTGATGGATATCCTGAGCTTACATGTAAGAAGTTTATGATCTGTCCAACAATCGTCTATATTCCTTGCTGTTCTGGTAATAAGAGTGTCCTTCTTATCACATTGCCGGGTAATGATATAATCAAGAATGTGTCAATGTTTGGAATGAGGATGCATCCACGTGGTTTTGAAGCGGTTAGGTAGCCGGAACTGCGTGTTGGTAATGAAAAGTTCGTGTTCTGCACAAAGACCAAGAAGCAACAGTCCAATGGGATTACATTTTCCAAGTCCCTGTTTGCCCATCACATTATTCCATAGCCTGTGATCTTTCCCAACTCTGGCATTGAAGTCACCGAGGAGCAAGAGTTTATCTACAGATGGTACCTTGGAGATGATTTCACTTAGCTGATCATAGAATTGATCCTTTACTTCATCATCAGAATCTAGAGTACGACAATAGGCAGAGATAATAATAATATCGTATGGCCTCGGGTGCCGGGTGCAAGCTTGGTTATTTGACACCCAAAGGGTAGCTTGCATGTTGAATTTCGTTGTTCCTTGAAGCACTGTGAAAGTTAAGGGGGTTAGTTATCTAAGCTCCCTGAATACTATAGCGCTTTCTAGTAGAGAAATGAGGAACTTTGTGTTGGCGGAAACTCCCAAGTAGAGACACAATTTTATGGTGTATCGCGAAAATGCGAAATGAGTTTATATGTGCATAAAAAGTGTTTTAAATGTGTGTTTAATATTGTTTGATCATAAAGCACTGAATTTGTCCTCACGACTAAACGCGAAATTCCACCTTACTTGCCATGTACGTCCGTATTTGCGACTTATCACGAAATCGGCTTGTTTATTACGTCTCTACACGATTTGGTGCGATATCGCGAGCCTTCAGTGGTTTTCACCTTGTTAGCATTGCTGGTAGAACCCAATTCAAATTTATTTTTAAGTGTTTAAAGCCTAAGTATATCCTAACATCACGTAGCAGGAAATTACTACACAGTTTCAATATTGGCTATCCTGTCGTAATGGGAGACAAGTGAGAGAGTTGGGCCGCGCATTGCTGACCACGTGGGTGCGCTGTGATTTGTAGTTGAAATTTCTATTTCTAATGTGAATTCGCAATGCCGAAAATAACGACGTGTTTTGATAGCGCTGACGAGTTTAAAGGCGAAGGCTGTCATGTTTTCGATGCGCGGCAGAAGATAGTTATGAGCAAATTCTGCAACATTAGACTAGATTGGAAGCGTCGCGATTCATGTGTGAAACACAACTTGAGTGAAAATCACAAAAAGAAGAAAAGGATTTTGTCTGAAGGAGGTACCAAAAACAGATATCAGTTCAAGAGGCGGTCGGGAATGCCAAAAAAGTGAGAAATGACTCCGACGAATTTGTGATGTCAACAGTGGAGGCCTTTTTGAGTGACAACATTCCTTTAGGAAAGCTAGATCATCCAACAATGAAGGATTGGATGAACAAACATATACCAGGCGAGTTAATTTTTTTTCGGATGCCGCTACACTTACCAGTAACCCGCAGCCCCACTTTTCGTAGCGATAAAAATAATAATAGGTGGAAAGACGTAGTTTTATGTAACGAACTTTATCAGGGAGGGAAGGTCATTCTTTTACGATTGCCGAGAATCCACCAACCCGCCGTGACATTTACAGCTGAAAGTTTTGCAGCCACCATGGAAACGTGATGTGAGATACTAGAAAGTGTAGTAATGACTTAGTTTACTTTTAAATACTTATAAGTTCATATCATAAACAACAAATAAGTCTGATTTATTAATATTTTAAATTATAATGATTTGCTTGCTAATAGATTTTTTCATTACACTGCTTTAGGAAGTGGAAATTTTCCCACAGCAGACTGGTTACGAAAGAAATATTTTCCCATTTTACATCAAGAAAAAGAAGAATCAAGTAGTGAGAAATTAAAGAATCAGCAAGTTATTCTACACTGTGATGAAACCACAGATAGGATGGGTCGAGCCGTGTTCATTGTGCTATTTAGAACTCTTCCCAAGGGTAGTAGCGAGACTCCTAAAGTGCTAGTAGGTGGTGTCCTAATGCTTCAGAATGTTAACTCGCAGGAATGTTCTCAAGCCATAGTGGAGGTTATTAAGAGACATAAACTTGAATACAAAAATATCATAGGTATTTCTTCAGATGGTGCACGATATATGAAAAAGTGTGTGCAAACTTTACAAGGTTTGATATCGGACAACCTTCTTCACATTGAGTGTTGGGCACACAAGCTTGATTTAGTAGCAGGAATCTGGCCGAAGAAATTTCATCGTGTGAATGAGTGTGTTACCAAAACAAAGCAAGCTTTTCTTAATACAAGAAAACGGAAGCATAGGTATATTAGCTTCTTGCAGCAGAAGTATGGTGCAGGAGAAAAGGATATAAAGCTCTTTCCCTCACCAGTTATCACAAGGTGGAATACGTGGTTCACATCAGTTTCCTACTTGGCAGACTATGTCATGGACTTGGTTCAGTATTGTAAAACAGTGGAGAGTGATGCTGAAAGTGTTAAATACTTTCAAAAATTAAGTGAAAGTGAAGTAAAATCAATTTTGTGTGAGGCAATTTTTGTGAAAGAACACTGTGCCTCAACTTCTGAAAAGATAACTTGCTTCGAGGGTTCTAATTATGCTTTGGCACATAAAGTTGTTCCAAAGGTAAATGAACTCATTTTGAGTACACGGTTATCGAAAAACTAGTGATGAAACCAGACACATTGAAGGCATTGAATGAACTATCAAGCGATAGAAAGAAAAGTGCTGAAAAAAGGTTCGTAGCCCTTGCCAATGCATGTCACACAAAACTCTCAGATATGCTGGCAAAAGACTCTGCTCGTGAGATTTTTAAGTCACTCCCCTCACTGTTTCATCTGCCCCTGCTAAGAACTGTGAACATAGAGTCATATCTCTTCAACAAGATAGAGAAAAAAAACCTTTTTGCTGGAGTGAATTCTCATGACTTTTTGAAGTTCTACATTCAACTGCAAATCACCTGTTAATCTTTTTCATGTAGTGACAGTAATGTAGTTGAAGATGTATTGCAGGGAATGTTAGAGGAATATCCTATAGCTGTGAAATGTCTTCAATCTCTGTACATTTCCATTTCAAATGTTGACAGTGAAAGGGCCCTTTCTGCCTACAGTGATATTTTGTCTGACAAGCGTACCAACCTGTTAAATGATAACATCGAAACATTACTGAGTTACTACTTCAACAGCAAATGAAGCCATACTTAGTGTGTTTGTTGTTTCCTTCATTGCAACATAAGGCAAGAGTATGTATATAGTCTAGTAAACCGTTTTTCAACACCGTAAGCAATGGCATTTATTCACCGCTTTTATCTCGCTTTGCCCTTAGTTTTTACACCGCTATTGTGGTGTTTTATTCACCATAAAATCGTGTCTCTACTCCCGAGATTAATTTTGCCATTATGAACGCAGCCTACAGAATTCAAATGGGTTCATTGACATGCCAACATCGTATGACATGGTGTCGCAATTTTTGCCGCCTTTCAAAAATCACTTACCACGGCCAGGAGCGAACCTGCAAACTTGGGGTTTGTAGACTGACACGTTGACCACTCACCCACCGTGGAGAGTGGTATGCGGAGAGTCATGAGCCTTTCGCTGATTGCAATGGGCGTCAGTTGGTGATAATTTACCAGTTTGGACATCACAGCGATGCCCACACCATGAATACGACATTCACCCTCCTCTTTTCCTTTCCAGAAGATGGTATATCCTGTTCAAGATTCAGTAATCTTGCCTTCAGAAGACAGCCTAGTTTCACTGAGAGCAGCAATGTCAACGTTGAGTCTTGATAACTCATGGGTTACAAGAGCTGACCTTCTCTCAGGTCTAACGTTATTGTCCATATCAAGCAAAGATCTGATGTTCCATGATCCAATAATCAATTTGTGATTCTTTACTGTTTTTGAGTTTCGACCGCATGAGGGGTGACCTGCTGAGTGCGATTGCCCAGCCGGACCAAGATTGTGACTTCCGATGTTTAGCCCACCTTTTCTAGGGCCTTCCCCATTTGGAGTGGGCAGCGGTGATCCTAAATAGGCCTGCCCAAACACAGATGCAGGACCGAATTCCTTAGTAGTCACAGAGTCTCCGGAAGACGACCATCACACATCTACTGCCAACATGCAGGTCCGAACTAGGGGCTTCCAGTTACACCCATAACCTGCCCCCACCATCCATATCCCATGGCCGTTGGACTTTGAAAGTAAGTGACGTAAGGAAGAAGTGCCACTGGCGTGAATTTGAGAGGACGAGACCCTCACACTACGATCTCTGAGCCTTATCCTGCGGCTCACGAAGAATGAGACATGCAGGACCGAACGCAGGGACTGCATCGAACTGCCGCATACTCAAGTACTAATGAGGTGCGCCTTTAGAGCCAGTCCGTCTGGCCTGACCTCTTCCGCATCTATGACCGTTGGGAGCCATGAGAGTGATTGGCTCCTCCTCCGCTCATTTTGCCGTTGGGCCAAACTCTGCCCATCATAACTATGGACAGTAGTTTGCTGTATTAAACCTGAGCAATAGGCTGCCCCTTCCGCCAACCACACTGTTCCAGAGTTCACCTCTTCCACTGCAGGTACCGTTGACGACTTCACCGTAACCCTGGCAAAGGACCCTAACAAGGTACTACCAGCCGGGCCAGCTGGACCAAGGTTATTTAAAGAGGTGTTACTCCTCTATCACTCCATATCAGTGTAGCCGACTCTGAAAAGCAACCGGATATTCAGCAAGCTCTTTTTCGTCCAGGCACATCGATAGCAAGTAATGCTCGATTTTCCTTTTCTTCTTAGGCGGAGCTGAGTCGCAACTTTCCATGACGCTGCCCGGTGAATGCGATTGAATACTTGCAGTTACAGGTTTTACACTGATGGAAGACCCCACAAAATTATTCGTGCTGAGTTGTATTATATTCTAGCGAGACAGAGAACCCACATTTTTCGCAGATATGCTTCCTAAGTGATGGTTTATCAGTCATGATAGAATACAAGTGATCTCCACATAAAACAAAGAATATAAAATAACTCTCAGCGCTGGAAGGCGGAGGTATATTTCATCGGGCAAAGAAAAATATTTCAAACACACTTAATTTTCAAAATATATTCCTACGAAAGTTCCACATGTTTAGCTGACGAGCAAACTCGAATTAAGTAAGAACAAACGTACTTTGCTCATCCCTTGGCGCAAGGGTCGGTCGTACCAAATCAGCTTTCAGACAAATGTTTTGGGTATTGTTTTGAGGAGTACCGACTATTTTAAACGGACTTGACATTGCGCCTATTAAGGAAGGTAATACTTTTCCTCAAAACTCAAACCTTTCCACTCCTTTGATCAATTCATGTTGTATAAAAAACCATTACTAAGATACCTTTTTGGCTCTTATCCGAAGACCAGCGCATACATTGAATGGATTCGATTGTTGGGATACTAAAAACGTTATAGCGATACTTAACCTTTTCGTAAAAGCCCGTTAACGAACTTGACCGAGACTGTGAACGGCTATATTTTATGCATAAATGATTGGAGCAATATGACGGTAGTTATAGAGTCCGCAAGAAAGTTATATATATATTTATAAAATACATATAAGCTTTTGAACTGACGGTGGTTTGGGGGTCTGTGGAACGTGAGACGCAAAGACATGTCAAGCCTTTCCGTAAGTCACAAGGAAGGAACAGAACTGAAACCTCGAATCCCCGACTGTTTCACGTTATTTTCACATACGTGTTATAGCCGAGGTTCTATTTAAGCTGGGTTGCCAGGAGTCAAACTCCGTCTCTGTCTGACTGGCGAGAGAGAAGGAAGTGGACTGAGGAAGCTCCATGGCGCTCCTGTAATACCCGGGAGTGACGTAGCGCACTTTCGGTTGTGCTGTAACACGACGCGCGCTAAAAGAACGACTGCGTCTTGAACCATTGACTTAAATTGACGGCGTTATCACTGCCAACTCAACCAGACAACTTGCTCCACGCTGGGATAAGATTGAGACCAGTTTTGAAATGGGATGCTCTTCGATCAAACCAAGCAAAAGCCTTGGTTCAAAATCGTTTTTTCTTTGGAGTTCTGGAAAGTAGTCAACAACCACAGCGGTCGAGACAGAGCTTTTGACACTTGCAGCGCAATACGCAGTCGGAAGTTCCAAAAAACCTGATGAGAATTGCACGGAGAGTGAACTGAAATAGTACAATGTTTCCAGGCAAAAAAGAAAGTAGGCCAGAACCACAAGGTCAATGCAGCAACTCTGTTACCACTTGCACAGAGAGAAAACACCCCAAAATAGAGAAACAGGGGTAGTAAGGCTAAAATAGCGAAGGAGAAGAGGCGATAAATTTGCGCATTAGCCCCTGGCGTCAGGGTTCCGTATCCGCTCTACTGATGAATGAATAACAGTTGAACATCTAGACTGTGTAGTGGGTGTGGTACACCTCAGCATATACGGACAAGCTCACTGCAAGGTTCTTATGAACCACGAACAGTGTCAGTGTATAACTTGATCAAAAAGTATCCGTTTGGAGACGTTGCTGCAGCGTATATACAACGTAGCGCCTCCAATGCGGGTACATAAGCACTGAAACGTAGGCAAGGGATAAGTGTGGCAGTCGTGTCTTGCAGAGGTGCGTAGAATGCAGCAATGAGAAGTTTGGCAACGTTATTACCAATGCGTCCGAACAGGACCAACATGCCGTTATTCTTTTGCTGCCGAAGGACAAACACTCGTGAACATCCATCGGAGGATGACGAATGAGTACGTGGCAGCATGACTGTGGAAAACCACCGTTGTGACTTCTCAATTCAATATGAACTTCCTACAAGTCCCACCTAAACAATGTGGACAAGTCCTCTGCAGTAACGTTCTCGCTTGCTGGGCCCAGGGTTGCGTGATCGAATCCAAGCGCAGTCACCTGGCATTTGAAGATACGCAAATGCGAGGGAGCCGTGTCAGTAGATTTACGTTTAAGAACCACTTTGGGCGAAATTCCGGCACCGCGAAGTATCTAAAACCCGCAAATGTTAAAAGGGACGTAAAACAAATAACATTATTATTATTATTATATCTACAAGTCCTGCTTACGCAATGTGTACTTCTCTACAAGTCCTGCCTACCCAATGTGTACTTCTCTACAAGTCCTGACTACCCAATGTGTACTTCTCTTCAAGTCCTGTCGACCCAATGTGTACTTCTCTACAAGTCCTGTCTACCCAAGGTGTACTTCCCTACAAGTCCTGACTACCCAATGTGTACTTCTCTACAAGTCCTGTCTACCCAATGTGTACTTCTCTACAAGTCCTGCCTACCCAATGTGTACTTCTCTTCAAGTCCTGTCTACCCAATGTGTACTTCTCTACAAGTCCTGTCTACCCAATGTGTCTCTCTCTCTATTCGTTTAGCCGATTCCGACTCTCCGTGACCCCATGTACTAAACTACGCCAATTTCTTCTGTCCTGCGCTGACTCCCGAAGATTTTCCAAGCTGGAATTTAGTGCTTCAGTGATGCCATCCATCCATCTCATTCTTTGCCTCCCTCTTCTTCTTGTGCCTTCTATCTTCCCCAGCATTAAGGTCTTCTCTAATGAATCATGTCTTCTCATGATGTGTCCAAAGTAGCCCAGTTTTTGCTTCAGGATTAAGCCCTCCAAGGAACACACTGGTTTAATTTGCTGTAAGACAGACTTTTTGGTTCTCTTCGCAGTCCATGGAACTCTAAGAACTTTTCTCCAACACCATAATTCAAAGGAATCTATTCTACGGCGTTAAGCTTTTCTTATGGTCCAGGTCTCACATCCGTACATCACAACTGGAAAAACCATAGCCCTTACTATACGGATCTTTGTTGTTAAGGTTAGGTCTCTACTCCTTAAGACATTGTCCAGATTTGAAAATGCCTGTCTACCAAGTAGCAATCGTCTTTTGATCTCATGACTGCAGTCACCATCGGCAGAAATCTGTGAGCCAAGATAGTTAAAAACACAGACTATCTCCATTTTTTCTCCTCCTACTTGCCATGAATTGACAGTTTTAGTTGTTATAATTTTTGTTTTCTTGACATTCAACATTAGTCCAGCCTTTGAACTTTCCTCTTTCACTTTCAGTAAGAGGTTTTTTAAATCTTCTTCAGTTTCAGCCATCAGGATTGTATCATCTGCATATCTCAGGTTGTTTATATTTAACCCAGCTATTTTGATTCCTGTTCCTTCTTCATCTAACCCCACATTCCTCATAATGTGTTCTGCATACAGATTAAAAAGGTAAGGTGACAATATACAGCCTTGCCGTACTCCTTTTTGAATCTTAACCCATTTAGTTGTTCCATATATGGTTCTCACTGTAGCTCCTTGATCATAGTATAAGTTCCGGATGAGGTTAATGATATGTTCTGGTACTCCCATGTATTTTAGTACTTTCCATAACTCATTATGATCAACACAGTCAAAAGCTTTAGCATAATCAATAAAACAAAAATATACATCTTTCTGGAACTCTCTTGCCTTCTCCATTATCCATCGTACGTTGGCGATTTGATCTCTGGTCCCTCTTCCTTTACGAAATCCAGCTTGTTCTTCAGGTAGCTCTCGGTCTACATACTGGCGTAGTCTATTTTGTAGGTTTTTAAGCATGACTTTGCTAGCATGTGAGATAAGTGCTATTGTTCGGTGATTCGTGCATTCTTTAGAATTTCCCTTCTTAGGAATTGGGATGAATACTGAACTTTTCCAGTCTTTTGGCCATTGTTGGGTTTTCCATATTTGCTGATATATGGAATGTAAAATTTTCACTGCACTATCTCCAACTTCTTTGAACATTTCTATTGGAATTCCATCATGTCCACTTTGTTTTTAGCAATATTCTCTAGGGCCCATTTGACTTCAGTTTCCAAAATATCTGGTTCTGGTTCGAAGGGCACATGAACGTCATTATCCATAATATATGGTTCTTTCTTATACAGATCTTCTACATATTCCATCCATCTTTCATTAATGTCCTCTGCTTTTGTTAGATCTTTGCCATTTTTATCTTTTACCATCCCAAATTTTTCCTGAAATTTTCCTTTGATATCCTTAATTTTCTTGTAAAGTTCCCTCGTCTTCCCCATTCTGTTATTTTCCTCAACTTCCTTACATTGATTAGTTATAAAAATATTCTTATCTCTTCTAGCTAATCTTCTAAACTCTGCATTAAACTCAAACATTGCTGATCTATCCCCTTTAATTTTTGCATTCCTTCGTTCCTCTGCAATTTGCAGTGCCTCACCCGATAACCATTTGGCCTTCTTCATATTCTTTTCCTTGGGAATGTATTTTTCTGCTTCCTGCTTAAAAGCAGCAGATACTCTTCAGGGGTTTTGTCTCCAATCTGTAATGTATTAAATCTGTTCCTGACTTCTACTCTATAATCACAAGGAATTCTTCCCAGGTCAAATCTGTATGAGGAGGCAGTTCTAGCCGTTTTCCTCAACTTCAACCGGAATTTTGCAATTAATAATTCATGATCTGATCCGCAGTCAGCACCTGGTCTTGTTGTAGTAGATTGAATAGCACTTTTCCACCTACTATTACAAATTATGTAATCAATTTGATTCCGGTATTGGCCATCTGGTGAAGTCTAAGTGTATAGACGTCTTTTGGGTAACTGGAATAGTGCGTTGGTAATAATCAGTGAATTATCTAGGCAGAATGTGTACTTCTCTACAAGTCCTGCCAACCCAATGTGTACTTCTCTACAAGTCTTGCCTACCCAATGTCTACTTCTCTACAAGTCCTGTCTACCCAATGTGTTCTTCTCTACAAGTCCTGTCTACCCAATGTGTACTTCTCTACAAGTCCTGCCAACCCAATGTGTACACTTCTACCACAACAAGGCACTCAATAATCACCACTGGGAAACTTCAAGGTGCTGGGATATCATTCCGTTAAGAGATATCCTACAAAAACCCATTGTACGGTATTATGTTCATACCAGGCAAATATCTAAAATTTTGCTTGCTTTTATCATTAGATGTATTTTCCTAGTAGTAACTTCGAGTAACGAGGAATCTGTTTACGCTTTTTGTTTTGGGTTACAGAAGAACAAATGGGGCTGAGGACACAGTGGGGAAGTTTGAACAATGGATGTTTCTTACAAAACTCATTCACATTCTTATCACTGCGTCAAGTGTATTTCTTCCAGGCATATTTACACAAGACAGAAAGAGCTCCCATCAACAGACTGACATACGTTTCTTAAATATATCCAGACAAAAGATCACTGAACGAAAATGGATAATTTGTGGGCTGCTAAATAGAAAGTTAATATCAATAGAATCTACTTCAATGATGAGACACAAACAATGAGTGACACTTCTCAAGTTGCAATCAAATCTTATTCTAATCCAAAACTTACAGTTATGCACATTTAAAGCGATAAATTGTGTATTTTGTATGTTGAACACTTACTCATTTAAGTGGTCTCCACTTCCAACACTTGCTGGTTCCTGGGTTCCTACATCCACATCCTAGGGATAAGACGGAATAATTTATTTTTATGCTTATACTTTTACACAAATAGCAAACCATGCAAATTTATTGCACTAGTCAGTTAAAGTGAAGATATATTCACTGAACGACTTTCGTACTGACCATCACATCCTACTGCTTGAG
The DNA here is from genome assembly GCA_946902985.2 of Meconema thalassinum. Classification (NCBI taxonomy): domain Eukaryota; kingdom Metazoa; phylum Arthropoda; class Insecta; order Orthoptera; family Tettigoniidae; genus Meconema; species Meconema thalassinum. The sequence goes on along the minus strand of OX336391.1, from coordinate 18,844,732 downwards.
ATGAACACTAAACAGATGAGTGGTTATAACCTCAAATTCAGTAACTTATAATAAACTATCTCCGGTTGAGTGAATCTTGAAGCGAAGTAAAGTGATGAGATCAGTACCTTTATAGAAGTAATAGCTGTATGGATTGAGGAAAATTGAACATTGATTTAAGAATTTTTAGACTTATGACTATAAGAGGTCCTAGGATCCAACACGTGCACGTATGATTGATAAACAAGCAACTAGACTGCTAAAATTGCAACAGCAAAGTTTGGGATTTAGGCATGCACCAATCAACATTTTGATTATCATACAAGACTTCTTTAACAAATCACTGAAATTTATTATACAAATGTTTCAAAAGAAGTTATGGTAAGGCGATTCAATCCCTCTAGAGGGAGTCAATTGTAGAGTATATAACATTAATACCGCTGCTTGTAATAACAAGAATTACAGGTCTGCTACTCTAAGGGAACTCACAGTTTGTAATAGAGATAATGGCCAATGAGGAGATGGGAGTAGGTACTAAGTGAAAAGTCGATTCCTTGCTGCATACCGGGACTGAATCCAATCTATACAGTTCCTGCATACAAGAGATTAGGGCCTGATCACATTACACAGTGCAAAGGCACCAGATCATATGAACGGTTTCACCACGTTTCTATCAAGGCTAACGCTGGGAAAGTACCTCCTTACTATATTTCAAAGCTCCTATGGGCTGGACAAAACGCCATTGGGCTGTAAATATCCCAGCCACATACACACACTCTTCACCTACTCGCTGACATCTCAAAAATGGAAAAACTGAGGGTTAAAAACACAACTTAAAAACTATAAGAAATAAGAAATACGGTAAGAAAGAGAGATTTCTTAGTACTAACAAGGGAAAGTAAGTAGAGTTAAGTATAAGCATTTACTTTCTCCATATGGTTCAAGAACTCTCTGTTACTTTTAACTCATATCTTTAATTATGTATTATCTTCATGCTTACAGTCAACCGCATGTATTTGCAATGCTCAAGATTCAGAATGAGGTGCTCACTGTCATAAGTTAGACCCATTCCAGCAATTGCCTGGAGTTCAAGTGAAAAATCGCAGAAAACCACTCATGACAAGAGTCAAACCCACCTCCTCTCCGTAGCATTCATGGGAGAATCTCTACCAGAATATAAGATACCCCAAATAATGTTCATACCACAGTGGGCAAGTAATACAAGGTGATTATGATTAGCTTCACGCAATATACAGCACCATTTACCAATGATATTATAATGGATCCCCCAGTAGCTCAGTGCTCAGAGCAACATCGCACAAAGTGGAAGTATCGTATGGGACAGATAATTTAATTCGCCATCCTTCTATCAAAATGGATTGTGCTTGCTGTACAAAACACAACGTAACAACCAAACGCTTCCGTTTGTCCTCAACACAACTGTAAAAATACAATTTTTCATCCCATAATGCTATAAGGTGTTAAGGAGATGTCTTGTAAAGAGGCATGAAGATACTTACTTCTTTTGCATCTGAATATGGTGTTTCTGTTTTGCGGCACGCAACGATCTCCGGAATAGAAGTTTCCTCAATTTTAATATCTGTGTAATGGTCTGTATCGTCCTGCAAAGAAATGACTTGGTTCACAAATATGTTCCTTTGCGTAGGCGGAATTATATCTTTCAGATGACTTGTAACCTTCCACTGAAATATTTTAGGAATATAACATACAGAAGGTAATTCTACCTCCCATTCATAGTTTGTGACATCTAACAGTTTTTGTGGAGCTTATTATACACTCGCAAAACCTAGGCCTAGCATATTGTCCCTAGCATTGAGTTTGTGTGTGGCGACTTTGCGGCGAAGATGCAGTTACTTACAGTTACCATGTGACGTTAATAAGCACAAGCAACGTTGATAAATGTTGTGTTCAGAAACAAGCGGTTTTACCCTCTTGAGACCAGATTAAAGCAATCTTCATCTCAAGGATACTTAAGTTAAGGAGGAATTTAATTGGAGCGATTGACAACTTCATAAGTACAGTGGCAGCTACCAATTTAATTGGAGTCATAGTCAACTAAATAAGTGCCGTAGCAACGACTTGAAATTCCATTTCATACCAATTCAATTGTAATTATAATTCATAACCCAATGCGTTCGAGAGCTCACAGGTATTGTGGAGTAGGATTGATTCTGGCAGGGACTATCATCATCATACCAAAATAATCTACTTACTGGACTCCCTACCCACACATCAAGAAATGTATGTTTTGTCAAAAATGTTCGTACAACTTACAAGGTAATCACAAAATTGTAGGTGCACAGCATGTGATGTGGACTTCAACTAAAATGGCGTTCAAGAATACAGCACAGTGAACATGCATTAAAAATAATTAGCTATTGTTAGCACAGCATGTGGTGTAGACTACACCTACAATAAGAGCCAGGGGGCAAACACAGTGAAACTGCATTACCAATAAATTAGCTATTGTTAGCACAGCATGTGGTGTAGACTACACCTACAATAAGAGCCAGGGGGCAAACACAGTGAAACTGCATTACCAATAAATTAGCTATTGTTAGCACTGCATGTGGTGTAGACTACACCAACAATAGGAGCCAGGGTGAAAACACAGTGAACCTGCATTACCAATAAATTAGCTATTGTTAGCACAGCATGTGGTGTAGACTACACCTACAATAAGAGCCAGGGGGCAAACACAGTGAAACTGCATTACCAATAAATTAGCTATTGTTAGCACAGCATGTGGTGTAGACTACACCTACAATAAGAGCCTGGGTGCAAACACATTGAAACAGCATTACCAATAAATTAGCTATTGTTAGCACAGCATGTGGTGTAGACTACACCTACAATAAGAGCCAGGGGGGAACTAAAAATTCTCTGATTTCTCTATTTCGCCGCGAGGTACATCAAAGGCACGGTGACAATATAGCAAATTAAAGGATAATTCGAATATTGTAAAATCAATCTTACGCATTGGTGACAAATTACAAAACTTAATAAATACATATTCCTTCAATAACCAAAGGTGAAGTTACTAAAAAAAAACATATATCACTACAGGTATCGTAAAATTATCCAACACACACTCACTTCCCTTCCCTCACTTAACCGGGTCCCTCCGTGCCAGCGTGTTTTCATTTCATAGAGAAGCCGCGTCGTCTCCCGTCGCGTGTATTTTACACCACGTGGCAAGTGATTCTGCAGCCAACCTATCATCGCGTTTTGAGCCATTTATTCTCACTAAACAGCTATGAAATGCCGTGCACTGTTGATGTTTGCTGTAACATTCAACTCCCTAGTTTTTGTTTGAGTCTTCAGTCTTTTGACTGGTTTGATCAGTGGCGTAGCCAGGGGGGGATATACTGGGGGTTAGAACCACCCCATTGGAAAATTGGCATGGTTGTGATTTGTGTCTGTTTCACCACCGCGCCGGCTCCACATTTGAGGTTAGACACGTCTTCTGTTCATCACAATGTATAACCACAGTCTATCTATACAGTCGCAAAGCTTGCCTCATATTTTTCTACCGCCGCGAGTCAATAATGCTCTCACGCGGCAAGTAATCCTGTGCCGACTGCGTGGTGATGGTGAATATTATTGTTCTTCATGTTATAACATTGTGTAAGAGTTAGCCTATATCTTACAAGAGGAGATGTGCAGTGCAAATATAAAAGCCACCTTTATGCTCGGTTTCCAGTCGGCAGTGTCTCACAGTGGCCCTAGGCAATTGTTAATTTGAGGCTCCTCTTTCCCTTTCACTTAAACCCCTCCCCCCTCGCATAAAAAAAGTCAATCATAACTATGAAAGAGATTTAATTTACAAATTTACAAAGAATAATAAATACAATTTAGATCAGATGTACATTATCAGAAAAACTTTTTTCTCCATTTTGTTTCGCAGAAAGTTTCAATAACATCATCGAAGTTGATTTTCCTTAAAATGTCTGATTCTATGCAGCGAAGACTTAACATGTCCAGTCGTTCTTGTCGCATAGTGGCTCTTCGAGGCGCTTTAATTCGTTTCAACTGTGAAAAAGAACGTTCCGCAGTACAGTTCGTTATCATTAATGTAAAAATAAATCGGAGAGCTATTTCTACATTCGGAAATACATTTGCCAATTGGTCTTACATTAAAATGTCATACAACTGACTATGAGATTTTTCTGCAGCGATGAATCTGTTGTTTATATCAGAATGAAAATATTTCAGTTCTGCTGAAAATTCTTCCATATATTTATCATAAAAGACAACCATATTGTTTACCGTTTCACAGAGTTATTAATCGCTCATTGAAAAATTATTCAAAAAGGCAAATTTCCTGGAAACGTCCATATAAACTTTTGCCCTTTTTTATTTTGACGTTGAGTTTATCGATTTTGAGAAAAACTGTTATTCTGAAATTTTCACGAGGCGAAAATTCTACTTCAGGAGCGCCTCCGTCATTCAGTTGTTTTTTTTTTATTATTCTGCTCAACGATTTTTTAGAATACATCAGGAAGCAATTTCTTAACTTTTTCTTCGAAAATATCGAACTCATCACGAAACTTGCCTATCTTTTCGTCTTAAGTTTTATACAAGGCAGCACACGTTTGTAAGTCGATCTGTTCAGCTTGTAATGATTTACTAGTTGAACGCATAGAAATCAAATTTGAATCCCACAAAATTAACAAGTAGGAGTCCACGCAGCATGACCTGCTTTTGATTAGACGGTGGCGCAGCAGCAAGGGGCCAGCAAGATGGGTAATAATCTCACACAACAACTTCGTTCCGGCAAGCTCTGCGGATTTGCATTTCGGACATTCGACCCGATTGCGAGGAAATGTAGGAAAATTATAAAATGTTATTCTAGGCAATGCTGACACCATCACATGGTTATGAAAGCCGGACGTCCTCGGAAATGAAAAATATCTTACTGCTGTAAATACATGATTCAACTTATTGAAAGGGTTAAAACGGATTATTATAGGTAATTTACCGTAGAATTCAATTAGACCATCAGTTGAATTTTTACCAATTATTATATGTATTTGGGCCCCTTTTTTTTCAAAGACCAAAAACATTTAATAACATCAAAACGTAGAGAGATATAAAAATATGATAAGGGGTAAAAATGTTGCTAATCACTGAGATCATACACCAGTATATTTAACTTTTTTCGATAGGATCGACGGTTTCCGACATATAACGATTCGAAATAAAGAATGAAATTCACGGCCCCAAAAAAAGAAAATGGTGAGAGATAACAAAAAATAATAAGAGTTAAAAAAAGTAGCTAATCACTGATATCCTATATCTGTAGATTTAACTTTTTTCGATACGGCCAACCGTTTCTCAAATATAACGGATCGAAAAAAAGGAAGAAATTCAGTGCCCCAGAAAATGAAAACGGTGAGAGATATCAAAAAATCATAAGGGTTGAAAAAGTTGCTAATCACTGAGATCTTACACCTGCAGATTTAACTTTGTTAGATACGGCCAACCGTTTCCCAGATATAACGGTTCGAAAAAAAGGAAGACATTCAGGGCCCCAAAAATGAAAACGGTGAGAGATATCAACACATCATAAGGGGTTGAAAAAAGGATGAAATTCAGGGCCCCCCAAAAAGGTCCGGCCCTGCACCGTTTTCCACGCCCAACAATAGGGTTCGTCACAGGCCACAACTCTTTCAACGTACCAAATTTCAGCTTGATATCTTGAAAATTGCGACCTGTACTTCGCTAAACCAAAAAATGTCACGCACAATGGACTTCTGCAGGGCCCCAAAAAACGAAAACGGTGAGAGATATCAAAAAATCGTTTTGAATAAAAAAGTTGCATACTACGGAGATCGTATACCTTTACATTTAACGTTTTTCGATACGACCAACCGTTTCCGAGATATATCGATTCCAAAAAAAAGTTTGAAATTCATGGCCCCCAAAAAAGATCCGGCCCTGCACCGATTTTAACGCCCAACAATAGCATTCGTCACAGTCACTAACTCTTTCACAGTACCAAATTTCAGCTTAATATCATGAAAATTGCGACCAGTACTTAGCTAAGGGCAAAAATGTCACGCACAATGGACATTTTCAGGGCCCCAAAAAAAGAAAATGGTGAGAGATATCAAAAAATCGTTTGAGTAAAAAGTTGCATACCGCAGAGATCTTACACCTGTAAGTTTAACATTTTTCGATACGACCAACCGTTTCCGAGATATATCGATTCCAAAAATAAGTTTGAAATTCAGGGCCCCCAAAAAGATCCGGCCCTACACCGATTTGAACGCCCAACAAAATAATTCGTCACAGTCACTAACTCCTTCACCGTACCAAATTTCAGCTCGATATCTTGATTATTGCGACCTGTACTTCGCTAAACCCAAAAATGTGACGCACAATGGACATTTTCAGGGCCCCAAAAAAAGATAACGGTGAGAGATATCAAAAAATTGTTTTGGGTAAAAAAGTTGCATACTGCGGAGTTCTTACACCTGTACATTTAACATTTTTCGATACGACCAACCGTTTCCGAGATATATCGATTCCAAAAAACAGTTAAAAATTCAGGGCCCCCAAAAAAGATCCGGCCCTGCACCGATCTTAACGCCCAACGACTGGACTCGTCACAGTCACTATCTCTTTCACCGTACCAAATTTCAGCTTAATATCTTGAAAATTGCGACCAGTACTTAGCTAAACGCAAAAAAATCACATACAATGGACATTTTCAGGCCCCAAATAAAGAAAACTGTGAGAGATATCAAAAAATCGTTTTGAGTAAAAAAGTTGGATACCGAGGAGTTCTTACACCTATGCCTTTAATATTTTTCGATACGATCCACCGTTTCCGAGATATATCGATTCCAAAAATAAGTTTGAAATTTAGGGCCCCCAAAAAGATCCGGCCCTACACCAATTTGAACGCCCAACAATAGAATTCGTCACAGTCACTATCTCTTTCACCGTACCAAATTTCAGCTTAATATCTTGAAAATTGCGACAAGTACATAGCTAAACGCAAAAAAGTCACATACAAGGACATTTTCAGGGCCCCAAATAAAGAAAACGGTGAGAGATATCAAAAAATCGTTTTGAGTAAAAAAGTTGCATACCGCGGAGATCTTACACCTATGCATTTAACATTTTTCGATACGATCCATCGTTTCCAAGATATATCGATTCCAAAAATAAGTTTGAAATTCAGGGCCCCCAAAAAGATACGGCCCTACACGAATTTGAACGCCCAACAAAAGAATTCGTCACAGTCACTAACTCTTTCACCGTACCAAATTTCAGCCTAATATCTTGAAAATTGCGATCAGTACTTAGCTAAACGCAAAAATGTCACACCCAATGGACATTTTCAGGGCCCAAAAAAAAGAAAACGGTGAGAGATATCAAAAAATACTTTTGAGTAAAAAAGTTGCATACCGCGGAGATCTTACACCTATAACTTTAACTTTTTTCGATACGATCAACCGTTTCCGAGATATATCGATTCCAAAAAAATGTTTGAAATTCAGGGCCCCCAAAGAAGATCCGACCCAGCACCGATCTTAACGCCCAATAACAGGATTCGTCACAGTCACTAACTCTCTCACCGTACCAAATTTCAGCTTAATATCTTGAAAATTGCGACCAGTACATAGCTAAACGCAAAAATGTCACGCAAAATGGACATTTTCAGGGACCCAAAAAATGAAAACGGTGAGAGATATCTAAAAATTGTTTTGACTAAAAAAGTTGCATACCGCGGAGATCTTACACCTGTACATTTAACATTTTTCGATACGACCAACCGTTTCCGAGATATATCGATTCCAAAAAACAGTTAGAAATTCAGGGCCCCCCAAAAAGATCCGTCCCTGCACCGGATTTAACGCCCAACAAAAGAGTTCGTCATAGTCACTAACTCTTTCACCGTACGAAATTTCAGCTCGATATCTTGAAAATGGCGACCTGTACATCGCTAAACCCAAATATTTCACGCACAACGGACATTTTCAGGGCCCCAAAAAAAGAAAACGGTGAGAGATATCAAAAAATCATTTGGAATAAAAAAGTTGCATACCGCCGAGATCTTACACCCCTAAATTTAACTTTTTTCGATACGACCAGCCGTTTCCGAGGTATATCGATTCAAAAAAATAGGATGAAATTCAGGGCCCCAAAAAAAGGTCTGGCCCTGGACCGATTTTAACACCCAACAACAGGATTCATCACAGTCGCTAACTGTTTCACCGTACCAAATTTCAGCTTAATATCTTGAAAATGGCGACCAGTACTTAGCTAAACCTAAAAATGTCACGCACAATGGACATTTTCAGGGCCCTAAAAAAGAAAACGGTGAGAGATATCAAAAAATCGCTTTGAGTAAAAAAGTTGAATACCGCGGAGTTCTTACACCTGTACATTTAAAATTATTCGATACGACCAACCGTTTCCGAGATATATCGATTCCAAAAAACAGTTAGAAATTCAGGGCCCCAAAAAAGATCCGGCCCTGCACCGATTTTAACGCCCAACAATAGGATTCGTCACAGTCACTATCTCTTTCACCGTACCAAATGTCAGCTTAATATCTTGAAAATTGCGATCAGTACTTAGCTAAACGCAAAAATGTCACACCCAATGGACATTTTCAGGGCCCCAATAAAAGAAAACGGTGAGAGATATCAAAAAATAGTTTTGAGTAAAAAAGTTGCATACCACGGAGATCTTACACCTATACCTTTAACATTTTTCGATACGATCAACCGTTTCCGAGATATATCGATTCCAAAAAAATGTTTGAAATTCAGGGCCCCCAAAGAAGATTCGACCCTGCACCGATCTTAACGCCCAATAACAGGATTCGTCACAGTCACTAACTCTTTCACCGTACCAAATTTCAGCTTAATATCTTGAAAATTGCGACCAGTACATAGCTAAACGCAAAAATGTCACGCAAAATGGACATTTTCAGGGCCCCAAAAAAAGAAAACGGTGAGAGATATCTAAAAATTGTTTTGACTAAAAAAGTTGCATACCGCGGAGATCTTACACCTGTACATTTAACATTTTTCGATACGACCATCCGTTTCCGAGATATATCGATTCCAAAAAACAGTTAGAAATTCAGGGCCCCCCAAAAAGATCCGTCCCTGCACCGGTTTTAACGCCCAACAGGAGAGTTCGTCATAGTCACTAACTCTTTCACCGTACCAAATTTCAGCTCGATATCTTGAAAATTGCGACCTGTACATCGCTAAACCCAAATATTTCACGCACAATGGAAATTTTCAGGGCCCCAAAAAAAGAAAACGGTGAGAGATATCAAAAAATCATTAGGAATAAAAAAGTTGCATACTGCCGAGATCTTACACCCCTAGATTTAACTTTTTTCGATACGACCAGCCGTTTCCGAGATATATCGATTCAAAAAAAATTGGATGAAATTCAGGGCCCCAAAAAAAGGTCTGGCCCTGGACCGATTTTAACGCCCAACAAAAGGGTTCGTCACAGGCCCAAACTCTTTCACCGTACCAAATTTCAGCTCGATATCGTGAAAATTGCGACCTGTACTTTGCTAAACGCAAAAACGTCACGCACATACGTACATACATACATACATACATACATTCATACATACATACATACAGACAGACAGACTTTTTTTGAAATTTTTTTTCGACTCTGATTCGATTGGAATAGGTTTGAACCGTGGGCGACGCTTAGTTTCCGAGATCTCGAAAAATCCTACCACGGCTATATGAAAGCCTATAGGATCTTTAGATCCGGCTTTCATAACAAGTAGGAGTCCACGCAGCACGACCTGCTTTTGATGAGACGGTGGCGCAGCAGCAAGGGGCCAGCAAGAGGGGTTATAATCTCAAACAACAACTTCGTTGGCGGCAAGGCCTGCGGAATTGCATTTCCGACCTTCGACCCGATTGCAAGGAAATGTAGGAAAATTACAAAATGTTATTCTAGGCAATGCTGACACCATCACATGGTTATGAAAGCCGGACGTCCTCGGAAGTGGAAAATATCTTACTGATGTAAATACATGATTCAACTTATTGAAATGGTTAAAACGAGTAATTATAGATAATTTTCCGTAGAATTCAATTAGACCATAAGTTGAATTTTTACCAGTTGTTACATACATTTGGGCCCCATTTTTTTTTCAAAAACCAAAACATTTAATAACATCAAAACGGTGAGAGATATCAAAATATGATAAGGGGTAGAAAAGTTGCAAATCACTGAGATCTTACACCTGTATATTTAACTTTTTTCGATAGGATCGACGCTTTCCGAGATATAATGATTCGAAAAAAAGAATGAATTTCACGCCCCCAAAAAAGGAAAATGGTGAGAGATATCAAAAAATCATATGAGTTAAAAAAGTTGCTAATCACTGAGGTCCTATATCTGTAAATTTTACTTTGTTCGATACGTTCAACCGTTTCCCAAATATAACGGTTCGAAAAAGAGGAAGAAATTCAGGGCCGCAGAAAAACAAATCGGTGAGAGATATCAAAAAATCTTAAGGGTTGAAAAAGTTGCTAACCACTGAGATATTACACCTGTAGATTTAACTTTGTTAGATACGGCCAACCGTTTCCCAGATATAACGGTTCGAAAAATAGGAAGACATTCAGGGCCCCAGAAAAGGAAAACGAGGAAAGATATCAAAACATCATCAGGGGTAAAAAAACGGATGAAATTCAAGGCCCCAAAGAATGGTCCGGCCATGCACCAATTTTAACGCCCGACAAGAGAGTTCCTGATAGGCCCAATTTCTTTCCCCGTGACACATATCAGCTCGATATCTTGAAAATTCTGACCTCTAGTTTGCTAAACGTAAAAACGTCACGCACATACGTACATTTTCAGGGCCCAAAAAAAAAAGACAACGCTGAGAGATATCAAAAAGTCGTTAGGGGTAAGATCGTTGCATACCGCGAAGATTTAACACTTGTGTATTTAACTTTTTTCGATATGACCAACCGTCTCCGAGATATATCGATTCCAAAAGAGTTTCAAATTCAGGGCCCCGAAAAAAGATCCAGCCCTGCACCGATTTTAACGCCGAAAAATAGGGTTCCTCATAGGCTCCAGCTCTTTACCGCTCCAAATTTCAGCTTGATATCTTGAAAATTGCGACCTGTACTTCGCTAAACCAAAAAATAACACGCACAATTGAATTTTTCAGGGCCCAAAAAAACGTAAACGGTGAGAGATATCAAAAAATCGTTTCGAGTAAAAAAGTTGCATACTACGGAGATCTTATACCTTTACATTTAACGTTTTTCGATACGACCAACCGTTTCCGAGATATATCGATTCCAAAAAAAAGTTTGAAATTCAGGGCCCCCAAAAATGATCCAGCCCTGCACCGATTTTAACGCCCAACAATAGGATTCGTTACAGTCACTAACTCTTTCACCGTATCAAATTTCAGCTTAATATCTTGAAAAATTGCGACCAGTTCTCGGCTAAACGCAAAAATGTCACGCACAATGGACATTTTCAGGGCCTAAAAAAAGAAAACGGTGAGAGATATCAAAAAAATCGTTTTGAGTAAAAAAGTTGCATACCGCGGAGATCTTACACATGTAGATTTTTTTTGATAATATCAACCGTTTCCGAGATATATCGATTCCAAAAAAAAATGAAATTCAGGGCCCCAAAAAAAATTCGGCCCAGCACCGATTTTAACGCCCAATAATTGGATTCGTCACAGTAACTAATTCTTTCACCGTACCAAATTTCAGCTTCATATCTTGAAAATTGCGACCAGTACTTAGCAAAACGCAAAAATGTCACGCACAATGGACATTTTCAGGGCCCTAAAAAAGAAAACGGTGAGAGATATCAAAAAATCGTTTTGCGTAAAAAAGTTGCATACCGCGGAGATCTTACACCTGTAAATTTAACATTTTTCGATGCGACCTACCATTTCCGAGATATATAGATTCCAAAGAAAAGTTTGAAATTCAGGGCCCCCAAAAAAGATCCGGCCCTGCACCGATCTTAACGCCCAACAATAGGATTCGTCACAGTCACTAACTCTTTCACCGTACGAAATTTCAGGTTAAAATCTTGAAAATTGCGACCAGTACTTAGCTAAACGCAAAAATGTCACGCACAATGGACATTTTCAGGGCCCCAAAAAAAGAAAACGGTGAGAGATATCAAAAAGTCGTTTTGAGTAAAAAGGTTGCATACCGCGGAGGTCTTACACCTATACCTTTAACATTTTTCGATACGATCAACCGTTTCCGAGATATATCGATTCCAAAAAAAATAATTTGAAATTTAGGGCCCCCAAAAATATCCGGCCCTACACCGATTTTAACGCCCAATAACAGGATTCGTCACAGTCACTAACTCTTTCACCGTACCAAATTTCAGCTTAATATCTTGAAAATTGCGACCAGTACATAGCTAAACGCAAAAATGTCACGCAAAATGGACATTTTCAGGGCCCCAAAAAAAGAAAACGGTGAGAGATATCTAAAAATTGTTTTGACTAAAAAAGTTGCATACCGCGGAGATCTTACACCTGTACATTTAACATTTTTCGATACGACCAACCGTTTCCGAGATATATCGATTCCAAAAAACAGTTAGAAATTCAGGGCCCCCCAAAAAGATCCGTCCCTGCACCGGTTTTAACGCCCAACAGGAGAGTTCGTCATAGTCACTAACTCTTTCACCGTACCAAATTTCAGCTCGATATCTTGAAAATTGCGACCTCTACATCGCTAAACCCAAATATTTCACGCACAATGGAAATTTTCAGGGCCCCAAAAAAAGAAAACGGTGAGAGATATCAAAAAATCATTAGGAATAAAAAAGTTGCATACTGCCGAGATCTTACACCCCTAGATTTAACTTTTTTCGATACGACCAGCCGTTTCCGAGATATATCGATTCAAAAAAAATTGGATGAAATTCAGGGCCCCAAAAAAAGGTCTGGCCCTGGACCGATTTTAACGCCCAACAAAAGGGTTCGTCACAGGCCCAAACTCTTTCACCGTACCAAATTTCAGCTCGATATCGTGAAAATTGCGACCTGTACTTTGCTAAACGCAAAAACGTCACGCACATACGTACATACATACATACATACATACATACATACATACATACATACATACAGACAGACAGACTTTTTTTGAAATTTTTTTTTCGACTCTGATTCGATTGGAATAGGTTTGAACCGTGGGCGACGCTTAGTTTCCGAGATCTCGAAAAATCCTACCACGGCTATATGAAAGCCTATAGGATCTTTAGATCCGGCTTTCATAACAAGTAGGAGTCCACGCAGCACGACCTGCTTTTGATGAGACGGTGGCGCAGCAGCAAGGGGCCAGCAAGAGGGGTTATAATCTCAAACAACAACTTCGTTGGCGGCAAGACCTGCGGAATTGCATTTCGGACCTTCGACACGATTGCAAGGAAATGTAGGAAAATTACAAAATGTTATTCTAGGCAATGCTGACACCATCACATGGTTATGAAAGCCGGACGTCCTCGGAAATGGAAAATATCTTACTGATGTAAATACATGATTCAACTTATTGAAATGGTTAAAACGAGTAATTATAGATAATTTTCCGTAGAATTCAATTAGACCAAAAGTTGAATTTTTACCAGTTGTTACATTCATTTGGGCCCCATTTTTTTTCAAAAACCAAAACATTTAATAACATCAAAACGGTGAGAGATATCAAAATATGATAAGGGGTAGAAAAGTTGCAAATCACTGAGATCTTACACCTGTATATTTAACTTTTTTCGATAGGATCGACGCTTTCCGAGATATAACGATTCGAAAAAAAGAATGAATTTCACGCCCCCAAAAAAGGAAAATGGTGAGTGATATCAAAAAATCATATGAGTTAAAAAAGTTGCTAATCACTGAGGTCCTATATCTGTAAATTTTACTTTGTTCGATACGTTCAACCGTTTCCCAAATATAACGGTTCGAAAAAGAGGAAGAAATTCAGGGCCGCAGAAAAACAAATCGGTGAGAGATATCAAAAAATCTTAAGGGTTGAAAAAGTTGCTAACCACTGAGATATTACACCTGTAGATTTAACTTTGTTAGATACGGCCAACCGTTTCCCAGATATAACGGTTCGAAAAATAGGAAGACATTCAGGGCCCCAGAAAAGGAAAACGAGGAGAGATATCAAAACATCATCAGGGGTAAAAAAAAGGATGAAATTCAGGGCCCCAAAGAATGGTCCGGCCATGCACCAATTTTAACGCCCGACAAGAGAGTTCCTGATAGGCCCAATTTCTTTCCCCGTGACACATATCAGCTCGATATCTTGAAAATTCTGACCTCTAGTTTGCTAAACGTAAAAACGTCACGCACATACGTACATTTTCCGGGCCCAAAAAAAAAAGACAACGCTGAGTGATATCAAAAAGTCGTTAGGGGTAAGATCGTTGCATACCGCGAAGATTTAACACTTGTGTATTTAACTTTTTTCGATATGACCAACCGTCTCCGAGATATATCGATTCCAAAAGAGTTTCAAATTCAGGGCCCCGAAAAAAGATCCAGCCCTGCACCGATTTTAACGCCGAAAAATAGGGTTCCTCATAGGCTCCAGCTCTTTACCGCTCCAAATTTCAGCTTTATATCTTGAAAATTGCGACCTGTACTTCGATAAACCAAAAAATAACACGCACAATTGAATACTTTAGGGCCCAAAAAAACGTAAACGGTGAGAGATATCAAAAAATCGTTTTGAGTAAAAAAGTTGCATACTACGGAGATCTTATACCTTTACATTTAACGTTTTTCGATACGACCAACCGTTTCCGAGATATATCGATTCCAAAAAAAAGTTTGAAATTCAGGACCCCCAAAAATGATCCGGCCCAGCACCGATTTTAACGCCCAACAATAGGATTCGTCACAGTCACTAACTCTTTCACCGTACCAAATTTCAGCTTAATATCTTGAAAAATTGCGACCAGTTCTCGGCTAAACGCAAAAATGTCACGCACAATGGACATTTTCAGGGCCTTAAAAAAGAAAACGGTGAGAGATATCAAAAAATCGTTTTGAGTAAAAAAGTTGCATACCGCGGAGATCTTACACATGTAGATTTTTTTTGATAATATCAACCGTTTCCGAGATATATCGATTCAAAAAAAAATGAAATTCAGGGCCCAAAAAAAAATTCGGCCCAGCACCGATTTTAACGCCCAATAATTAGATTCGTCACAGTAACTAATTCTTTCACCGTACCAAATTTCAGCTTCATATCTTAAAAATTGCGACCAGTACTTAGCAAAACGCAAAAATGTCACGCACAATGGACATTTTCAGGGCCCTAAAAAAGAAAACGGTGCGAGATATCAAAAAATCGTTTTGCGTAAAAAAGTTGCATACCGCGGAGATCTTACACCTGTACATTTAACATTTTTCGATGCGACCTACCGTTTCCGAGATATATAGATTCCAAAGAAAAGTTTGAAATTCAGGGCCCCCAAAAAAGATCCGGCCCTGCACCGATCTTAACGCCCAACAATAGGATTCGTCACAGTCACTAACTCTTTCACGGTACGAAATTTCAGGTTAAAATCTTGAAAATTGCGACCAGTACTTAGCTAAACGCAAAAATGTCACGCACAATGGACATTTTCAGGGCCCCAAAAAAAGAAAACGGTGAGAGATATCAAAAAGTCGTTTTGAGTAAAAAGGTTGCATACCGCGGAGGTCTTACACATATACCTTTAACATTTTTCGATACGATCAACCGTTTCCGAGATATATCGATTCCAAAAAAAAAAAATTGAAATTTAGGGCCCCCAAAAATATCCGGCCCTACACCGATTTTAACGCCCAACAACAGGTTTCCTCACAGGGTCTAACTCGTTCACCGCTCCAAATTTCAGCTCGATATCATGAAAATTAAGACCTATACTTCACCCAACCCAAAAATGTCAAGCACAATTGACTTTTTCAGGGCCCAAAAAATCAAAGCAGTGAGAGATATCAAAAAATCGTTTTGAGTAAAAAAGTTGCATACCGTGGAGATCTTACACATGTAGATTTAAAGTTTTTTGATAAGACCAACCGTTTCCGAGATATATCGATTCCAAAAAAAAAATTGTAATTCACTGCCCCAAAAAAAGATTCGGCCCAGCACCGATTTTAACGCTCAATAATAGGATTCGTCACAGTCACTAACTCGTTCACCGTACCAAATTTCAGCTTCATATCTTGAAAATTGCGACCAGTACTTATCTAAACGCTAAAATGTCACGCACATTGGACATTTTCAGGGCCCTAAGAAAAGAAAACGGTGAGAGATATCAAAAAATCATTTTGAGTAAAAAAGTTGCATACCGCGGAGATCTTACACCTGTACATTTAACATTTTTCGATGCGACCAACCGTTTCCGAGATATATCGATTCCATAGAAATGTTTGAAATTCAGGGCCCCCAAAAAAGTTCCGGCCCTGTACCGATCTTAACGCCCAACAATAGAATTCGTCACAGTCACTATCTCTTTCACCGTACCAAATTTTAGCTTAATATCTTGAAAATTGCGACCAGTACTTAGCTAAACGCAAAAATGTCACGCACAATGGACATTTTCAGGGCCCAAAAAAAGAAAACGGCGAGAGATATCAAAAAATCGTTCAGAGTAAAAAAGTTGCATACGGCGGAGACCTTACACATGTACATTTAATGTTTTTCGATACGACCAACCGTTTCCGAGATATATCGATTCAAAAAAACGTTTGAAATTCAGGGCCCAAAAAAAATATCCTGCCCTGCACCGATTTTAACGCCCAACTATAGGATTCGGCAAAGTCACGATCTCTTTCACCTTTCCTAATTTCAGCTTTATATCTTGAAAATTGCGACCAGTTCTTGGCTGAACGCAAAAATGTCACGCACAATGGACATTTTCAGGGCCCCAAAAAAAGAAAACGGTGAGAGATATCCAAAAATCGTTTTGAGTAAAAACGTTGCATACCGCGGAGATCTTACTCCTATACCTTTAACATTTTACAATACGATCAACCGTTTCCGAGATATATCGATTCCAAAAAAAGGTTTGAAATTTAGGGCACCCCAAAAAGATCCGGCCCTGCACCGATCATAACGCCCAACAATAGGATTCGTCACAGTCACTATCTCTTTCACCGTACCAAATTTCAGCTTAATATCTTGAAAATTGCGACCAGTACTTAGCTAGACGCAAAAATGGCACGCACAATGGAAATATTCAGGGCCCCAAAAAAAGAAAACGGTGAGAGATATCAAAAAATCGTTTTTGGTATAAAAGTTGCATACCGCGGAGATCTTACACCTGTGCATTTAATATTTTTCGATACGACCAACCGTTTCCGAGATATATCGATTCCAAAAGACAGTTAGAAAATCAGGGCCCCCAGGAAAGATCCGGCCCTGCACCGATTTTAACGCTTAACAATGGGAATCGTCACAGTCACTAACTCTTTCACCGTACCAAATTTCAGCTTAATATCTTGAAAATTGCGACCAGTACTTAGCTAAACGCCAAAATGTCACACGCAATGGACATTTTCAGGGCACCCAAAAAAAGAAAACGGTGAGAGATATCAAAAAATCGTTTTGAGTAGAAAAGTTGCATACCGCGGAGATCTTACACCTGTTAATTTAACATTTTTCAATACGACCAACCGTTTCCGAGATATATCGATTCAAAAAAAGTTTGAAATTCAGGGCCCCCAAAAAAGATCCGGCCCTGCACCGATCTTAACGCCCAACAATAGGATTCGTCACAGTCACTAACTCTTTCACGGTACGAAATTTCAGGTTAAAATCTTGAAAATTGCGACCAGTACTTAGCTAAACGCAAAAATGTCACGCACAATGGACATTTTCAGGGCCCCAAAAAAAGAAAACGGTGAGAGATATCAAAAAGTCGTTTTGAGTAAAAAGGTTGCATACCGCGGAGGTCTTACACATATACCTTTAACATTTTTCGATACGATCAACCGTTTCCGAGATATATCGATTCCAAAAAAAATAATTTGAAATTTAGGGCCCCCAAAAATATCCGGCCCTACACCGATTTTAACGCCCAACAACAGGTTTCCTCACAGGGTCTAACTCGTTCACCGCTCCAAATTTCAGCTCGATATCATGAAAATTAAGACCTATACTTCACCCAACCCAAAAATGTCAAGTACAATTGACTTTTTCAGGGCCCAAAAAATCAAAGCAGTGAGAGATATCAAAAAATCGTTTTGAGTAAAAAAGTTGCATACCGTGGAGATCTTACACATGTAGATTTAAAGTTTTTTGATAAGACCAACCGTTTCCGAGATATATCGATTCCAAAAAAAAAATTGTAATTCACTGCCCAAAAAAAAGATTCGGCCCAGCACCGATTTTAACGCTCAATAATAGGATTCGTCACAGTCACTAACTCGTTCACCGTACCAAATTTCAGCTTCATATCTTGAAAATTGCGACCAGTACTTATCTAAACGCTAAAATGTCACGCACATTGGACATTTTCAGGGCCCTAAAAAAAGAAAACGGTGAGAGATATCAAAAAATCATTTTGAGTAAAAACGTTGCATACCGCGGAGATCTTACACCTGTACATTTAACATTTTTCGATGCGACCAACCGTTTCCGAGATATATCGATTCCATAGAAATGTTTGAAATTCAGGGCCCCCAAAAAAGTTCCGGCCCTGTACCGATCTTAACGCCCAACAATAGAATTCGTCACAGTCACTATCTCTTTCACCGTACCAAATTTTAGCTTAATATCTTGAAAATTGCGACCAGTACTTAGCTAAACGCAAAAATGTCACGCACAATGGACATTTTCAGGGCCCAAAAAAAGAAAACGGCGAGAGATATCAAAAAATCGTTCAGAGTAAAAAAGTTGCATACGGCGGAGACCTTACACATGTACATTTAATGTTTTTCGATACGACCAACCGTTTCCGAGATATATCGATTCAAAAAAACGTTTGAAATTCAGTGCCCAAAAAAAATATCCTGCCCTGCACCGATTTTAACGCCCAACTATAGGATTCGGCAAAGTCACGATCTCTTTCACCTTTCCTAATTTCAGCTTTATATCTTGAAAATTGCGACCAGTTCTTGGCTAAACGCAAAAATGTCACGCACAATGGACATTTTCAGGGCCCCAAAAAAAGAAAACGGTGAGAGATATCAAAAAATCGTTTTGAGTAAAAAAGTTGCATACCGCGGAGATCTTACACCTGTACATTTTACATTTTTCGATGCGACCAACCGTTTCCGAGATATATCGATTCCAAAGAAATGTTTGAAATTCAGGGCCCCCAAAAAAGATCCGGCCCTGCACCGATCTTAACGCCCAACAATACGATTCGTCATAGTCACTAACTCTTTCACCGTACCAAATTTCAGCTTCAAATCTTGTAAATTGCGTCCAGTACTTAGCTAAACGCAAAAATGTCACGCACAATGGACATTTTCAGGGCCCCAAAAAAAGAAAACGGTGAGAGATATCCAAAAATCGTTTTGAGTAAAAACGTTGCATACCGCGGAGATCTTACACCTATACATTTAACATTTTACAATACGATCAACCGTTTCCGAGATATATCGATTCCAAAAAAAGGTTTGAAATTTAGGGCACCCCAAAAAGATCCGGCCCTGCACCGATCATAACGCCCAACAACAGGATTCGTCACAGTCACTATCTCTTTCACCGTACCAAATTTCAGCTTAATATCTTGAAAATTGCGACCAGTACTTAGCTAGACGCAAAAATGGCACGCACAATGGAAATATTCAGGGCCCCAAAAAAAGAAAACGGTGAGAGATATCAAAAAATCGTTTTTGGTATAAAAGTTGCATACCGCGGAGATCTTACACCTGTGCATTTAATATTTTTCGATACGACCAACCGTTTCCGAGATATATCGATTCCAAAAGACAGTTAGAAAATCAGGGCCCCCAGGAAAGATCCGGCCCTGCACCGATTTTAACGCTTAACAATGGGAATCGTCACAGTCACTAACTCTTTCACCGTACCAAATTTCAGCTTAATATCTTGAAAATTGCGACCAGTACTTAGCTAATCGCCAAAATGTCACACGCAATGGACATTTTCAGGGCACCCAAAAAAAGAAAACGGTGAGAGATATCAAAAAATCGTTTTGAGTAGAAAAGTTGCATACCGCGGAGATCTTACACCTGTTAATTTAACATTTTTCAATACGACCAACCGTTTCCGAGATATATCGATTCAAAAAAAGTTTGAAATTCAGGGCCCCCCAAAATGATCCGGCCCTACACCGATTTTAACGCCCAACAGTAGGATTCGTCATAGTCACCAACTCTTTCACCGAACCAAATTTCAGCTTAATATCTCGAAAATTGCGACCAGTACTTAGCTAGACGCAAAAATGTCACACACAATGGACATTTTCAGCGCCCCAAAATAAGAAAACGGTGAGAGATATCAAAAAATCGTTTTGAGCAAAAAAGTTGCATACTACGGAGATCTTATACCTTTACATTTAACGTTTTTCTATACGACCAACCGTTTCCGAGATATATCGATTCCAAAAAAAAGTTTGAAATTCAGGGCCCCCAAAAAAGATCCGACCCTACACCGATTTTAACGCCCAACAAAAGGATTCGTCATAGTCACCAACTCTTTCAACGTACCAAATTTCAGCTTAATATCTTGAAAATTGCGACCAGTACTTAGCTAGACGCAAAAATGTCACACACAATTGACATTTTCAGGGCCCCAAAAAAAGAAAACGGTGAGAGATATCAAAAAATCGTTTAGAGCAAAAAAGTTGCATACTACGGAGATCTTATACCTTTACATTTAACGTTTTTCGATACGACCAACCGTTTCCGAGATATATCGATTCCAAGAAAATGTTTGAAATTCAGGGCCCCCAAAAAAAGATCCGGCCCTGCACCGATTTTTACGCCCAACTATAGGGTGCGTCACAGTCACTAACTCTTTCACCGTACCAAATTTCAGCTTAATTTCTTGAAAATTGCGACCAGTTCATGGCTAAACGCAAAAATGTCACGCACAATGGACATTTTCAGGGCCCCAAAAAAAGAAAACGGTGAGAGATATCAAAAAATCGTTTTGAGTAAAAAAGTTGCATACCGCGGAGATCTTACACCTATACCTTTAACATTTTTCGATACGATCAACCGTTTCCGAGATATATCGATTCCAAAAAAAAGTTTGAAATTCAGGGCCCCCAAAAAAGATCCGTCCCTGCACCGATTTTTACGCCCAACTACAGGATTCGTCACAGTCACTAACTCTTTCACCGTACCAAATTTCAGCTAAATATCTTGAAAATTGCGACCAGTACTTAGCTAGACGCAAAAATGTCACACACAATGGACATTTTCAGGGCCCCAAAAAAAGAAAATGGTGAGAGATATCAAAAAATCGTTTGGAGCAAAAAAGTTGCATACTACGGAGATCTTATACCTTTACATTTAACGTTTTTCGATACGACCAACCGTTTCCGAGATACATCGATTCAAAAAAACAGTTAGAAATTCAGGGCCCCCAAAAAAGGTCCGGCCCTGCACCGATTTTAACGCCCAACAATAGGATTCGTCAAAGTCACTAACGCTTTCACCGTACCAAATTTCAGCTTAATATCTTGAAAATTGCGACCAGTACTTAGCTAGACGCAAAAATGTCACACACAATGGACATTTTCAGGGCCCCAAAAAAAGAAAACGGTGAGAGATTTCAAAAAATTTTTTGAGTAAAAAACTTGCATACCGCGGAGATCTTACAGCTATACCTTTAACATTTTTCGTTACGACCAACCGTTTCCGAGATATATCGGTTCCAAAAAACAGTTAGAAATTCAGGGCCCCCAAAAAAGATCCGGACCTGCACCGATTTTAACGCCCAACAATTGGATTCGTCACAGTCACTACCTCTTTCACCGTACCAAATTTCAGCTTAATATCTTGAAAATTGCGACCAGTACTTAGCTAAACGCAAAAATGTCACACACAATGGACATTTTCAGGGCCCCAAAAAAATAAACGGTGAGAAATATCAAAAAAGCGTTTTGAGTAAAAAAGTTGCATACCGCGGAGATCTTACACCTATACATTTAACATTTTTTGATGCGATCAACCGTTTCCGAGATATATCGATTCCAAAAGACAGTTAGAAAATCAGGGCCCCCAGAAAAGATCCGGCCCTGCACCGATTTTAACGCTTAACAATGGGAATCGTCACAGTCACTAACTCTTTCACCGTACCAAATTTCAGCTTAATATCTTGAAAATTGCGACCAGTACTTAGCTAAACGCAAAAATGTCACACACAATGGACATTTTCAGGGCCCCAAAAAAAGAAAACGGTGAGAGAAATCCAAAAATCGTTTTGAGTAAAAACGTTGCATACCGCGGAGATCTTACACCTATACATTTAACATTTTACAATACGATCAACCGTTTCCGAGATATATCGATTCCAAAAAAAGGTTTGAAATTCAGGGCACCCCAAAAAGATCCGGCCCTGCACCGATCATAACGCCCAACAATAGGATTCGTCACAGTCATTATCTCTTTCACCGTACCAAATTTCAGCTTAATATCTTGAAAATTGCGACCAGTACTTAGCTAGACGCAAAAATGGCACGCACAATGGAAATTTTCAGGGCCCCAAAAAAAGAAAACGGTGAGAGATATCAAAAAATCGTTTTTGGTATAAAAGTTGCATACCGCGGAGATCTTACACCTGTGCATTTAATATTTTTCGATACGACCAACCGTTTCCGAGATATATCGATTCCAAAAGACAGTTAGAAAATCAGGGCCCCCAGAAAAGATCCGGCCCTGCACCGATTTTAACGCTTAACAATGGGAATCGTCACAGTCACTAACTCTTTCACCGTACCAAATTTCAGATAATTTCTTCAAAATTGCGACCAGTACTTAGCTAAACGCCAAAATGTCACACACAATGGACATTTTCAGGGCCCCAAAAAAAGAAAACGGTGAGAGATATCAAAAAATCGTTTTGAGCAAAAAAGATGCATACTACGGAGATCTTATACCTTTACATTTAACGTTTTTCGATACGACCAACCGTTTCCGAGATATATCGATTCCAAGAAAATGTTTGAAATTCAGGGCCCCCCAAAAAAGATCCGGCCCTGCACCGATTTTTACGCCCAACTATAGGATTCGTCACAGTCACTAACTCTTTCACCGTACCAAATTTCAGCTTAATATCTTGAAAATTGCGACCAGTACTTAGCTAAACGCAAAAATGTCACGCACAATGGACATTTTCAGGGCCCCAAAAAAAGAAAACGGTGAGAGATATCAAAAAGTCGTTTTGAGTAAAAAGGTTGCATACCGCGGAGGTCTTACACATATACCTTTAACATTTTTCGATACGATCAACCGTTTCCGAGATATATCGATTCCAAAAAAAATAATTTGAAATTTAGGGCCCCCAAAAATATCCGGCCCTACACCGATTTTAACGCCCAACAACAGGTTTCCTCACAGGGTCTAACTCGTTCACCGCTCCAAATTTCAGCTCGATATCATGAAAATTAAGACCTATACTTCACCCAACCCAAAAATGTCAAGCACAATTGACTTTTTCAGGGCCCAAAAAATCAAAGCAGTGAGAGATATCAAAAAATCGTTTTGAGTAAAAAAGTTGCATACCGTGGAGATCTTACACATGTAGATTTAAAGTTTTTTGATAAGACCAATCGTTTCCGAGATATATCGATTCCAAAAAAAAAATTGTAATTCACTGCCCCAAAAAAAGATTCGGCCCAGCACCGATTTTAACGCTCAATAATAGGATTCGTCACAGTCACTAACTCGTTCACCGTACCAAATTTCAGCTTCATATCTTGAAAATTGCGACCAGTACTTATCTAAACGCTAAAATGTCACGCACATTGGACATTTTCAGGGCCCTAAAAAAAGAAAACGGTGAGAGATATCAAAAAATCATTTTGAGTAAAAAAGTTGCATACCGCGGAGATCTTACACCTGTACATTTAACATTTTTCGATGCGACCAACCGTTTCCGAGATATATCGATTCCATAGAAATGTTTGAAATTCAGGGCCCCCAAAAAAGTTCCGGCCCTGTACCGATCTTAACGCCCAACAATAGAATTCGTCACAGTCACTATCTCTTTCACCGTACCAAATTTTAGCTTAATATCTTGAAAATTGCGACCAGTACTTAGCTAAACGCAAAAATGTCACGCACAATGGACATTTTCAGGGCCCAAAAAAAGAAAACGGCGAGAGATATCAAAAAATCGTTTAGAGTAAAAAAGTTGCATACGGCGGAGACCTTACACATGTACATTTAATGTTTTTCGATACGACCAACCGTTTCCGAGATATATCGATTCAAAAAAACGTTTGAAATTCAGGGCCCAAAAAAAATATCCTGCCCTGCACCGATTTTAACGCCCAACTATAGGATTCGGCAAAGTCACGATCTCTTTCACCTTTCCTAATTTCAGCTTTATATCTTGAAAATTGCGACCAGTTCTTGGCTGAACGCAAAAATGTCACGCACAATGGACATTTTCAGGGCCCCAAAAAAAGAAAACGGTGAGAGATATCCAAAAATCGTTTTGAGTAAAAACGTTGCATACCGCGGAGATCTTACTCCTATACATTTAACATTTTACAATACGATCAACCGTTTCCGAGATATATCGATTCCAAAAAAAGGTTTGAAATTTAGGGCACCCCAAAAAGATCCGGCCCTGCACCGATCATAACGCCCAACAATAGGATTCGTCACAGTCACTATCTCTTTCACCGTACCAAATTTCAGCTTAATATCTTGAAAATTGCGACCAGTACTTAGCTAGACGCAAAAATGGCACGCACAATGGAAATATTCAGGGCCCCAAAAAAAGAAAACGGTGAGAGATATCAAAAAATCGTTTTTGGTATAAAAGTTGCATACCGCGGAGATCTTACACCTGTGCATTTAATATTTTTCGATACGACCAACCGTTTCCGAGATATATCGATTCCAAAAGACAGTTAGAAAATCAGGGCCCCCAGGAAAGATCCGGCCCTGCACCGATTTTAACGCTTAACAATGGGAATCGTCACAGTCACTAACTCTTTCACCGTACCAAATTTCAGCTTAATATCTTGAAAATTGCGACCAGTACTTAGCTAAACGCCAAAATGTCACACGCAATGGACATTTTCAGGGCACCCAAAAAAAGAAAACGGTGAGAGATATCAAAAAATCGTTTTGAGTAGAAAAGTTGCATACCGCGGAGATCTTACACCTGTTAATTTAACATTTTTCAATACGACCAACCGTTTCCGAGATATATCGATTCAAAAAAAGTTTGAAATTCAGGGCCCCCAAAAAAGATCCGGCCCTGCACCGATCTTAACGCCCAACAATAGGATTCGTCACAGTCACTAACTCTTTCACGGTACGAAATTTCAGGTTAAAATCTTGAAAATTGCGACCAGTACTTAGCTAAACGCAAAAATGTCACGCACAATGGACATTTTCAGGGCCCCAAAAAAAGAAAACGGTGAGAGATATCAAAAAATCGTTTTGAGCAAAAAAGATGCATACTACGGAGATCTTATACCTTTACATTTAACGTTTTTCGATACGACCAACCGTTTCCGAGATATATCGATTCCAAGAAAATGTTTGAAATTCAGGGCCCCCCAAAAAAGATCCGGCCCTGCACCGATTTTTACGCCCAACTATAGGATTCGTCACAGTCACTAACTCTTTCACCGTACCAAATTTCAGCTTAATATCTTGAAAATTGCGACCAGTACTTAGCTAAACGCAAAAATGTCACGCACAATGGACATTTTCAGGGCCCCAAAAAAAGAAAACGGTGAGAGATATCAAAAAGTCGTTTTGAGTAAAAAGGTTGCATACCGCGGAGGTCTTACACATATACCTTTAACATTTTTCGATACGATCAACCGTTTCCGAGATATATCGATTCCAAAAAAAATAATTTGAAATTTAGGGCCCCCAAAAATATCCGGCCCTACACCGATTTTAACGCCCAACAACAGGTTTCCTCACAGGGTCTAACTCGTTCACCGCTCCAAATTTCAGCTCGATATCATGAAAATTAAGACCTATACTTCACCCAACCCAAAAATGTCAAGCACAATTGACTTTTTCAGGGCCCAAAAAATCAAAGCAGTGAGAGATATCAAAAAATCGTTTTGAGTAAAAAAGTTGCATACCGTGGAGATCTTACACATGTAGATTTAAAGTTTTTTGATAAGACCAACCGTTTCCGAGATATATCGATTCCAAAAAAAAAATTGTAATTCACTGCCCCAAAAAAAGATTCGGCCCAGCACCGATTTTAACGCTCAATAATAGGATTCGTCACAGTCACTAACTCGTTCACCGTACCATATTTCAGCTTCATATCTTGAAAATTGCGACCAGTACTTATCTAAACGCTAAAATGTCACGCACATTGGACATTTTCAGGGCCCTAAAAAAAGAAAACGGTGAGAGATATCAAAAAATCATTTTGAGTAAAAAAGTTGCATACCGCGGAGATCTTACACCTGTACATTTAACATTTTTCGATGCGACCAACCGTTTCCGAGATATATCGATTCCATAGAAATGTTTGAAATTCAGGGCCCCCAAAAAAGTTCCGGCCCTGTACCGATCTTAACGCCCAACAATAGAATTCGTCACAGTCACTATCTCTTTCACCGTACCAAATTTTAGCTTAATATCTTGAAAATTGCGACCAGTACTTAGCTAAACGCAAAAATGTCACGCACAATGGACATTTTCAGGGCCCAAAAAAAGAAAACGGCGAGAGATATCAAAAAATCGTTTAGAGTAAAAAAGTTGCATACGGCGGAGACCTTACACATGTACATTTAATGTTTTTCGATACGACCAACCGTTTCCGAGATATATCGATTCAAAAAAACGTTTGAAATTCAGGGCCCAAAAAAAATATCCTGCCCTGCACCGATTTTAACGCCCAACTATAGGATTCGGCAAAGTCACGATCTCTTTCACCTTTCCTAATTTCAGCTTTATATCTTGAAAATTGCGACCAGTTCTTGGCTGAACGCAAAAATGTCACGCACAATGGACATTTTCAGGGCCCCAAAAAAAGAAAACGGTGAGAGATATCCAAAAATCGTTTTGAGTAAAAACGTTGCATACCGCGGAGATCTTACTCCTATACATTTAACATTTTACAATACGATCAACCGTTTCCGAGATATATCGATTCCAAAAAAAGGTTTGAAATTTAGGGCACCCCAAAAAGATCCGGCCCTGCACCGATCATAACGCCCAACAATAGGATTCGTCACAGTCACTATCTCTTTCACCGTACCAAATTTCAGCTTAATATCTTGAAAATTGCGACCAGTACTTAGCTAGACGCAAAAATGGCACGCACAATGGAAATATTCAGGGCCCCAAAAAAAGAAAACGGTGAGAGATATCAAAAAATCGTTTTTGGTATAAAAGTTGCATACCGCGGAGATCTTACACCTGTGCATTTAATATTTTTCGATACGACCAACCGTTTCCGAGATATATCGATTCCAAAAGACAGTTAGAAAATCAGGGCCCCCAGGAAAGATCCGGCCCTGCACCGATTTTAACGCTTAACAATGGGAAACGTCACAGTCACTAACTCTTTCACCGTACCAAATTTCAGCTTAATATCTTGAAAATTGCGACCAGTACTTAGCTAAACGCCAAAATGTCACACGCAATGGACATTTTCAGGGCACCCAAAAAAAGAAAACGGTGAGAGATATCAAAAAATCGTTTTGAGTAGAAAAGTTGCATACCGCGGAGATCTTACACCTGTTAATTTAACATTTTTCAATACGACCAACCGTTTCCGAGATATATCGATTCAAAAAAAGTTTGAAATTCAGGGCCCCCAAAAAAGATCCGGCCCTGCACCGATCTTAACGCCCAACAATAGGATTCGTCACAGTCACTAACTCTTTCACGGTACGAAATTTCAGGTTAAAATCTTGAAAATTGCGACCAGTACTTAGCTAAACGCAAAAATGTCACGCACAATGGACATTTTCAGGGCCCCAAAAAAAGAAAACGGTGAGAGATATCAAAAAGTCGTTTTGAGTAAAAAGGTTGCATACCGCGGAGGTCTTACACATATACCTTTAACATTTTTCGATACGATCAACCGTTTCCGAGATATATCGATTCCAAAAAAAATAATTTGAAATTTAGGGCCCCCAAAAATATCCGGCCCTACACCGATTTTAACGCCCAACAACAGGTTTCCTCACAGGGTCTAACTCGTTCACCGCTCCAAATTTCAGCTCGATATCATGAAAATTAAGACCTATACTTCACCCAACCCAAAAATGTCAAGCACAATTGACTTTTTCAGGGCCCAAAAAATCAAAGCAGTGAGAGATATCAAAAAATCGTTTTGAGTAAAAAAGTTGCATACCGTGGAGATCTTACACATGTAGATTTAAAGTTTTTTGATAAGACCAACCGTTTCCGAGATATATCGATTCCAAAAAAAAAATTGTAATTCACTGCCCAAAAAAAAGATTCGGCCCAGCACCGATATTAACGCTCAATAATAGGATTCGTCACAGTCACTAACTCGTTCACCGTACCAAATTTCAGCTTCATATCTTGAAAATTGCGACCAGTACTTATCTAAACGCTAAAATGTCACGCACATTGGACATTTTCAGGGCCCTAAAAAAAGAAAACGGTGAGAGATATCAAAAAATCATTTTGAGTAAAAAAGTTGCATACCGCGGAGATCTTACACCTGTACATTTAACATTTTTCGATGCGACCAACCGTTTCCGAGATATATCGATTCCATAGAAATGTTTGAAATTCAGGGCCCCCAAAAAAGTTCCGGCCCTGTACCGATCTTAACGCCCAACAATAGAATTCGTCACAGTCACTATCTCTTTCACCGTACCAAATTTTAGCTTAATATCTTGAAAATTGCGACCAGTACTTAGCTAAACGCAAAAATGTCACGCACAATGGACATTTTCAGGGCCCAAAAAAAGAAAACGGCGAGAGATATCAAAAAATCGTTCAGAGTAAAAAAGTTGCATACGGCGGAGACCTTACACATGTACATTTAATGTTTTTCGATACGACCAACCGTTTCCGAGATATATCGATTCAAAAAAACGTTTGAAATTCAGGGCCCAAAAAAAATATCCTGCCCTGCACCGATTTTAACGCCCAACTATAGGATTCGGCAAAGTCACGATCTCTTTCACCTTTCCTAATTTCAGCTTTATATCTTGAAAATTGCGACCAGTTCTTGGCTAAACGCAAAAATGTCACGCACAATGGACATTTTCAGGGCCCCAAAAAAAGAAAACGGTGAGAGATATCAAAAAATCGTTTAGAGTAAAAAAGTTGCATACCGCGGAGATCTTACACCTGTACATTTTACATTTTTCGATGCGACCAACCGTTTCCGAGATATGTCGATTCCAAAGAAATGTTTGAAATTCAGGGCCCCCAAAAAAGATCCGGCCCTGCACCGATCTTAACGCCCAACAATACGATTCGTCATAGTCACTAACTCTTTCACCGTACCAAATTTCAGCTTCAAATCTTGTAAATTGCGTCCAGTACTTAGCTAAACGCAAAAATGTCACGCACAATGGACATTTTCAGGGCCCCAAAAAAAGAAAACGGTGAGAGATATCCAAAAATCGTTTTGAGTAAAAACGTTGCATACCGCGGAGATCTTACACCTATACATTTAACATTTTACAATACGATCAACCGTTTCCGAGATATATCGATTCCAAAAAAAGGTTTGAAATTTAGGGCACCCCAAAAAGATCCGGCCCTGCACCGATCATAACGCCCAACAATAGGATTCGTCACAGTCACTATCTCTTTCACCGTACCAAATTTCAGCTTAATATCTTGAAAATTGCGACCAGTACTTAGCTAGACGCAAAAATGGCACGCACAATGGAAATATTCAGGGCCCCAAAAAAAGAAAACGGTGAGAGATATCAAAAAATCGTTTTTGGTATAAAAGTTGCATACCGCGGAGATCTTACACCTGTGCATTTAATATTTTTCGATACGACCAACCGTTTCCGAGATATATCGATTCCAAAAGACAGTTAGAAAATCAGGGCCCCCAGGAAAGATCCGGCCCTGCACCGATTTTAACGCTTAACAATGGGAATCGTCACAGTCACTAACTCTTTCACCGTACCAAATTTCAGCTTAATATCTTGAAAATTGCGACCAGTACTTAGCTAAACGCCAAAATGTCACACGCAATGGACATTTTCAGGGCACCCAAAAAAAGAAAAAGGTGAGAGATATCAAAAAATCGTTTTGAGTAGAAAAGTTGCATACCGCGGAGATCTTACACCTGTTAATTTAACATTTTTCAATACGACCAACCGTTTCCGAGATATATCGATTCAAAAAAAGTTTGAAATTCAGGGCCCCCCAAAATGATCCGGCCCTACACCGATTTTAACGCCCAACAGTAGGATTCGTCATAGTCACCAACTCTTTCACCGAACCAAATTTCAGCTTAATATCTCGAAAATTGCGACCAGTACTTAGCTAGACGCAAAAATGTCACACACAATGGACATTTTCAGGGCCCCAAAATAAGAAAACGGTGAGAGATATCAAAAAATCGTTTTGAGCAAAAAAGTTGCATACTACGGAGATCTTATACCTTTACATTTAACGTTTTTCTATACGACCAACCGTTTCCGAGATATATCGATTCCAAAAAAAAGTTTGAAATTCAGGGCCCCCAAAAAAGATCCGACCCTACACCGATTTTAACGCCCAACAAAAGGATTCGTCATAGTCACCAACTCTTTCACCGAACCAAATTTCAGCTTAATATCTCGAAAATTGCGACCAGTACTTAGCTAGACGCAAAAATGTCACACACAATGGACATTTTCAGGGCCCCAAAATAAGAAAACGGTGAGAGATATCAAAAAATCGTTTTGAGCAAAAAAGTTGCATACTACGGAGATCTTATACCTTTACATTTAACGTTTTTCTATACGACCAACCGTTTCCGAGATATATCGATTCCAAAAAAAAGTTTGAAATTCAGGGCCCCCAAAAAAGATCCGACCCTACACCGATTTTAACGCCCAACAAAAGAATTCGTCATAGTCACCAACTCTTTCAACGTACCAAATTTCAGCTTAATATCTTGAAAATTGCGACCAGTACTTAGCTAGACGCAAAAATGTCACACACAATTGACATTTTCAGGGCCCCAAAAAAAGAAAACGGTGAGAGATATCAAAAAATCGTTTTGAGCATAAAAGTTGCATACTACGGAGATCTTATACCTTTACATTTAACGTTTTTCGATACGACCAACCGTTTCCGAGATATATCGATTCCAAGAAAATGTTTGAAATTCAGGGCCCCCAAAAAAAGATCCGGCCCTGCACCGATTTTTACGCCCAACTATAGGGTGCGTCACAGTCACTAACTCTTTCACCGTACCAAATTTCAGCTTAATTTCTTGAAAATTGCGACCAGTTCATGGCTAAACGCAAAAATGTCACGCACAATGGACATTTTCAGGGCCCCAAAAAAGGAAAACGGTGAGAGATATCAAAAAATCGTTTTGAGTAAAAAAGTTGCATACCGCGGAGATCTTACACCTATACCTTTAACATTTTTCGATACGATCAACCGTTTCCGAGATATATCGATTCCAAAAAAAAGGTTTGAAATTCAGGGCCCCCAAAAAAGATCCGTCCCTGCACCGATTTTTACGCCCAACTACAGGATTCGTCACAGTCACTAACTCTTTCACCGTACCAAATTTCAGCTTAATATCTTGAAAATTGCGACCAGTACTTAGCTAGACGCAAAAATGTCACACACAATGGACATTTTCAGGGCCCCAAAAAAAGAAAATGGTGAGAGATATCAAAAAATCGTTTGGAGCAAAAAAGTTGCATACTACGGAGATCTTATACCTTTACATTTAACGTTTTTCGATACGACCAACCGTTTCCGAGATACATCGATTCAAAAAAACAGTTAGAAATTCAGGGCCCCCAAAAAAGGTCCGGCCCTGCACCGATTTTAACGCCCAACAATAGGATTCGTCAAAGTCACTAACGCTTTCACCGTACCAAATTTCAGCTTAATATCTTGAAAATTGCGACCAGTACTTAGCTAGACGCAAAAATGTCACACACAATGGACATTTTCAGGGCCCCAAAAAAAGAAAACGGTGAGAGATTTCAAAAAATTTTTTGAGTAAAAAACTTGCATACCGCGGAGATCTTACAGCTATACCTTTAACATTTTTCGTTACGACCAACCGTTTCCGAGATATATCGGTTCCAAAAAACAGTTAGAAATTCAGGGCCCCCAAAAAAGATCCGGACCTGCACCGATTTTAACGCCCAACAATTGGATTCGTCACAGTCACTACCTCTTTCACCGTACCAAATTTCAGCTTAATATCTTGAAAATTGCGACCAGTACTTAGCTAAACGCAAAAATGTCACACACAATGGACATTTTCAGGGCCCCAAAAAAATAAACGGTGAGAAATATCAAAAAAGCGTTTTGAGTAAAAAAGTTGCATACCGCGGAGATCTTACACCTATACATTTAACATTTTTTGATGCGATCAACCGTTTCCGAGATATATCGATTCCAAAAGACAGTTAGAAAATCAGGGCCCCCAGAAAAGATCCGGCCCTGCACCGATTTTAACGCTTAACAATGGGAATCGTCACAGTCACTAACTCTTTCACCGTACCAAATTTCAGCTTAATATCTTGAAAATTGCGACCAGTACTTAGCTAAACGCAAAAATGTCACACACAATGGACATTTTCAGGGCCCCAAAAAAAGAAAACGGTGAGAGATATCCAAAAATCGTTTTGAGTAAAAACGTTGCATACCGCGGAGATCTTACACCTATACATTTAACATTTTACAATACGATCAACCGTTTCCGAGATATATCGATTCCAAAAAAAGGTTTGAAATTCAGGGCACCCCAAAAAGATCCGGCCCTGCACCGATCATAACGCCCAACAATAGGATTCGTCACAGTCACTATCTCTTTCACCGTACCAAATTTCAGCTTAATATCTTGAAAATTGCGACCAGTACTTAGCTAGACGCAAAAATGGCACGCACAATGGAAATTTTCAGGGCCCCAAAAAAAGAAAACGGTGAGAGATATCAAAAAATCGTTTTTGGTATAAAAGTTGCATACCGCGGAGATCTTACACCTGTGCTTTTAATATTTTTCGATACGACCAACCGTTTCCGAGATATATCGATTCCAAAAGACAGTTAGAAAATCAGGGCCCCCAGAAAAGATCCGGCCCTGCACCGATTTTAACGCTTAACAATGGGAATCGTCACAGTCACTAACTCTTTCACCGTACCAAATTTCAGATAATTTCTTCAAAATTGCGACCAGTACTTAGCTAAACGCCAAAATGTCACACGCAATGGACATTTTCAGGGCACCCAAAAAAAGAAAAAGGTGAGAGATATCAAAAAATCGTTTTGAGTAGAAAAGTTGCATACCGCGGAGATCTTACACCTGTTAATTTAACATTTTTCAATACGACCAACCGTTTCCGAGATATATCGATTCAAAAAAAGTTTGAAATTCAGGGCCCCCCAAAATGATCCGGCCCTACACCGATTTTAACGCCCAACAGTAGGATTCGTCATAGTCACCAACTCTTTCACCGAACCAAATTTCAGCTTAATATCTCGAAAATTGCGACCAGTACTTAGCTAGACGCAAAAATGTCACACACAATGGACATTTTCAGGGCCCCAAAATAAGAAAACGGTGAGAGATATCAAAAAATCGTTTTGAGCAAAAAAGTTGCATACTACGGAGATCTTATACCTTTACATTTAACGTTTTTCTATACGACCAACCGTTTCCGAGATATATCGATTCCAAAAAAAAGTTTGAAATTCAGGGCCCCCAAAAAAGATCCGACCCTACACCGATTTTAACGCCCAACAAAAGGATTCGTCATAGTCACCAACTCTTTCACCGAACCAAATTTCAGCTTAATATCTCGAAAATTGCGACCAGTACTTAGCTAGACGCAAAAATGTCACACACAATGGACATTTTCAGGGCCCCAAAATAAGAAAACGGTGAGAGATATCAAAAAATCGTTTTGAGCAAAAAAGTTGCATACTACGGAGATCTTATACCTTTACATTTAACGTTTTTCTATACGACCAACCGTTTCCGAGATATATCGATTCCAAAAAAAAGTTTGAAATTCAGGGCCCCCAAAAAAGATCCGACCCTACACCGATTTTAACGCCCAACAAAAGGATTCGTCATAGTCACCAACTCTTTCAACGTACCAAATTTCAGCTTAATATCTTGAAAATTGCGACCAGTACTTAGCTAGACGCAAAAATGTCACACACAATTGACATTTTCAGGGCCCCAAAAAAAGAAAACGGTGAGAGATATCAAAAAATCGTTTTGAGCATAAAAGTTGCATACTACGGAGATCTTATACCTTTACATTTAACGTTTTTCGATACGACCAACCGTTTCCGAGATATATCGATTCCAAGAAAATGTTTGAAATTCAGGGCCCCCAAAAAAAGATCCGGCCCTGCACCGATTTTTACGCCCAACTATAGGGTGCGTCACAGTCACTAACTCTTTCACCGTACCAAATTTCAGCTTAATTTCTTGAAAATTGCGACCAGTTCATGGCTAAACGCAAAAATGTCACGCACAATGGACATTTTCAGGGCCCCAAAAAAGGAAAACGGTGAGAGATATCAAAAAATCGTTTTGAGTAAAAAAGTTGCATACCGCGGAGATCTTACACCTATACCTTTAACATTTTTCGATACGATCAACCGTTTCCGAGATATATCGATTCCAAAAAAAAGTTTGAAATTCAGGGCCCCCAAAAAAGATCCGTCCCTGCACCGATTTTTACGCCCAACTACAGGATTCGTCACAGTCACTAACTCTTTCACCGTACCAAATTTCAGCTTAATATCTTGAAAATTGCGACCAGTACTTAGCTAGACGCAAAAATGTCACACACAATGGACATTTTCAGGGCCCCAAAAAAAGAAAATGGTGAGAGATATCAAAAAATCGTTTGGAGCAAAAAAGTTGCATACTACGGAGATCTTATACCTTTACATTTAACGTTTTTCGATACGACCAACCGTTTCCGAGATACATCGATTCAAAAAAACAGTTAGAAATTCAGGGCCCCCAAAAAAGGTCCGGCCCTGCACCGATTTTAACGCCCAACAATAGGATTCGTCAAAGTCACTAACGCTTTCACCGTACCAAATTTCAGCTTAATATCTTGAAAATTGCGACCAGTACTTAGCTAGACGCAAAAATGTCACACACAATGGACATTTTCAGGGCCCCAAAAAAAGAAAACGGTGTGAGATTTCAAAAAATTTTTTGAGTAAAAAACTTGCATACCGCGGAGATCTTACAGCTATACCTTTAACATTTTTCGTTACGACCAACCGTTTCCGAGATATATCGGTTCCAAAAAACAGTTAGAAATTCAGGGCCCCCAAAAAAGATCCGGACCTGCACCGATTTTAACGCCCAACAATTGGATTCGTCACAGTCACTACCTCTTTCACCGTACCAAATTTCAGCTTAATATCTTGAAAATTGCGACCAGTACTTAGCTAAACGCAAAAATGTCACACACAATGGACATTTTCAGGGCCCCAAAAAAATAAACGGTGAGAAATATCAAAAAAGCGTTTTGAGTAAAAAAGTTGCATACCGCGGAGATCTTACACCTATACATTTAACATTTTTTGATGCGATCAACCGTTTCCGAGATATATCGATTCCAAAAGACAGTTAGAAAATCAGGGCCCCCAGAAAAGATCCGGCCCTGCACCGATTTTAACGCTTAACAATGGGAATCGTCACAGTCACTAACTCTTTCACCGTACCAAATTTCAGCTTAATATCTTGAAAATTGCGACCAGTACTTAGCTAAACGCAAAAATGTCACACACAATGGACATTTTCAGGGCCCCAAAAAAAGAAAACGGTGAGAGATATCCAAAAATCGTTTTGAGTAAAAACGTTGCATACCGCGGAGATCTTACACCTATACATTTAACATTTTACAATACGATCAACCGTTTCCGAGATATATCGATTCCAAAAAAAGGTTTGAAATTCAGGGCACCCCAAAAAGATCCGGCCCTGCACCGATCATAACGCCCAACAATAGGATTCGTCACAGTCACTATCTCTTTCACCGTACCAAATTTCAGCTTAATATCTTGAAAATTGCGACCAGTACTTAGCTAGACGCAAAAATGGCACGCACAATGGAAATTTTCAGGGCCCCAAAAAAAGAAAACGGTGAGAGATATCAAAAAATCGTTTTTGGTATAAAAGTTGCATACCGCGGAGATCTTACACCTGTGCATTTAATATTTTTCGATACGACCAACCGTTTCCGAGATATATCGATTCCAAAAGACAGTTAGAAAATCAGGGCCCCCAGAAAAGATCCGGCCCTGCACCGATTTTAACGCTTAACAATGGGAATCGTCACAGTCACTAACTCTTTCACCGTACCAAATTTCAGATAATTTCTTCAAAATTGCGACCAGTACTTAGCTAAACGCCAAAATGTCACACGCAATGGACATTTTCAGGGCCCCCAAAAAAAAGAAAACGGTGAGAGATATCAAAAAATCGTTTTGAGTAGAAAAGTTGCATACCGCGGAGATCTTACACCTGTTAATTTAACATTTTTCAATACGACCAACCGTTTCCGAGATATATCGATTCAAAAAAAGTTTGAAATTCAGGGCCCCCCAAAATGATCCGGCCCTACACCGATTTTAACGCCCAACAGTAGGATTCGTCATAGTCACCAACTCTTTCACCGAACCAAATTTCAGCTTAATATCTCGAAAATTGCGACCAGTACTTAGCTAGACGCAAAAATGTCACACACAATGGACATTTTCAGGGCCCCAAAATAAGAAAACGGTGAGAGATATCAAAAAATCGTTTTGAGCAAAAAAGTTGCATACTACGGAGATCTTATACCTTTACATTTAACGTTTTTCTATACGACAAACCGTTTCCGAGATATATCGATTCCAAAAAAAAGTTTGAAATTCAGGGCCCCCAAAAAAGATCCGACCCTACACCGATTTTAACGCCCAACAAAAGGATTCGTCATAGTCACCAACTCTTTCAACGTACCAAATTTCAGCTTAATATCTTGAAAATTGCGACCAGTACTTAGCTAGACGCAAAAATGTCACACACAATGGACATTTTCAGGGCCCCAAAAAAAGAAAACGGTGAGAGATATCAAAAAATCGTTTTGAGCAAAAAAGTTGCATACTACGGAGATCTTATACCTTTACATTTAACGTTTTTCGATACGACCAACCGTTTCCGAGATATATCGATTCCAAGAAAATGTTTGAAATTCAGGGCCCCCCAAAAAAGATCCGGCCCTGCACCGATTTTTACGCCCAACTATAGGATTCGTCACAGTCACTAACTCTTTCACCGTACCAAATTTCAGCTTAATATCTTGAAAATTGCGACCAGTACTTAGCTAAACGCAAAAATGTCACGCACAATGGACATTTTCAGGGCCCCAAAAAAAGAAAACGGTGAGAGATATCAAAAAGTCGTTTTGAGTAAAAAGGTTGCATACCGCGGAGGTCTTACACATATACCTTTAACATTTTTCGATACGATCAACCGTTTCCGAGATATATCGATTCCAAAAAAAATAATTTGAAATTTAGGGCCCCCAAAAATATCCGGCCCTACACCGATTTTAACGCCCAACAACAGG
The DNA here is from genome assembly GCA_946902985.2 of Meconema thalassinum. Classification (NCBI taxonomy): domain Eukaryota; kingdom Metazoa; phylum Arthropoda; class Insecta; order Orthoptera; family Tettigoniidae; genus Meconema; species Meconema thalassinum. The sequence goes on along the minus strand of OX336391.1, from coordinate 18,806,812 downwards.
TTTCCTCACAGGGTCTAACTCGTTCACCGCTCCAAATTTCAGCTCGATATCATGAAAATTAAGACCTATACTTCACCCAACCCAAAAATGTCAAGCACAATTGACTTTTTCAGGGCCCAAAAAATCAAAGCAGTGAGAGATATCAAAAAATCGTTTTGAGTAAAAAAGTTGCATACCGTGGAGATCTTACACATGTAGATTTAAAGTTTTTTGATAAGACCAACCGTTTCCGAGATATATCGATTCCAAAAAAAAAATTGTAATTCACTGCCCCAAAAAAAGATTCGGCCCAGCACCGATTTTAACGCTCAATAATAGGATTCGTCACAGTCACTAACTCGTTCACCGTACCAAATTTCAGCTTCATATCTTGAAAATTGCGACCAGTACTTATCTAAACGCTAAAATGTCACGCACATTGGACATTTTCAGGGCCCTAAAAAAAGAAAACGGTGAGAGATATCAAAAAATCATTTTGAGTAAAAAAGTTGCATACCGCGGAGATCTTACACCTGTACATTTAACATTTTTCGATGCGACCAACCGTTTCCGAGATATATCGATTCCATAGAAATGTTTGAAATTCAGGGCCCCCAAAAAAGTTCCGGCCCTGTACCGATCTTAACGCCCAACAATAGAATTCGTCACAGTCACTATCTCTTTCACCGTACCAAATTTTAGCTTAATATCTTGAAAATTGCGACCAGTACTTAGCTAAACGCAAAAATGACACGCACAATGGACATTTTCAGGGCCCAAAAAAAGAAAACGGCGAGAGATATCAAAAAATCGTTTAGAGTAAAAAAGTTGCATACGGCGGAGACCTTACACATGTACATTTAATGTTTTTCGATACGACCAACCGTTTCCGAGATATATCGATTCAAAAAAACGTTTGAAATTCAGGGCCCAAAAAAAATATCCTGCCCTGCACCGATTTTAACGCCCAACTATAGGATTCGGCAAAGTCACGATCTCTTTCACCTTTCCTAATTTCAGCTTTATATCTTGAAAATTGCGACCAGTTCTTGGCTGAACGCAAAAATGTCACGCACAATGGACATTTTCAGGGCCCCAAAAAAAGAAAACGGTGAGAGATATCCAAAAATCGTTTTGAGTAAAAACGTTGCATACCGCGGAGATCTTACTCCTATACATTTAACATTTTACAATACGATCAACCGTTTCCGAGATATATCGATTCCAAAAAAAGGTTTGAAATTTAGGGCACCCCAAAAAGATCCGGCCCTGCACCGATCATAACGCCCAACAATAGGATTCGTCACAGTCACTATCTCTTTCACCGTACCAAATTTCAGCTTAATATCTTGAAAATTGCGACCAGTACTTAGCTAGACGCAAAAATGGCACGCACAATGGAAATATTCAGGGCCCCAAAAAAAGAAAACGGTGAGAGATAAAAAAAAATCGTTTTTGGTATAAAAGTTGCATACCGCGGAGATCTTACACCTGTGCATTTAATATTTTTCGATACGACCAACCGTTTCCGAGATATATCGATTCCAAAAGACAGTTAGAAAATCAGGGCCCCCAGGAAAGATCCGGCCCTGCACCGATTTTAACGCTTAACAATGGGAATCGTCACAGTCACTAACTCTTTCACCGTACCAAATTTCAGCTTAATATCTTGAAAATTGCGACCAGTACTTAGCTAAACGCCAAAATGTCACACGCAATGGACATTTTCAGGGCACCCAAAAAAAGAAAACGGTGAGAGATATCAAAAAATCGTTTTGAGTAGAAAAGTTGCATACCGCGGAGATCTTACACCTGTTAATTTAACATTTTTCAATACGACCAACCGTTTCCGAGATATATCGATTCAAAAAAAGTTTGAAATTCAGGGCCCCCAAAAAAGATCCGGCCCTGCACCGATCTTAACGCCCAACAATAGGATTCGTCACAGTCACTAACTCTTTCACGGTACGAAATTTCAGGTTAAAATCTTGAAAATTGCGACCAGTACTTAGCTAAACGCAAAAATGTCACGCACAATGGACATTTTCAGGGCCCCAAAAAAAGAAAACGGTGAGAGATATCAAAAAGTCGTTTTGAGTAAAAAGGTTGCATACCGCGGAGGTCTTACACATATACCTTTAACATTTTTCGATACGATCAACCGTTTCCGAGATATATCGATTCCAAAAAAAATAATTTGAAATTTAGGGCCCCCAAAAATATCCGGCCCTACACCGATTTTAACGCCCAACAACAGGTTTCCTCACAGGGTCTAACTCGTTCACCGCTCCAAATTTCAGCTCGATATCATGAAAATTAAGACCTATACTTCACCCAACCCAAAAATGTCAAGCACAATTGACTTTTTCAGGGCCCAAAAAATCAAAGCAGTGAGAGATATCAAAAAATCGTTTTGAGTAAAAAAGTTGCATACCGTGGAGATCTTACACATGTAGATTTAAAGTTTTTTGATAAGACCAACCGTTTCCGAGATATATCGATTCCAAAAAAAAAAATTGTAATTCACTGCCCAAAAAATAGATTCGGCCCAGCACCGATTTTAACGCTCAATAATAGGATTCGTCACAGTCACTAACTCGTTCACCGTACCAAATTTCAGCTTCATATCTTGAAAATTGCGACCAGTACTTATCTAAACGCTAAAATGTCACGCACATTGGACATTTTCAGGGCCCTAAAAAAAGAAAACGGTGAGAGATATCAAAAAATCATTTTGAGTAAAAAAGTTGCATACCGCGGAGATCTTACACCTGTACATTTAACATTTTTCGATGCGACCAACCGTTTCCGAGATATATCGATTCCATAGAAATGTTTGAAATTCAGGGCCCCCAAAAAAGTTCCGGCCCTGTACCGATCTTAACGCCCAACAATAGAATTCGTCACAGTCACTATCTCTTTCACCGTACCAAATTTTAGCTTAATATCTTGAAAATTGCGACCAGTACTTAGCTAAACGCAAAAATGTCACGCACAATGGACATTTTCAGGGCCCAATAAAAGAAAACGGCGAGAGATATCAAAAAATCGTTCAGAGTAAAAAAGTTGCATACGGCGGAGACCTTACACATGTACATTTAATGTTTTTCGATACGACCAACCGTTTCCGAGATATATCGATTCAAAAAAACGTTTGAAATTCAGGGCCCAAAAAAAATATCCTGCCCTGCACCGATTTTAACGCCCAACTACAGGATTCGGCAAAGTCACGATCTCTTTCACCTTTCCTAATTTCAGCTTTATATCTTGAAAATTGCGACCAGTTCTCGGCTAAACGCAAAAATGTCACGCACAATGGACATTTTCAGGGCCCCAAAAAAAGAAAACGGTGAGAGATATCAAAAAATCGTTTTGAGTAAAAAAGTTGCATACCGCGGAGATCTTACACCTGTACATTTTACATTTTTCGATGCGTCCAACCGTTTCCGAGATATATCGATTCCAAAGAAATGTTTGAAATTCAGGGCCCCCAAAAAAGATCCGGCCCTGCACCGATCTTAACGCCCAACAATACGATTCGTCATAGTCACTAACTCTTTCACCGTACCAAATTTCAGCCTCAAATCTTGTAAATTGCGTCCAGTACTTAGCTAAACGCAAAAATGTCACGCACAATGGACATTTTCAGGGCCCCAAAAAAAGAAAACGGTGAGAGATATCCAAAAATCGTTTTGAGTAAAAAAGTTGCATACCGCGGAGATCTTACACCTATACATTTAATATTTTACAATACGATCAACCGTTTCCGAGATATATCGATTCCAAAAAAAGGTTTGAAATTTAGGGCACCCCAAAAAGATCCGGCCCTGCACCGATCATAACGCCCAACAATAGGATTCGTCACAGTCACTATCTCTTTCACCGTACCAAATTTCAGCTTAATATCTTGAAAATTGCGACCAGTACTTAGCTAGACGCAAAAATGGCACGCACAATGGAAATATTCAGGGCCCCAAAAAAAGAAAACGGTGAGAGATATCAAAAAATCGTTTTTGGTATAAAAGTTGCATACCGCGGAGATCTTACACCTGTGCATTTAATATTTTTCGATACGACCAACCGTTTCCGAGATATATCGATTCCAAAAGACAGTTAGAAAATCAGGGCCCCCAGGAAAGATCCGGCCCTGCACCGATTTTAACGCTTAACAATGGGAATCGTCACAGTCACTAACTCTTTCACCGTACCAAATTTCAGCTTAATATCTTGAAAATTGCGACCAGTACTTAGCTAAACGCCAAAATGTCACACGCAATGGACATTTTCAGGGCACCCAAAAAAAGAAAACGGTGAGAGATATCAAAAAATCGTTTTGAGTAGAAAAGTTGCATACCGCGGAGATCTTACACCTGTTAATTTAACATTTTTCAATACGACCAACCGTTTCCGAGATATATCGATTCAAAAAAAGTTTGAAATTCAGGGCCCCCCAAAATGATCCGGCCCTACACCGATTTTAACGCCCAACAGTAGGATTCGTCATAGTCACCAACTCTTTCACCGAACCAAATTTCAGCTTAATATCTCGAAAATTGCGACCAGTACTTAGCTAGACGCAAAAATGTCACACACAATGGACATTTTCAGGGCCCCAAAATAAGAAAACGGTGAGAGATATCAAAAAATCGTTTTGAGAAAAAAAGTTGCATACTACGGAGATCTTATACCTTTACATTTAACGTTTTTCTATACGACCAACCGTTTCCGAGATATATCGATTCCAAAAAAAAGTTTGAAATTCAGGGCCCCCAAAAAAGATCCGACCCTACACCGATTTTAACGCCCAACAAAAGGATTCGTCATAGTCACCAACTCTTTCAACGTACCAAATTTCAGCTTAATATCTTGAAAATTGCGACCAGTACTTAGCTAGACGCAAAAATGTCACACACAATTGACATTTTCAGGGCCCCAAAAAAAGAAAACGGTGAGAGATATCAAAAAATCGTTTTGAGCAAAAAAGTTGCATACTACGGAGATCTTATACCTTTACATTTAACGTTTTTCGATACGACCAACCGTTTCCGAGATATATCGATTCCAAGAAAATGTTTGAAATTCAGGGCCCCCAAAAAAAGATCCGGCCCTGCACCGATTTTTACGCCCAACTATAGGGTGCGTCACAGTCACTAACTCTTTCACCGTACCAAATTTCAGCTTAATTTCTTGAAAATTGCGACCAGTTCATGGCTAAACGCAAAAATGTCACGCACAATGGACATTTTCAGGGCCCCAAAAAAAGAAAACGGTGAGAGATATCAAAAAATCGTTTGGAGTAAAAAAGTTGCATACCGCGGAGATCTTACACCTATACCTTTAACATTTTTCGATACGATCAACCGTTTCCGAGATATATCGATTCCAAAAAAAAGTTTGAAATTCAGGGCCCCCAAAAAAGATCCGTCCCTGCACCGATTTTTACGCCCAACTACAGGATTCGTCACAGTCACTAACTCTTTCACCGTACCAAATTTCAGCTTAATATCTTGAAAATTGCGACCAGTACTTAGCTAGACGCAAAAATGTCACACACAATGGACATTTTCAGGGCCCCAAAAAAAGAAAATGGTGAGAGATATCAAAAAATCGTTTGGAGAAAAAAGTTGCATACTACGGAGATCTTATACCTTTACATTTAACGTTTTTCGATACGACCAACCGTTTCCGAGATACATCGATTCAAAAAAACAGTTAGAAATTCAGGGCCCCCAAAAAAGGTCCGGCCCTGCACCGATTTTAACGCCCAACAATAGGATTCGTCAAAGTCACTAACGCTTTCACCGTACCAAATTTCAGCTTAATATCTTGAAAATTGCGACCAGTACTTAGCTAGACGCAAAAATGTCACACACAATGGACATTTTTAGGGCCCCAAAAAAAGAAAACGGTGAGAGATTTCAAAAAATTTTTTGAGTAAAAAACTCGCATACCGCGGAGATCTTACAGCTATACCTTTAACATTTTTCGTTACGACCAACCGTTTCCGAGATATATCGGTTCCAAAAAACAGTTAGAAATTCAGGGCCCCCAAAAAAGATCCGGACCTGCACCGATTTTAACGCCCAACAATTGGATTCGTCACAGTCACTACCTCTTTCACCGTACCAAATTTCAGCTTAATATCTTGAAAATTGCGACCAGTACTTAGCTAAACGCAAAAATGTCACACACAATGGACATTTTCAGGGCCCCAAAAAAATAAACGGTGAGAAATATCAAAAAAGCGTTTTGAGTAAAAAAGTTGCATACCGCGGAGATCTTACACCTATACATTTAACATTTTTTGATGCGATCAACCGTTTCCGAGATATATCGATTCCAAAAGACAGTTAGAAAATCAGGGCCCCCAGAAAAGATCCGGCCCTGCACCGATTTTAACGCTTAACAATGGGAATCGTCACAGTCACTAACTCTTTCACCGTACCAAATTTCAGCTTAATATCTTGAAAATTGCGACCAGTACTTAGCTAAACGCAAAAATGTCACACACAATGGACATTTTCAGGGCCCCAAAAAAAGAAAACGGTGAGAGATATCCAAAAATCGTTTTGAGTAAAAACGTTGCATACCGCGGAGATCTTACACCTATACATTTAACATTTTACAATACGATCAACCGTTTCCGAGATATATCGATTCCAAAAAAAGGTTTGAAATTCAGGGCACCCCAAAAAGATCCGGCCCTGCACCGATCATAACGCCCAACAATAGGATTCGTCACAGTCACTATCTCTTTCACCGTACCAAATTTCAGCTTAATATCTTGAAAATTGCGACCAGTACTTAGCTAGACGCAAAAATGGCACGCACAATGGAAATTTTCAGGGCCCCAAAAAAAGAAAACGGTGAGAGATATCAAAAAATCGTTTTTGGTATAAAAGTTGCATACCGCGGAGATCTTACACCTGTGCATTTAATATTTTTCGATACGACCAACCGTTTCCGAGATATATCGATTCCAAAAGACAGTTAGAAAATCAGGGCCCCCAGAAAAGATCCGGCCCTGCACCGATTTTAACGCTTAACAATGGGAATCGTCACAGTCACTAACTCTTTCACCGTACCAAATTTCAGATAATTTCTTCAAAATTGCGACCAGTACTTAGCTAAACGCCAAAATGTCACACGCAATGGACATTTTCAGGGCCCCCAAAAAAAAGAAAACGGTGAGAGATATCAAAAAATCGTTTTGAGTAGAAAAGTTGCATACCGCGGAGATCTTACACCTGTTAATTTAACATTTTTCAATACGACCAACCGTTTCCGAGATATATCGATTCAAAAAAAGTTTGAAATTCAGGGCCCCCCAAAATGATCCGGCCCTGCACCGATTTTAACGCCCAACAGTAGGATTCGTCATAGTCACCAACTCTTTCACCGAACCAAATTTCAGCTTAATATCTCGAAAATTGCGACCAGTACTTAGCTAGACGCAAAAATGTCACACACAATGGACATTTTCAGGGCCCCAAAATAAGAAAACGGTGAGAGATATCAAAAAATCGTTTTGAGCAAAAAAGTTGCATACTACGGAGATCTTATACCTTTACATTTAACGTTTTTCTATACGACAAACCGTTTCCGAGATATATCGATTCCAAAAAAAAGTTTGAAATTCAGGGCCCCCAAAAAAGATCCGACCCTACACCGATTTTAACGCCCAACAAAAGGATTCGTCATAGTCATCAACTCTTTCAACGTACCAAATTTCAGCTTAATATCTTGAAAATTGCGACCAGTACTTAGCTAGACGCAAAAATGTCACACACAATGGACATTTTCAGGGCCCCAAAAAAAGAAAACGGTGCGAGATATCAAAAAATCGTTTTGAGCAAAAAAGTTGCATACTACGGAGATCTTATACCTTTACATTTAACGTTTTTCGATACGACCAACCGTTTCCGAGATATATCGATTCCAAGAAAATGTTTGAAATTCAGGGCCCCCCAAAAAAGATCCGGCCCTGCACCGATTTTTACGCCCAACTATAGGATTCGTCACAGTCACTAACTCTTTCACCGTACCAAATTTCAGCTTAATATCTTGAAAATTGCGACCAGTACTTAGCTAAACGCAAAAATGTCACACACAATGGACATTTTCAGGGCCCCAAAAAAAGAAAACGGTGAGAGATATCCAAAAATCGTTTTGAGTAAAAACGTTGCATACCGCGGAGATCTTACACCTATACATTTAACATTTTACAATACGATCAACCGTTTCCGAGATATATCGATTCCAAAAAAAGGTTTGAAATTCAGGGCACCCCAAAAAGATCCGGCCCCGCACCGATCATAACGCCCAACAATAGGATTCGTCACAGTCACTATCTCTTTCACCGTACCAAATTTCAGCTTAATATCTTGAAAATTGCGACCAGTACTTAGCTAGACGCAAAAATGGCACGCACAATGGAAATTTTCAGGGCCCCAAAAAAAGAAAACGGTGAGAGATATCAAAAAATCGTTTTGAGCAAAAAAGTTGCATACTACGGAGATCTTATACCTTTACATTTAACGTTTTTCGATACGACCAACCGTTTCCGAGATATATCGATTCCAAGAAAATGTTTGAAATTCAGGGCCCCCAAAAAAAGATCCGGCCCTGCACCGATTTTTACGCCCAACTATAGGGTGCGTCACAGTCACTAACTCTTTCACCGTACCAAATTTCAGCTTAATTTCTTGAAAATTGCGACCAGTTCATGGCTAAACGCAAAAATGTCACGCACAATGGACATTTTCAGGGCCCCAAAAAAAGAAAACGGTGAGAGATATCAAAAAATCGTTTTTAATAAAAAAGTTGCATACCGCGGAGATCTTACACCTATACCTTTAACATTTTTCGATACGATCAACCGTTTCCGAGATATATCGATTCCAAAAAAAAGTTTGAAATTCAGGGCCCCCAAAAAAAGATCCGGCCCTGCACCGATTTTTACGCCCAACTATAGGGTGCGTCACAGTCACTAACTCTTTCACCGTACCAAATTTCAGCTTAATATCTTGAAAATTGCGACCAGTACTTAGCTAGACGCAAAAATGTCACACACAATGGACATTTTCAGGGCCCCAAAAAAAGAAAATGGTGAGAGATATCAAAAAATCGTTTGGAGCAAAAAAGTTGCATACTACGGAGATCTTATACCTTTACATTTAACGTTTTTCGATACGACCAACCGTTTCCGAGATACATCGATTCAAAAAAACAGTTAGAAATTCAGGGCCCCCAAAAAAGGTCCGGCCCTGCACCGATTTTAACGCCCAACAATAGGATTCGTCAAAGTCACTAACGCTTTCACCGTACCAAATTTCAGCTTAATATCTTGAAAATTGCGACCAGTACTTAGCTAGACGCAAAAATGTCACACACAATGGACATTTTCAGGGCCCCAAAAAAAGAAAACGGTGAGAGATTTCAAAAAATTTTTTGAGTAAAAAATTTGCATACCGCGGAGATCTTACAGCTATACCTTTAACATTTTTCGTTACGACCAACCGTTTCCGAGATATATCGGTTCCAAAAAACAGTTAGAAATTCAGGGCCCCCAAAAAAGATCCGGACCTGCACCGATTTTAACGCCCAACAATTGGATTCGTCACAGTCACTACCTCTTTCACCGTACCAAATTTCAGCTTAATATCTTGAAAATTGCGACCAGTACTTAGCTAAACGCAAAAATGTCACACACAATGGACATTTTCAGGGCCCCAAAAAAATAAACGGTGAGAAATATCAAAAAAGCGTTTTGAGTAAAAAAGTTGCATACCGCGGAGATCTTACACCTATACATTTAACATTTTTTGATGCGATCAACCGTTTCCGAGATATATCGATTCCAAAAGACAGTTAGAAAATCAGGGCCCCCAGAAAAGATCCGGCCCTGCACCGATTTTAACGCTTAACAATGGGAATCGTCACAGTCACTAACTCTTTCACCGTACCAAATTTCAGCTTAATATCTTGAAAATTGCGACCAGTACTTAGCTAAACGCAAAAATGTCACACACAATGGACATTTTCAGGGCCCCAAAAAAAGAAAACGGTGAGAGATATCCAAAAATCGTTTTGAGTAAAAACGTTGCATACCGCGGAGATCTTACACCTATACATTTAACATTTTACAATACGATCAACCGTTTCCGAGATATATCGATTCCAAAAAAAGGTTTGAAATTCAGGGCACCCCAAAAAGATCCGGCCCTGCACCGATCATAACGCCCAACAATAGGATTCGTCACAGTCACTATCTCTTTCACCGTACCAAATTTCAGCTTAATATCTTGAAAATTGCGACCAGTACTTAGCTAGACGCAAAAATGGCACGCACAATGGAAATTTTCAGGGCCCCAAAAAAAGAAAACGGTGAGAGATATCAAAAAATCGTTTTTGGTATAAAAGTTGCATACCGCGGAGATCTTACACCTGTGCATTTAATATTTTTCGATACGACCAACCGTTTCCGAGATATATCGATTCCAAAAGACAGTTAGAAAATCAGGGCCCCCAGAAAAGATCCGGCCCTGCACCGATTTTAACGCTTAACAATGGGAATCGTCACAGTCACTAACTCTTTCACCGTACCAAATTTCAGATAATTTCTTCAAAATTGCGACCAGTACTTAGCTAAACGCCAAAATGTCACACGCAATGGACATTTTCAGGGCCCCCAAAAAAAAGAAAACGGTGAGAGATATCAAAAAATCGTTTTGAGTAGAAAAGTTGCATACCGCGGAGATCTTACACCTGTTAATTTAACATTTTTCAATACGACCAACCGTTTCCGAGATATATCGATTCAAAAAAAGTTTGAAATTCAGGGCCCCCCAAAATGATCCGGCCCTACACCGATTTTAACGCCCAACAGTAGGATTCGTCATAGTCACCAACTCTTTCACCGAACCAAATTTCAGCTTAATATCTCGAAAATTGCGACCAGTACTTAGCTAGACGCAAAAATGTCACACACAATGGACATTTTCAGGGCCCCAAAATAAGAAAACGGTGAGAGATATCAAAAAATCGTTTTGAGCAAAAAAGTTGCATACTACGGAGATCTTATACCTTTACATTTAACGTTTTTCTATACGACAAACCGTTTCCGAGATATATCGATTCCAAAAAAAAGTTTGAAATTCAGGGCCCCCAAAAAAGATCCGACCCTACACCGATTTTAACGCCCAACAAAAGGATTCGTCATAGTCACCAACTCTTTCAACGCACCAAATTTCAGCTTAATATCTTGAAAATTGCGACCAGTACTTAGCTAGACGCAAAAATGTCACACACAATGGACATTTTCAGGGCCCCAAAAAAAGAAAACGGTGAGAGATATCAAAAAATCGTTTTGAACAAAAAAGTTGCATACTACGGAGATCTTATACCTTTACATTTAACGTTTTTCGATACGACCAACCGTTTCCGAGATATATCGATTCCAAGAAAATGTTTGAAATTCAGGGCCCCCCAAAAAAGATCCGGCCCTGCACCGATTTTTACGCCCAACTATAGGATTCGTCACAGTCACTAACTCTTTCACCGTACCAAATTTCAGCTTAATATCTTGAAAATTGCGACCAGTACTTAGCTAAACGCAAAAATGTCACACACAATGGACATTTTCAGGGCCCCAAAAAAAGAAAACGGTGAGAGATATCCAAAAATCGTTTTGAGTAAAAACGTTGCATACCGCGGAGATCTTACACCTATACATTTAACATTTTACAATACGATCAACCGTTTCCGAGATATATCGATTCCAAAAAAAGGTTTGAAATTCAGGGCACCCCAAAAAGATCCGGCCCTGCACCGATCATAACGCCCAACAATAGGATTCGTCACAGTCACTATCTCTTTCACCGTACCAAATTTCAGCTTAATATCTTGAAAATTGCGACCAGTACTTAGCTAGACGCAAAAATGGCACGCACAATGGAAATTTTCAGGGCCCCAAAAAAAGAAAACGGTGAGAGATATCAAAAAATCGTTTTGAGCAAAAAAGTTGCATACTACGGAGATCTTATACCTTTACATTTAACGTTTTTCGATACGACCAACCGTTTCCGAGATATATCGATTCCAAGAAAATGTTTGAAATTCAGGGCCCCCAAAAAAAGATCCGGCCCTGCACCGATTTTTACGCCCAACTATAGGGTGCGTCACAGTCACTAACTCTTTCACCGTACCAAATTTCAGCTTAATTTCTTGAAAATTGCGACCAGTTCATGGCTAAACGCAAAAATGTCACGCACAATGGACATTTTCAGGGCCCCAAAAAAAGAAAACGGTGAGAGATATCAAAAAATCGTTTTGAGTAAAAAAGTTGCATACCGCGGACATCTTACACCTATACCTTTAACATTTTTCGATACGATCAACCGTTTCCGAGATATATCGATTCCAAAAAAAAGTTTGAAATTCAGGGCCCCCAAAAAAGATCCGTCCCTGCACCGATTTTTACGCCCAACTACAGGATTCGTCACAGTCACTAACTCTTTCACCGTACCAAATTTCAGCTTAATATCTTGAAAATTGCGACCAGTACTTAGCTAGACGCAAAAATGTCACACACAATGGACATTTTCAGGGCCCCAAAAAAAGAAAATGGTGTGAGATATCAAAAAATCGTTTGGAGCAAAAAAGTTGCATACTACGGAGATCTTATACCTTTACATTTAACGTTTTTCGATACGACCAACCGTTTCCGAGATATATCGATTCCAAGAAAATGTTTGAAATTCAGGGCCCCCCAAAAAAGATCCGGCCCTGCACCGATTTTTACGCCCAACTATAGGATTCGTCACAGTCACTAACTCTTTCACCGTACCAAATTTCAGCTTAATATCTTGAAAATTGCGACCAGTACTTAGCTAAACGCAAAAATGTCACACACAATGGACATTTTCAGGGCCCCAAAAAAAGAAAACGGTGAGAGATATCCAAAAATCGTTTTGAGTAAAAACGTTGCATACCGCGGAGATCTTACACCTATACATTTAACATTTTACAATACGATCAACCGTTTCCGAGATATATCGATTCCAAAAAAAGGTTTGAAATTCAGGGCACCCCAAAAAGATCCGGCCCTGCACCGATCATAACGCCCAACAATAGGATTCGTCACAGTCACTATCTCTTTCACCGTACCAAATTTCAGCTTAATATCTTGAAAATTGCGACCAGTACTTAGCTAGACGCAAAAATGGCACGCACAATGGAAATTTTCAGGGCCCCAAAAAAAGAAAACGGTGAGAGATATCAAAAAATCGTTTTGAGCAAAAAAGTTGCATACTACGGAGATCTTATACCTTTACATTTAACGTTTTTCGATACGACCAACCGTTTCCGAGATATATCGATTCCAAGAAAATGTTTGAAATTCAGGGCCCCCAAAAAAAGATCCGGCCCTGCACCGATTTTTACGCCCAACTATAGGGTGCGTCACAGTCACTAACTCTTTCACCGTACCAAATTTCAGCTTAATTTCTTGAAAATTGCGACCAGTTCATGGCTAAACGCAAAAATGTCACGCACAATGGACATTTTCAGGGCCCCAAAAAAAGAAAACGGTGAGAGATATCAAAAAATCGTTTTGAGTAAAAAAGTTGCATACCGCGGACATCTTACACCTATACCTTTAACATTTTTCGATACGATCAACCGTTTCCGAGATATATCGATTCCAAAAAAAAGTTTGAAATTCAGGGCCCCCAAAAAAGATCCGTCCCTGCACCGATTTTTACGCCCAACTACAGGATTCGTCACAGTCACTAACTCTTTCACCGTACCAAATTTCAGCTTAATATCTTGAAAATTGCGACCAGTACTTAGCTAGACGCAAAAATGTCACACACAATGGACATTTTCAGGGCCCCAAAAAAAGAAAATGGTGAGAGATATCAAAAAATCGTTTGGAGCAAAAAAGTTGCATACTACGGAGATCTTATACCTTTACATTTAACGTTTTTCGATACGACCAACCGTTTCCGAGATACATCGATTCAAAAAAACAGTTAGAAATTCAGGGCCCCCAAAAAAGGTCCGGCCCTGCACCGATTTTAACGCCCAACAATAGGATTCGTCAAAGTCACTAACGCTTTCACCGTACCAAATTTCAGCTTAATATCTTGAAAATTGCGACCAGTACTTAGCTAGACGCAAAAATGTCACACACAATGGACATTTTCAGGGCCCCAAAAAAAGAAAACGGTGAGAGATTTCAAAAAATTTTTTGAGTAAAAAACTTGCATACCGCGGAGATCTTACAGCTATACCTTTAACATTTTTCGTTACGACCAACCGTTTCCGAGATATATCGGTTCCAAAAAACAGTTAGAAATTCAGGGCCCCCAAAAAAGATCCGGACCTGCACCGATTTTAACGCCCAACAATTGGATTCGTCACAGTCACTACCTCTTTCACCGTACCAAATTTCAGCTTAATATCTTGAAAATTGCGACCAGTACTTAGCTAAACGCAAAAATGTCACACACAATGGACATTTTCAGGGCCCCAAAAAAATAAACGGTGAGAAATATCAAAAAAGCGTTTTGAGTAAAAAAGTTGCATACCGCGGAGATCTTACACCTATACATTTAACATTTTTTGATGCGATCAACCGTTTCCGAGATATATCGATTCCAAAAGACAGTTAGAAAATCAGGGCCCCCAGAAAAGATCCGGCCCTGCACCGATTTTAACGCTTAACAATGGGAATCGTCACAGTCACTAACTCTTTCACCGTACCAAATTTCAGCTTAATATCTTGAAAATTGCGACCAGTACTTAGCTAAACGCAAAAATGTCACACACAATGGACATTTTCAGGGCCCCAAAAAAAGAAAACGGTGAGAGATATCCAAAAATCGTTTTGAGTAAAAACGTTGCATACCGCGGAGATCTTACACCTATACATTTAACATTTTACAATACGATCAACCGTTTCCGAGATATATCGATTCCAAAAAAAGGTTTGAAATTCAGGGCACCCCAAAAAGATCCGGCCCTGCACCGATCATAACGCCCAACAATAGGATTCGTCACAGTCACTATCTCTTTCACCGTACCAAATTTCAGCTTAATATCTTGAAAATTGCGACCAGTACTTAGCTAGACGCAAAAATGGCACGCACAATGGAAATTTTCAGGGCCCCAAAAAAAGAAAACGGTGAGAGATATCAAAAAATCGTTTTTGGTATAAAAGTTGCATACCGCGGAGATCTTACACCTGTGCCTTTAATATTTTTCGATACGACCAACCGTTTCCGAGATATATCGATTCCAAAAGACAGTTAGAAAATCAGGGCCCCCAGAAAAGATCCGGCCCTGCACCGATTTTAACGCTTAACAATGGGAATCGTCACAGTCACTAACTCTTTCACCGTACCAAATTTCAGATAATTTCTTCAAAATTGCGACCAGTACTTAGCTAAACGCCAAAATGTCACACGCAATGGACATTTTCAGGGCCCCCAAAAAAAAGAAAACGGTGAGAGATATCAAAAAATCGTTTTGAGTAGAAAAGTTGCATACCGCGGAGATCTTACACCTGTTAATTTAACATTTTTCAATACGACCAACCGTTTCCGAGATATATCGATTCAAAAAAAGTTTGAAATTCAGGGCCCCCCAAAATGATCCGGCCCTACACCGATTTTAACGCCCAACAGTAGGATTCGTCATAGTCACCAACTCTTTCACCGAACCAAATTTCAGCTTAATATCTCGAAAATTGCGACCAGTACTTAGCTAGACGCAAAAATGTCACACACAATGGACATTTTCAGGGCCCCAAAATAAGAAAACGGTGAGAGATATCAAAAAATCGTTTTGAGCAAAAAAGTTGCATACTACGGAGATCTTATACCTTTACATTTAACGTTTTTCTATACGACAAACCGTTTCCGAGATATATCGATTCCAAAAAAAAGTTTGAAATTCAGGGCCCCCAAAAAAGATCCGACCCTACACCGATTTTAACGCCCAACAAAAGGATTCGTCATAGTCACCAACTCTTTCAACGTACCAAATTTCAGCTTAATATCTTGAAAATTGCGACCAGTACTTAGCTAGACGCAAAAATGTCACACACAATGGACATTTTCAGGGCCCCAAAAAAAGAAAACGGTGAGAGATATCAAAAAATCGTTTTGAGCAAAAAAGTTGCATACTACGGAGATCTTATACCTTTACATTTAACGTTTTTCGATACGACCAACCGTTTCCGAGATATATCGATTCCAAGAAAATGTTTGAAATTCAGGGCCCCCCAAAAAAGATCCGGCCCTGCACCGATTTTTACGCCCAACAATAGGATTCGTCACAGTCACTAACTCTTTCACCGTACCAAATTTCAGCTTAATATCTTGAAAATTGCGACCAGTTCATGGCTAAACGCAAAAATGTCACGCACAATGGACATTTTCAGGGCCCCAAAAAAAGAAAACGGTGAGAGATATCAAAAAATCGTTTTGAGTAAAAAAGTTGCATACCGCGGAGATCTTACACCTATACCTTTAACATTTTTCGATACGATCAACCGTTTCCGAGATATATCGATTCCAAAAAAAAGTTTGAAATTCAGGGCCCCCAAAAAAGATCCGTCCCTGCACCGATTTTTACGCCCAACTACAGGATTCGTCACAGTCACTAACTCTTTCACCGTACCAAATTTCAGCTTAATATCTTGAAAATTGCGACCAGTACTTAGCTAGACGCAAAAATGTCACACACAATGGACATTTTCAGGGCCCCAAAAAAAGAAAATGGTGAGAGATATCAAAAAATCGTTTGGAGCAAAAAAGTTGCATACTACGGAGATCTTATACCTTTACATTTAACGTTTTTCGATACTACCAACCGTTTCCGAGATACATCGATTCAAAAAAACAGTTAGAAATTCAGGGCCCCCAAAAAAGATCCGTCCCTGCACCGATTTTTACGCCCAACTACAGGATTCGTCACAGTCACTAACGCTTTCACCGTACCAAATTTCAGATAATTTCTTCAAAATTGCGACCAGTACTTAGCTAAACGCCAAAATGTCACACGCAATGGACATTTTCAGGGCCCCCAAAAAAAGAAAACGGTGAGAGATATCAAAAAATCGTATTGAGTAAAAAAGTTGCATACCGCGGAGATCTTACACCTATACCTTTAACATTTTTCGATACGACCAACCGTTTCCGAGATATATCGATTCCAAAAAACAGTTTGAAATTCAGGGCCCTTCAAAAAGAACCGGCCCTGCACCGATTTTAACGCCCAACAATAGGATTCGTCACAGTCACTAACTATTTTATCGTACCAAATTTCAGCTTAATATCTTAAAAATTGCGACCAGTACTTAGCTAAACGCAAAAATGTCACGCACAATGGACATTTTCAGGGCCCCAAAAAAAGAAAACGGTGAGAGATATCAAAAAATCGTATTGAGTAAAAAAGTTGCATACCGCAGAGATCTTACACCATTTCCTTTAACATTTTTCGATACGAATAACCGTTTCCGAGATATATCGATTCCAAAAAAAAGTTTGAAATTCAGGGCCCCCAAAAAAGATCCGGTCCTGCACCGATTTTAACGCCCAACAATAGGATTCGTCACAGTCACTAACTTTTTCACCGTACCAAATTGCAGCTAATATCTTGAAAATTGCGACCAGTACTTAGGTAAACGCAAAAATGTCACGCACAATGGACATTTTCAGGGCCCCAAAAAACGAAAACGGTGAGAGATATCAAAAAATCGTTTTGAGTAAAAAAGTTGCATACCGCGGAGATCTTACACCAATACATTTAACATTTTTCGATACGATCAACCGTTTCCGAGATATATCGATTCCAAAAAAAAGTTTGAAATTCATGGCCGCCAAAAAAAATCCGGCCCTGCACCGATTTTAACGCCCAACAATAGGATTCGTCACAGTCACTAACTCTTTCACCGTACCAAATTTCAGCTTAATATCTTGAAAATTGCGACCAGTACTTAGCTAAACGCAAAAATATCACGCACAATGGACATTTTCAGGGCCCCAAAAAAAGAAAACGGTTAGAGATATCAAAAAATTGTTTGGAGTAAAAAAGTTGCATATCGCGGAGATCTTACACCTGTACCTTGAACAATTTTCGATACGATCAACCGTTTACGAGATATATCGATTCCAAAAAAAGTTTGAAATTCAGGGCCCCCAAAAAAGATCCGGCCCTGTACCGATTTTAACGCCCAACAATAGGATTCGTCACAGTCACTAACTCTTTCATCGTACCAAATTTCAGCCTAATATCTTGAAAATTGCGACCAGTACTTAGGTAAACGCAAAAATGTCACGCACAATGGACATTTTCAGGGCCCCAAAAAAAGAAAACAGTGAGAGATATCAAAAAATCGTTTTCAGTAAAAAAGTTGCATACCGCGGAGATCTTACACCTATACATTTAACATTTTTCGATACGACCAACCGTTTCCGTGATATATCGATTCAAAAAAATAGGATGAAATTCAGGGCCCCAAAAAAAGGTCCGGCCCTGCACCGATTTTAACGCCCAACAATAGGGTTCGTTACAGGCCCCAACTCTTTCACCGTACCAAATTTTAGCTCGATATCTTCAAAATTGCGACCTGTACTTTGCTAAACGCAAAAACGTCACGCACATACATACATACATACATACATACATACATACATACAGACAGACTTTTTCCAATATACCACGGCTATATGAAAGCCTATAGGATCTTTAGATCCGGCTTTCATAACAAGTAGGAGTCCACGCAGCACGACCTGCTTTTGATGAGACGGTGGCGCAGCAGCAAGGGGCCAGCAAGAGGGGTTATAATCTCAAACAACAACTTCGTTGGCGGCAAGGCCTGCGGAATTGCATTTCCGACCTTCGACCCGATTGCAAGGAAATGTAGGAAAATTACAAAATGTTATTCTAGGCAATGCTGACACCATCACATGGTTATGAAAGCCGGACGTCCTCGGAAGTGGAAAATATCTTACTGATGTAAATACATGATTCAACTTATTGAAATGGTTAAAACGAGTAATTATAGATAATTTTCCGTAGAATTCAATTAGACCATAAGTTGAATTTTTACCAGTTGTTACATACATTTGGGCCCCATTTTTTTTTCAAAAACCAAAACATTTAATAACATCAAAACGGTGAGAGATATCAAAATATGATAAGGGGTAGAAAAGTTGCAAATCACTGAGATCTTACACCTGTATATTTAACTTTTTTCGATAGGATCGACGCTTTCCGAGATATAACGATTCGAAAAAAAGAATGAATTTCACGCCCCCAAAAAAGGAAAATGGTGAGAGATATCAAAAAATCATATGAGTTAAAAAAGTTGCTAATCTCTGAGGTCCTATATCTGTAAATTTTACTTTGTTCGATACGTTCAACCGTTTCCCAAATATAACGGTTCGAAAAAGAGGAAGAAATTCAGGGCCGCAGAAAAACAAATCGGTGAGAGATATCAAAAAATCTTAAGGGTTGAAAAAGTTGCTAACCACTGAGATATTACACCTGTAGATTTAACTTTGTTAGATACGGCCAACCGTTTCCCAGATATAACGGTTCGAAAAATAGTCAGGGCCCCAGAAAAGGAAAACGAGGAGAGATATCAAAACATCATCAGGGGTAAAAAAACGGATGAAATTCAAGGCCCCAAAGAATGGTCCGGCCATGCACCAATTTTAACGCCCGACAAGAGAGTTCCTGATAGGCCCAATTTCTTTCCCCGTGACACATATCAGCTCGATATCTTGAAAATTCTGACCTCTAGTTTGCTAAACGTAAAAACGTCACGCACATACGTACATTTTCAGGGCCCCCCAAAAAAGACAACGCTGAGAGATATCAAAAAGTCGTTAGGGGTAAGATCGTTGCATACCGCGAAGATTTAACACTTGTGTATTTAACTTTTTTCGATATGACCAACCGTCTCCGAGATATATCGATTCCAAAAGAGTTTCAAATTCAGGGCCCCGAAAAAAGATCCAGCCCTGCACCGATTTTAACGCCGAAAAATAGGGTTCCTCATAGGCTCCAGCTCTTTACCGCTCCAAATTTCAGCTTGATATCTTGAAAATTGCGACCTGTACTCCGCTAAACCAAAAAATAACACGCACAATTGAATTTTTCAGGGCCCAAAAAAACGTAAACGGTGAGAGATATCAAAAAATCGTTTCGAGTAAAAAAGTTGCATACTACGGAGATCTTATACCTTTACATTTAACGTTTTTCGATACGACCAACCGTTTCCGAGATATATCGATTCCAAAAAAAAGTTTGAAATTCAGGGCCCCCAAAAATGATCCAGCCCTGCACCGATTTTAACGCCCAACAATAGGATTCGTCACAGTCACTAACTCTTTCACCGTACCAAATTTCAGCTTAATATCTTGAAAAATTGCGACCAGTTCTCGGCTAAACGCAAAAATGTCACGCACAATGGACATTTTCAGGGCCTAAAAAAAGAAAACGGTGAGAGATATCAAAAAATCGTTTTGAGTAAAAAAGTTGCATACCGCGGAGATCTTACACATGTAGATTTTTTTTGATAATATCAACCGTTTCCGAGATATATCGATTCCAAAAAAAAAATGAAATTCAGGGCCCCAAAAAAAATTCGGCCCAGCACCGATTTTAACGCCCAATAATTGGATTCGTCACAGTAACTAATTCTTTCACCGTACCAAATTTCAGCTTCATATCTTGAAAATTGCGACCAGTACATAGCAAAACGCAAAAATGTCACGCACAATGGACATTTTCAGGGCCCTAAAAAAGAAAACGGTGAGAGATATCAAAAAATCGTTTTGCGTAAAAAAGTTGCATACCGCGGAGATCTTACACCTGTAAATTTAACATTTTTCGATGCGACCTACCATTTCCGAGATATATAGATTCCAAAGAAAAGTTTGAAATTCAGGGCCCCCAAAAAAGATCCGGCCCTGCACCGATCTTAACGCCCAACAATAGGATTCGTCACAGTCACTAACTCTTTCACCGTAAGAAATTTCAGGTTAAAATCTTGAAAATTGCGACCAGTACTTAGCTAAACGCAAAAATGTCACGCACAATGGACATTTTCAGGGCCCCAAAAAAAGAAAACGGTGAGAGATATCAAAAAGTCGTTTTGAGTAAAAAGGTTGCATACCGCGGAGGTCTTACACCTATACCTTTAACATTTTTCGATACGATCAACCGTTTCCGAGATATATCGATTCCAAAAAAAATAATTTGAAATTTAGGGCCCCCAAAAATATCCGGCCCTACACCGATTTTAACGCCCAACAACAGGTTTCCTCACAGGGTCTAACTCGTTCACCGCTCCAAATTTCAGCTCGATATCATGAAAATTAAGACCTATACTTCACTCAACCCAAAAATGTCAAGCACAATTGACTTTTTCAGGGCCCCAAAAATCAAAGCAGTGAGAGATATCAAAAAATCGTTTTGAGTAAAAAAGTTGCATACCGTGGAGATCTTACACATGTAGATTTAAAGTTTTTTGATAAGACCAACCGTTTCCGAGATATATCGATTCCAAAAAAAAATTGTAATTCACTGCCCCAAAAAAAGATTCGGCCCAGCACCGATTTTAACGCTCAATAATAGGATTCGTCACAGTCACTAACTCGTTCACCGTACCAAATTTCAGCTTCATATCTTGAAAATTGCGACCAGTACTTATCTAAACGCAAAAATGTCACGCACATAGGACATTTTCAGGGCCCTAAAAAAAGAAAACGGTGAGAGATATCAAAAAATCATTTTGAGTTAAAAAGTTGCAGACCGCGGAGATCTTACACCTGTACATTTAACATTTTTCGATGCGACCAACCGTTTCCGAGATATATCGGTTCCAAAAAATGTTTGAAATTCAGGGCCCCCAAAAAAGTTCCGGCTCTGTACCGATCTTAACGCCCAACAATAGAATTCGTCACAGTCACTATCTCTTTCACCGTACCAAATTTCAGCTTAATATCTTGAAAATTGCGACCAGTACTTAGCTAAACGCAAAAATGTCACGCACAATGGACATTTTCAGGGCCCAAAAAAAGAAAACGGTGAGAGATATCAAAAAATCGTTTAGAGTAAAAAAGTTGCATACGGCGGAGACCTTACACATGTACATTTAATGTTTTTAGATACGACCAACCGTTTCCGAGATATATCGATTCAAAAAAACGTTTGAAATTCAGGGCCCTTAAAAAATATCCGGCCCTGCACCGATTTTAACGCCCAACTATAGGATTCGGCAAAGTCACGATCTCTTTCACCTTTCCTAATTTCAGCTTAATATCTTGAAAATTGCGACCAGTTCTTGGCTAAACGCAAAAATGTCACGCACAATGGACATTTTCAGGGCCCCAAAAAAAGAAAACGGTGAGAGATATCAAAAAATCGTTTTGAGTAAAAAAGTTGCATCCCGCGGAGGTCTTACACCTGTACATTTTACATTTTTCGATGCGACCAACCGTTTCCGAGATATATCGATTCCAAAGAAATGTTTGAAATTCAGGGCCCCCAAAAAAGATCCGGCCCTGCACCGATCTTAACGCCCAACAATAGGATTCGTCATAGTAACTAACTCTTTCACCGTACCAAATTTCAGCTTCAAATCTTGTAAATTGCGTCCAGTACTTAGCTAAACGCAAAAATGTCACGCACAATGGACATTTTCAGGGCCCCAGAAAAAGAAAACGGTGAGAGATATCAAACAAGATGTTCAGTAAAGAACATATAGCCTACTTTCTCCTAAATGCATGGGTATTGTTATAACTCTTTGTCCTTTTCAAGGAGTATGATTGAATGTTGGTTGTAGTAGCTTGTTGAAATACAACGTGCTATAGGGATATTAAACATGAATATGAGGTGCCCTTTGCTAGTGCTACCTCTGTACCAAATTTCGTTCAATTCGGTTTCGCCGTGTTTGAATTGATAGGGGGAATCGATTTGCACACATACTTGGCCACCATCTGCAAACTATTGGGCTGATGTTCTTGCAGTTTGGTCAGAATATGTTTCCCACATAAAGATATGGTGTTGCAAAATTTGGTAGAGACTACATTATTAGGTTGGTCGTAATTACATTTTAGCTTTTAACATTTGGGTGGCCGCGATTACGTTTCCGTCAAGATAGCGGTGATATAAAACATGACACTGAGGTGCCTCTTGCTAGTGCTACCTCTGTACCAAATTTAGTTCATTCGGTTCCACCTTGTTCGAATTAATAGGGGGAATCAATTTTGACATAAAGATGGCCGCCATCCGCAAACTATTAGGCTAATGACCTATTAGATTGGTCAAAGGATGCTCCCTCCATAAAGGTATGTTGTTGCAAAGTTTGGTAGAGATCGAATGGTTATGTTAGTCGTAATTTGATTTAAGCTTTAAACATTTGTGTGGCTGCTATTACGTTTCTGTCAATATGGCGGCGATATTAATCATGACACTGAGATGCCCTTTGCTAGTGCTATCTCTGTACAAAATTTCGTTCCATTCTGTTTCACCGTGTCTGAATTAATAGGAGGAATCGATTCTGACACAAAGATGGCCGCCATCCACAAACTATTAGGCGAATGACCTATTAGATTGGTCAAAGGATGCTCCCTCCATAAAGGTATGTAGTTGCAAAATTTGGTTGAGATCGGATGATTAGGTTAATCGTAATTTGATTTAAGCTTTGAACATTCGTGTGGCCGCCATTACGTTTCAGTCAAGAAGGCGGCGATATAAAACATGACACTGAGGTGCCCTTTGCTAGTGCTACCTCTGTACCAAATTTCGTTCCATTAGGTTCCTCCGTGTTCGAATTAATAGGGGGAATCAATTTTGACATAAAGATGGCCGCCATCCGCAAACTATTAGGCAAATAACCCATTAGATTGGTCAAAGGATGCTCCCTCCAAAAAGGTATGTTGTTGCAAAGTATGGTAGAGATCGGATGGTTATGTTAGTCGTAATTTAACTTAAGCTTTGACCATTTGTGTGGCCGCCATTACGTTTCTGTCAATATGGCGGCGATATAAAACATGACACTGAGATGCCCTTTGCTAGTGCTACCTCTGTACCATATTTCGTTCCATTCGGTTTCACCGTGTTTGAATTAATAGGGGGAATTAATTTTCACACAAAGATGGCCGCCATTCGCAAACTATTAGGCTAATGACCTATTCATTTGGTCAAAGGATGCTTCCTCTATAAGGGTATGTTGTTGCAAAATTTGGTAGAGATCGGATGATTAGGTTAATCGTAATTTGATTTAAGCTTTGAACATTTGTGTGGCCGCCATTACGTTTCCGTCAAGATGGCGGCGATATAAAACATGACTCTGAGGTGCCTTTTGTTAGTACTACCTCTGTACCACATTTCGTTCCATTCGGTTGCACCGTGTTCGAATTAATAGGGGGAATCGATTTTCACACAAAGATGGCCGCCATCCGCAAGCTATTACTCTGATGACCTATTAGTTTGGTCAAAGGATGCTTCCACCATAAAGGTATGTTGTTGCAAAATTTGGTAGAGATCGGATGATTAGGTTAGTCGTAATTTGATTTAAGCTTTGAACATTTGTGTGGCCGCCATTACGTTTCCGTCAAGATGGCGGCGATATAAAACATGACACTGAGGTGCCTTTCGTTAGTACGACTTCCGTACCAAATTTCGTTCCATTCGGTTGCACCGTGTTCGAATTAATAGGGGGAATCGATTTTCACTCAAAGATGGCCGCCATCCGTAAACTATTACGCTGATGACCTATTGGTTTGGTCAAAGGATGCTCCCCCCATAAAGGTATGTTGTTGCAAAATTTGGTAGGGATCGGATGATTAGGTTAGTCGTAATTTGATTTAAGCTTTGAACATTTGTGAGGCCGCCATTACGTTTCCGTCAAGATGGCGGCGATATAAAACGAGACACTGAGGTGTCCTTTGCTAGTGCTACCTTTGTACCAAATTTCGTTCAATTCGCATTCACCGTGTTTGAATTGATAGGGGGGACAGACATTCAGAGTACACACACTCACACACACACAGACACACACACACACAGACACACACACAGACTCACACACACACATACACACACACAGACAGACACACTTTTTTCGCCCTGTGTTGATCTCATAAGTCTACTTTCATTTTTTGCAAAAATCGAAAGTAGGCTAAAAATCGTTTTGAGTAAAAACGTTGCATACCGCGGAGGTCTTACACCTATACGTTTAACATTTTTCGATACGATCAACTGTTTCCGAGATATATCGATTCAAAAAAAAGTTTGCAATTCAGGGCCCCCAAAAAAGATCTGGCCCAGCACCGATTTTAACGCCCAACAACAGGTTTCTTCACAGGGTTGAACTCGTTCACCGCTCCAAATTTCAGCTCGATATCATGAAAATTAAGACATATACTTCGCCCAACCCAAAAACATCACGCACAATTGACTTTTTCATGGCCCCAAAAACTCAAAACAGTGAGAGATATCAAAAAATCGTCTTGAGTAAAAAAGTTGCATACCGCGGAGATCTTACACATGTAGATTTAAAGTTTTGTGATAAGACCAACCGTTTCCGAGATATATCGATTCAAAAAAAATTGAAATTCAGGGCCCCAAAAAAGGTTCGCCCCAGCACCGATTTTAACGCCCAATAAAAGGATTCGTCACAGTCCCTAACTCTTTCACCGTACCAAATTTCAGCTTCATATCTTGAAAATTGCAACCAGTACTTAGCTAAAAGCAAAAATGTCACGCACAATGGACATTTTCAGGGCCCCAAAAAAAGAAAACGGTGAGAGATATCAAAAAATCGTTTTCAGTAAATAAGTTACATACCGCGGAGATCTTACACCTGTACATTTAACATTTTTCGATACGATCAACCGTTTCCGAGATATATCGATTCAAAAAAAACGTTTGAAATTCAGGGCCCCCAAAAAAGATCCGGCCCTGCACCGATCTTAACGCCCAACAATAGGATTCGTCACAGTCACTAACTCTTTCACCGTACCAAATTTCAGCTTAATATCTTGAACATTGCGACCAGTACTTAGCTAAACGCAAAAATGTCACGCACAATGGACATTTCCAGGGCCCCAAAAAAAGAAAACGGTGAGAGATATCAAAAAATCGTTTTGAGTAAAAAAGTTGCATACCGCGGAGATCTTACACCTGTACATTTAACATTTTTCGATGCGACCAACCGTTTCCGAGATATATCGGTTCCAAAAAATGTTTGAAATTCAGGGCCCCCAAAAAAGTTCCGGCTCTGTGCCGATCTTAACGCCCAACAATAGAATTCGTCACAGTCACTATCTCTTTCACCGTACCAAATTTCAGCTTAATATCTTGAAAATTGCGACCAGTACTTAGCTAAACGCAAAAATGTCACGCACAATGGACATTTTCAGGGCCCAAAAAAAGAAAACGGTGAGAGATATCAAAAAATCGTTTAGAGTAAAAAAGTTGCATACGGCGGAGACCTTACACATGTACATTTAATGTTTTTAGATACGACCAACCGTTTCCGAGATATATCGATTCAAAAAAACGTTTGAAATTCAGGGCCCCCAAAAAATATCCGGCCCTGCACCGATTTTAACGCCCAACTATAGGATTCGGCAAAGTCACGATCTCTTTCACCTTTCCTAATTTCAGCTTAATATCTCGAAAATTGCGACCAGTTCTTGGCTAAACGCAAAAATGTCACGCACAATGGACATTTTCAGGGCCCCAAAAAAAGAAAACGGTGAGAGATATCAAAAAATCGTTTTTGGTATAAAAGTTGCATACCGCGGAGATCTTACACCTGTGCATTTAATATTTTTCGATACGACCAACCGTTTCCGAGATATATCGATTCCAAAAGACAGTTAGAAAATCAGGGCCCCCAGAAAAGATCCGGCCCTGCACCGATTTTAACGCCCAACAATGGGATTCGTCACAGTCACTAACTCTTTCACCGTACCAAATTTCAGCGTAATATCTTGAAAATTGCGACCAGTACTTAGCTAAACGCAAAAATGTCACACACAATGGACATTTTCAGGGCCCAAAAAATAGAAAACGGTGAGAGATATCAAAAAATCGTTTTGAGTAAAAAAGTTGCATACCACGGAGATCTTAACCTGGTCATTTAACATTTTTCGATACGACCAACCGTTTCCAAGATATATCGATTCCAAAAAACAGAAATTCAGGGCCCCCCAAAATAATCCGACCCTGCACCGATTTTAACGCCCAACAATAGGATTCGTCACAGTCACTAACTTCTTCACCGTACCAAATTTCAGCTTAATATCTTGAAAATTGCGACCAGTACTTAGCTAAACGCCAAAATGTCACACGCAATGGACATTTTCAGGGCCCCCAAAAAAGAAAACGGTGAGAGATATCAAAAAATCGTTTTGAGTAGAAAAGTTGCATACCGCGGAGATCTTACACCTGTTAATTTAACATTTTTCAATACGACCAACCGTTTCCGAGATATATCGATTCCAAAAAAAAGTTTGAAATTCAGGGCCCCCCAAAATGATCCGGCCCTACACCGATTTTAATGCCCAACAGTAGGATTCGTCATAGTCACCAACTCTTTCACCGAACCAAATTTCAGCTTAATATCTCGAAAATTGCGACCAGTACTTAGCTAGACGCAAAAATGTCACACACAATGGACATTTTCAGGGCCCCAAAAAAAGAAAACGGTGAGAGATATCAAAAAATCGTTTTGAGCAAAAAAGTTGCATACTACGGAGATCTTATACCTTTACTTTTAACGTTTTTCTATACGACCAACCGTTTCCGAGATATATCGATTCCGAAAAAAAGTTTGAAATTCAGGGCCCCCAAAAAAGATCCGACCCTACACCGATATAACGCCCAACAATAGGATTCGTCATAGTCACCAACTCTTTCAACGTACCAAATTTCAGGTTAATATCTTGAAAATTGCGACCAGTACTTAGCTAGACGCAAAAATGTCACACACAATGGACATTTTCAGGGCCCCAAAAAAAGAAAACGGTGAGAGATATCAAAAAATTATTTTGTGCAAAAAAGTTGCATACTACGGTGATCTTATACCTTTACATTTAACGTTTTTCGATACGACCAACCGTTTCCGAGATATATCGATTCCAAGAAAATGTTTGAAAATCAGGGCCCCCAAAAAAGATCCGGCCCTACACCGATTTTAACGCCCAACAATAGGATTCGTCACAGTCACTAACGCTTTCACCGTACCAAATTTCAGCTTAATATATTGAAAATTGCGACCAGTACTTACCTAAACGCAAAAATGTCACGCACAATGGACATTTTCAGGGCCCCAAAAAAAGAAAACCCTGAGAGATTTCAAAAAATCTTTTTGAGTAAAAAAGTTGCATACCGCGAGATCTTACACCTATACATTTAACATTTTTCGATACGATCAACCGTTTCCGAGATATATCGATTCCAAGAAAATGTTTGAAATTCAGGGCCCCCAAAAAAGGTCCGGCCCTGCACTGATTTTAACGCCCAACAATAGGATTCGTCACAGTCCCCAACTCTTTCACCGTACCAAATTTCAGCTTAATATCTTGAAAATTGCGACCTGTACTTTGTTAAACGCAAAAACGTCACGCACATACATACATACATACATACAGACAGACAGACTTTTTCCAATATACCACGACTATATGAAAGCCTATAGGATCTTTAGATCCGGCTTTCATAACAAGGCGGCCAAGCGACGTTGCGACTTTAAATAGACGTTTCTTGCGATTTTACCAACCAAACGTAATGAGACTTGGTACAGTATATGTTTACACACATTGTAATGCCCTGACATCTAACTTCGTTTAATTGTTTACATAACCTGAAGATGGCGGTTGTGCGAAATATTTCACCGGCATTCTATATCTCTGAAATTATTACCGGTATCACCCTGAAATTTTGTACGGAGATAAGGGGCACCACTGGAAGTTCATTTATGAGACTTTCAAAATACGGTTAACTACAATACAAACATGGCGGCCACGCGAAGTTGAAAGTTTTATATGGACTTTTCTCGCGATTTAATGATCAAAACGCAATGAAACTTGGCACAGCAAATGTTTATACACATTATAATGTACTGGTATTTAATTTGGTTCAATTGTTAACTTAACCTCAAGATGGCGGCTGTGCTAATTTTCAAATTAAGTTTTTATTTTCTTTAGATGGTTCTCAATATCTACGAATCTATTATATCAATCAAACTGAATTTTTAAATGTTCATAGGGGCTATGAACATAAGTTCACCTATAGGACTTTCAATAACCTGGTTACCAAAAATCCAACATGGTGGTGACTGCACCAAATTTCAGTTTGATATCTTGAAAATTGCGACCTGTACTTCTCTAAACCCAAATATGTCACGCACAATGGACATTTTCAGGGCCCCAAAAAGAGAAAACGGTGAGAGATATCAAAAAATCGTTATGAGTAAAATAGTTCCATACCCTGGTGATCTTACACCTTTACATTTGACGTTTTTCGATACGACCATCCGTTTCCGAGATATATTGATTCCAAAAAAGGGGATGAAATTCAGGGCCCCAAAAAAGGTCCGGCCCTGCACCGATTTTAACGCCCAACAATAGGGTTCCTCACAGGCCCTAGCTCTTTCACCGTACCAAATTTCAGCTTGATATCTTGAAAATTGCGACCTGTACTTTGCTAAACGCAAAAATTTCACTCACAATGGACATTTTCAGGGCCCCAAGAACACTAAACGGTGAGAGATGTCAAAAAATCATTTTTATTAAAAAAGTTGCATACGGCGGAGATCATACACCTGTATTTTGAACGTTTTTCGATACGACCAACTGTTTCCGAGATATATCGATTCCAAAGAAAAGTTTGAAATTCAGGGCCCCCCAAAAAGATCCGGCCCTGCACCGATTTTAATGCCCAACAATAGGATTCGTCACAGTCCCCAACTCTTTAACCGTACCAAATTTCAGCTTAATATGTTGAAAATTGCGACCAGTTCTTGGCTAAACGCAAAAATGTCACGCACAATGGACATTTTAAGGGCCCCAAAAAAAGAAAACGGTGAGAGATATAAAAAAAATCGTTTTGAGTAAAAAAGTTGCATACCACGGAGGTCTTACACCTATACGTTTAACATTTTTCGATACGATCAACTGTTTCCGAGATATATCGATTCAAAAAAAAGTTTGCAATTCAGGGCCCCCAAAAAAGATCCGGCCCAGCACCGATTTTAATGCCCAACAACAGGTTTCTTCACAGGGTTGAACTCGTTCACCGCTCCAAATTTCAGCTCGATATCATGAAAATTAAGACATATACTTCGCCCAACCCAAAAACATCACGCACAATTGACTTTTTCAGGGCCCCAAAAACTCAAAACAGTGAGAGATATCAAAAAATCGTCTTGAGTAAAAAAGTTGCATACCGCGGAGATCTTACACATGTAGATTTAAAGTTTTGTGATAAGACCAACCGTTTCCGAGATATATCGATTCAAAAAAAAAAATTGAAATTCAGGGCCCCAAAAAAGATTCGCCCCAGCACCGATTTTAACGCCCAATAAAAGGATTCGTCACAGTCCCTAACTCTTTCACCGTACCAAATTTCAGCTTAATATGTTGAAAATTGCGACCAGTTCTTGGCTAAACGCAAAAATGTCACGCACAATGGACATTTTTAGGGCCCCAAAAAAAGAAAACGGTGAGAGATATCAAAAAATCGTTTTCAGTAAATAAGTTACATACCGCGGAGATCTTACACCTGTCCATTTAACATTTTTCGATACGATCAACCGTTTCCGAGATATATCGATTCAAAAAAAACGTTTGAAATTCAGGGCCCCCAAAAAAGATCCGGCCCTGCACCGATCTTAACGCCCAACAATAGGATTCGTCACAGTCACTAATTCTTTCACCGTACCAAATTTCAGCTTAATATCTTGAACATTGCGACCAGTACTTAGCTAAACGCAAAAATGTCACGCACAATGGACATTTTCAGGGCCCCAAAAAAAGAAAACGGTGAGAGATATCAAAAAATCGTTTTGAGTAAAAAAGTTGCATACCGCGGAGATCTTACACCTGTACATTTAACATCTTTCGATACGACCAACCATTTCCGAGATATATCGATTCCAAAAAACAGTTATAAATTCAGGGCCCCCCAAAAAGATCCGGCCCTACACCGATTTTAACGCCCAACAATAGGATTCGCCACTGTCTCTAACTCTTACACCGTACCAAATTTCAGCTTAATATCGTGAAAATTGCGACCAGTACTTAGCTAAACGCAAAAATGTCACACACAATGGATATTTTCAGGGCCCCAAAAAAAAGAAAACGGTGAGAGATATCAAAAAATCGTTTTGTGTAAAAAAGTTGCATACCGCGGAGATCTTACACCTATACGTTTAACATTTTTCGATACGACCAACCGTTTCCGAGATATATCGATTCCAAAAAAAGTTTGAAATTCAGGGCCCCCAGAAAAGATCCGGCCCTGCACCGATCTTAACGCCCAACAATAGGATTCGTCACAGTCACTAACTCTTTCACCGAACCGAATTTCAGCTTAATATCTTGAACATTGCGACCAGTACTTAGCTAAACGCAAAAATGTCACGCACAATGGACATTTTCAGGGCCCCAAAAAAAGAAAACTGTGAGAGATATCAAAAAATCGTTTTGAGTAAAAAAGTTGCATACCGCGGAGATCTTACACCTGTACGTTTAACATTTTTCGATACGACCAACCGTTTCCGAGATATATCGGTTACAAAAAACAGTTAGAAATTCAGGGCCCCCAAAAAAGATCCTGCCCTGCACCGATTTTAACGCCCAACAATAGGATTCGTCACAGTCACTACCTCTTTCACCGTACCAAATTTCAGCTTAATATCTTGAAAATTGCGACCAGTACTTAGCTAAACGCAAAAATGTCACACACAATGGACATTTTCAGGGCCCCAAAAAAAGTAAAAAGAGAAATATCAAAAAAGCGTTTTGAGTAAAAAAAGTTGCATACCGCGGAGATCTTACACCTATACATTTAACATTTTTCGATGCGATCAACCGTTTCCGAGATATATCGATTCCAAAAAAAAGGTTTGAAATTCAGGGCCCCAAAAAAGATCCGTCCCTGCACCGATATTAACGCCCAACAATAGGATTCGTCACAGTCACTAACTCTTTCATCGTACCAAATTTCAGCTTAATATCTTGAAAATTGCGACCAGTACTTAGCTAGACGCAAAAATGTCACGCACAATGGACATTTTCAGGGCCCCAAAAAAAGAAAACGGTGAGAGATATCAAAAAATCGTCTGTTGTAAAAAAGTTGCATACCGCGGAGATCTTACACCTATACCTTTAACATTTTTCGATACGACCAACCGTTTCCGAGATATATCGATTCAAAAAAAATAGGATGAAATTCAGGGCCCCAAAAGAAGTTCCGGCCCTAGTCCGATTTTAACGCCCAACAATAGGGTTCGTCACAGACCCCAACTCTTTCACCGTACTAAATTTCAGCTCGATATCTTGAAAATTTCGACCTGTACTTTGCTAAACGCAAAAACGTCACGCACATACATACATACATACATACATACATACAGACAGACTTTTTCCAATATACCACGGCTATATGAAAGCCTATAGGATCTTTAGATCCGGCTTTCATAACAAGTATGAGTCCACGCAGCACGACCTGCTATGGATGAGAAGGTGCGGCAAGATAGCGGCGAGCAAGACGGGTATTAATCTCAAACAACAACTTGGTTCGCGGCAAGGCATGCGGAATTGCATTTCGGACCATCGACCATATTGCGTGGAAATGTAGGACAATTATAAAAATTTATTCTAGGCAATGCTGACACCATCACATGGTTATGAAAGCCGGACGTCCTCGGAAATGGACTATATCTTACATCTATAAATACGCTATTTAACTTCTTTAACCGTACCAAATTTCAGCTTAATATCTTGAAAATGGCGGCCTGTACTTCGCTAAACCCAAATATGTCACACACAATGGACATCTTCAGGGCCCCAAAAAAAGAAAACGGTGAGAGATATCAAAAAATCATTATGAGTAAAAACGTTGCATACCGCGGAGATCTTACAAATATACATTTAACATTTTTCGATACGATCAACCGTTTCCTAGATATATCGATTCCAAAGAAACAATTTAAATTCAAGGCCCCCAAAAAAGATCCGACCCTGCACCGATTTTAACGCCCAACAATAGGATTCGTCACAGTCACTAACTCCTTCACCGTACCAAATTTCAGCTTAATATCTTGAAAATGGCGACCAGTACTTAGCTAAACGCAAAAATGTCTCGCACAATGGACACTTTCAGGGCCCCAAAAAAAGAAAACGGTGAGAGATATCAAAAAATGATTTCGAGTAAAAAAGTTGCATACCGCGGAGATCTTACACCTATACCTTTAACATTTTTCGATACGACCAACCGTTTCCGAGATATATCGATTCCAAAAAACAGTTTGAAATTCAGGGCCCCCAAAAAAGATCCGGCCCTGCACCGATTTTAACGCCCAACAATAGGGTTCGTCACAGGCCCAAACTCTTTCACCGTACCAAATTTCAGCTCGATATCTTGAAAATTGCGACCTGTACTTTGCTAAACGCAAAAATGTCACGCACAATGGACATTTTCAGGGCCCCAAAAAAAGAAAACGGTGAGAGATATCAAAAAATCGTTTTGAGTAAAAAAGTTGCATACCGCGGAGGTCTTACACCTATACTCTTAACATTTTTGATACGATCAACCGTTTCCGAGATATATCGATTCCAAAAAAACGTTTGAAATTCAGGGCCCCAAAAAAAGATCCGGCCCTGCACCGATTTTAACGCCCAACAACAGGTTTCCTCACAGGGTCTAACTCGTTTACTGCTCTAAATTTCAGCTCGATATCATGAAAATTAAGACCTATACTTCGCCCAACCCAAAAATGTCATCCACAATTGACTTTTTCAGGGCCCCAAAAAATCAAAACAGTGAGAGATATCAAAAAATCGTTTTGAGTAAAAACGTTGCATACCGCGGAGATCTTACACCTGTACATTTAAAATTTTTCGATACGACCAACCGTTTCCGAGATATATTGATTCCAAAACACAGTTAGAAATTCAGGGCCCCCAAGAAAGAATCGGACCTGCACCGATTTTAACGCCCAACAATAGGATTCGTCACAGTCACGAACTCTTTCACCGTACCAAATTTCAGCTTAATATCTTGAAAATTGCGACCAGTACTTAACTAAACGCAAAAACGTCACATATAATGGACATTTTCAGGGCCCCAAAAAAAGAAAACGGTGAGTGATATCAAAAAATCGTTTTGAGTAAAAAAGTTGCATACCGCGGATATCTTACACCTATACCTTTAACATTTTTCGATACGACCAACCGTTTCCGAGATATATCGATTCCAAAAAACAGTTAGAAAATCAGGGCCCCAAAAAAGATCCGGCCCTGTACCGATTTTAACGCCCAACAACAGGATTCGTCACAATCCATAACTCTTTCACCGTACCAAATTTCAGCTTAATATCTTGAAAATTGCGATCAGTACTTAGCTAAACGCAAAAATGTCACACACAATGGACATTTTCAGGGCCCAAAAAATAGAAAACGGTGAGAGATATCAAAAAATCGTTTTGAGTAAAAAAGTTGCATACCACGGAGATCTTAACCTGGTCATTTAACATTTTTCGATACGACAAACCGTTTCCAAGATATATCGATTCCAAAAAAAAGAAATTCAGGGCCCCCCAAAATAATCCGAACCTGCACCGATTTTAACGCCCAACAACGGGATTCGTCACAGTCACTAACTTCTTCACCGTACCAAATTTCAGCTTAATATCTTGAAAATTGCGACCAGTACTTAGCTAAACGCCAAAATGTCACACGCAATGGACATTTTCAGGGCCCCCAAAAAAGAAAACGGTGAGAGATATCAAAAAATCGTTTTGAGTAGAAAAGTTGCATACCGCGGAGATCTTACACCTGTTAATTTAACATTTTTCAATACGACCAACCGTTTCCGAGATATATCGATTCCAAAAAAAAGTTTGAAATTCAGGGCCCCCCAAAATGATCCGGCCCTACACCGATTTTAACGCCCAACAGTAGGATTCGTCATAGTCACCAACTCTTTCACCGAACCAAATTTCAGCTTAATATCTCGAAAATTGCGACCAGTACTTAGCTAGACGCAAAAATGTCACACACAATGGACATTTTCACGGCCCCAAAAAAAGAAAACGGTGAGAGATATAAAAAATCGTTTTGAGCAAAAAAGTTGCATACTACGGAGATCTTATACCTTTACTTTTAACGTTTTTCTATACGACCAACCGTTTCCGAGATATATCGATTCCGAAAAAAAGTTTGAAATTCAGGGCCCCCAAAAAAGATCCGACCCTACACCGATTTTAACGCCCAACAATAGGATTCGTCATAGTCACCAACTCTTTCAACGTACCAAATTTCAGGTTAATATCTTGAAAATTGCGACCAGTACTTAGCTAGACGCAAAAATGTCACACACAATGGACATTTTCAGGGCCCCAAAAAAAGAAAACGGTGAGAGATATCAAAAAATTGTTTTGAGCAAAAAAGTTGCATACTACGGAGATCTTATACCTTTACATTTAACGTTTTTCGATACGACCAACCGTTTCCGAGATATATCGATTCCAAGAAAATGGTTGAAAATCAGGGCCCCCAAAAAAGATCCGGCCCTGCACCGATTTTTACGCCCAACTACAGGATTGGTCACAGTCACTAACTCTTTCACCGTACCAAATTTCAGCTTAATATCTTGAAAATTGCGACCAGTTCATGGCTAAACGCAAAAATGTCACGCACAATGGACATTTTCAGGGCCCTAAAAAGAAAACGGTGAGAGATATCAAAAAATCGTTTGGAGCAAAAATGTTGCATACTACGGAGATCTTATACCTTTACATTTATCGTTTTTCGATACGACCAACCGTTTCCGAGATACATCGATTCCAAAAAACAGTTAGAAATTCAGGGCCCCCAAAAAGATCCGGCCCTGCACCGATTTTAACGCCCAACAATAGGATTCGTCACAGTCACAAACGCTTTCACCGTTCCAAATTTCAGCTTAATATCTTGAAAATTGCGACCAGTACTTACCTAAACGCAAAAATGTCACGCACAATGGACATTTTCAGGGCCCCAAAAAAAGAAAACGGTGAGAGATTTCAAAAAATCTTTTTGAGTAAAAAAGTTGCATACCGCGAGATCTTACACCTATACATTTAACATTTTTCGATACGATCAACCGTTTCCGAGATATATCGACTCCAAGAAAATGTTTGAAATTCAGGGCCCCCAAAAAAGGTCCGGCCCTGCACTGATTTTAACGCCCAACAATAGGATTCGTCACAGTCCCCAACTCTTTCACCGTACCAAATTTCAGCTTAATATCTTGAAAATTGCGACCTGTACTTTGTTAAACGCAAAAACGTCACGCACATACATACATACATACATACAGACAGACAGACTTTTTCCAATATACCACGGCTATATGAAAGCCTATAGGATCTTTAGATCTGGCTTTCATAACAAGGCGGCCAAGCGAAATTGCGACTTTAAATAGACGTTTCTCGCGATTTTACCAACCAAACGTAATGAGACTTGGTACAGTATATGTTTACACACATTGTAATGCCCTGACAGCTAACTTCGTTTAATTGTTTACATAACCTGAAGATGGTGGTTGTGCGAAATATTTCACCGGCATTCTATATCTCTGAAATTATTACCGGTATCACCCTGAAATTTTGTACGGAGATAAGGGGCACCACTGGAAGTTCATTTATGAGACTTTCAAAATACGGTTAACTACAATACAAACATGGCGGCCACGCGAAATTGAAAGTTTTATATGGACTTTTCTCGCGATTTAATGATCAAAACGCAATGAAACTTGGCACAGCAAATGTTTATACACATTATAATGTACTGGTATTTAATTTGGTTCAATTGTTAACTTAACCTCAAGATGGCGGCTGTGCTAATTTTCAAATTAAGTTTTTATTTTCTTGTGTCGTAATCATGCGATCGAAGTGAAAGTTTGAATAATGAACCTAGGCAATATTTTTCCTTTAATGGTACATGACTCTATGGCCAATACATATAACAATCCAACATGGCTTCCATCCGAAATATTTAGATGGTTCTCAATATCTACGAATCTATTATACCAATCAAACTGAATTTTTAAATGTTCATAGGGGCTATGAACATAAGTTCACCTATAGGACTTTCAATAACCTGGTTACCAAAAATCCAACATGGTGGTGACTGCACCAAATTTCAGTTTGATATCTTGAAAATTGCGACCTGTACTTCTCTAAACCCAAATATGTCACGCACAATGGACATTTTCAGGGCCCCAAAAAGAGAAAACGGTGAGAGATATCAAAAAATCGTTATAAGTAAAATAGTTCCATACCCTGGTGATCTTACACCTTTACATTTGACGTTTTTCGATACGACCATCCGTTTCCGAGATATATTGATTCCAAAAAAGGGGATGAAATTCAGGGCCCCAAAAAAGGTCCGGCCCTGCACCGATTTTAACGCCCAACAATAGGGTCCCTCACAGGCCCTAGCTCTTTCACCGTACCAAATTTTAACTTGATATCTTGAAAATTGCGACCTGTACTTTGCTAAACGCAAAAATTTCACTCACAATGGACATTTTCAGGGCCCCAAGAACACTAAACGGTGAGAGATGTCAAAAAATCATTTTTATTAAAAAAGGTGCATACGGCGGAGATCATACACCTGTATTTTGAACGTTTTTCGATACGACCAACTGTTTCCGAGATATATCGATTCCAAAGAAAAGTTTGAAATTCAGGGCCCCCAAAAAAGATCCGGCCCTGCACCGATTTTAATGCCCAACAATAGGATTCGTCACAGTCCCCAACTCTTTCACCGTACCAAATTTCAGCTTAATATCTTGAAAATTGCGACCAGTTCTTGGCTAAACGCAAAAATGTCACGCACAATGGACATTTTCAGGGCCCCAAAAAAAGAAAACGGTGAGAGATATAAAAAAAATCGTTTTGAGTAAAAAAGTTGCATACCACGGATGTCTTACACCTATACGTATAACATTTTTCGATACGATCAACTGTTTCCAAGATATATCGATTCAAAAAAAAGTTTGCAATTCAGGGCCCCCAAAAAAGATCCGGCCCAGCACCGATTTTAACGCCCAACAACAGGTTTCTTCACAGGGTTGAGCTCGTTCACCGCTCCAAATTTCAGCTCGATATCATGAAAATTAAGACATATACTTCGCCCAACCCAAAAACATCACGCACAATTGACTTTTTCAGGGCCCCAAATACTCAAAACAGTGAGAGATATCAAAAAATAGTCTGGAGTAAAAAAGTTGCATACCGCGGAGATCTTACACATGTAGATTTAAAGTTTTTTGATAAGACCAACCGTTTCCGAGATATATCGATTCAAAAAAAAATATTGAAATTCAGGGCCCCAAAAAAGATTCGCCCCAGCACCGATTTTAACGCCCAATAAAAGGATTCGTCACAGTCCCTAACTCTTTCACCGTACCAAATTTCAGCTTCATATCTTGAAAATTGCAACCAGTACTTAGCTAAACGCAAAAATGTCACGCACAATGGACATTTTCAGGGCCCCAAAAAAAGAAAACGGTGAGAGATATCAAAAAATCGTTTTCAGTAAATAAGTTACATACCGCGGAGATCTTACACCTGTACATTTAACATTTTTCGATACGATCAACCGTCTCCGAGATATATCGATTCAAAAAAAACGTTTGAAATTCAGGGCCCCCAAAAAAGATCCGGCCCTGCACCGATTTTAACGCCCAACAATAGGGTTCGTCACAGGCCCAAACTCTTTCACCGTACCAAATTTCAGCTCGATATCTTGAAAATTGCGCCCTGTACTTTGCTAAACGCAAAAATGTCACGCACAATGGACATTTTCAGGGCCCCAAAAAAAGAAAACGGTGAGAGATATCAAAAAATCGTTTTGAGTAAAAAAGTTGCATACCGCGGAGGTCTTACACCTATACTCTTAACATTTTTGATACGATCAACCGTTTCCGAGATATATCGATTCCAAAAAAACGTTTGAAATTCAGGGCCCCAAAAAAAGATCCGGCCCTGCACCGATTTTAACGCCCAACAACAGGTTTCCTCACAGGGTCTAACTCGTTTACTGCTCTAAATTTCAGCTCGATATCATGAAAATTAAGACCTATACTTCGCCCAACCCAAAAATGTCATCCACAATTGACTTTTTCAGGGCCCCAAAAAATCAAAACAGTGAGAGATATCAAAAAATCGTTTTGAGTAAAAACGTTGCATACCGCGGAGATCTTACACCTGTACATTTAAAATTTTTCGATACGACCAACCGTTTCCGAGATATATTGATTCCAAAACACAGTTAGAAATTCAGGGCCCCCAAGAAAGAATCGGACCTGCACCGATTTTAACGCCCAACAATAGGATTCGTCACAGTCACGAACTCTTTCACCGTACCAAATTTCAGCTTAATATCTTGAAAATTGCGACCAGTACTTAACTAAACGCAAAAAACGTCACATATAATGGACATTTTCAGGGCCCCAAAAAAAGAAAACGGTGAGTGATATCAAAAAATCGTTTTGAGTAAAAAAGTTGCATACCGCGGATATCTTACACCTATACCTTTAACATTTTTCGATACGACCAACCGTTTCCGAGATATATCGATTCCAAAAAACAGTTAGAAAATCAGGGCCCCAAAAAAGATCCGGCCCTGTACCGATTTTAACGCCCAACAACAGGATTCGTCACAATCCATAACTCTTTCACCGTACCAAATTTCAGCTTAATATCTTGAAAATTGCGATCAGTACTTAGCTAAACGCAAAAATGTCACACACAATGGACATTTTCAGGGCCCAAAAAATAGAAAACGGTGAGAGATATCAAAAAATCGTTTTGAGTA
Organism: Meconema thalassinum; assembly: GCA_946902985.2. Classification (NCBI taxonomy): domain Eukaryota; kingdom Metazoa; phylum Arthropoda; class Insecta; order Orthoptera; family Tettigoniidae; genus Meconema; species Meconema thalassinum. Next base: position 18,766,712 of record OX336391.1, on the reverse strand, counting down.
AAAAAGTTGCATACCACGGAGATCTTAACCTGGTCATTTAACATTTTTCGATACGACAAACCGTTTCCAAGATATATCGATTCCAAAAAAAAGAAATTCAGGGCCCCCCAAAATAATCCGAACCTGCACCGATTTTAACGCCCAACAACGGGATTCGTCACAGTCACTAACTTCTTCACCGTACCAAATTTCAGCTTAATATCTTGAAAATTGCGACCAGTACTTAGCTAAACGCCAAAATGTCACACGCAATGGACATTTTCAGGGCCCCCAAAAAAGAAAACGGTGAGAGATATCAAAAAATCGTTTTGAGTAGAAAAGTTGCATACCGCGGAGATCTTACACCTGTTAATTTAACATTTTTCAATACGACCAACCGTTTCCGAGATATATCGATTCCAAAAAAAAGTTTGAAATTCAGGGCCCCCCAAAATGATCCGGCCCTACACCGATTTTAACGCCCAACAGTAGGATTCGTCATAGTCACCAACTCTTTCACCGAACCAAATTTCAGCTTAATATCTCGAAAATTGCGACCAGTACTTAGCTAGACGCAAAAATGTCACACACAATGGACATTTTCACGGCCCCAAAAAAAGAAAACGGTGAGAGATATAAAAAATCGTTTTGAGCAAAAAAGTTGCATACTACGGAGATCTTATACCTTTACTTTTAACGTTTTTCTATACGACCAACCGTTTCCGAGATATATCGATTCCGAAAAAAAGTTTGAAATTCAGGGCCCCCAAAAAAGATCCGACCCTACACCGATTTTAACGCCCAACAATAGGATTCGTCATAGTCACCAACTCTTTCAACGTACCAAATTTCAGGTTAATATCTTGAAAATTGCGACCAGTACTTAGCTAGACGCAAAAATGTCACACACAATGGACATTTTCAGGGCCCCAAAAAAAGAAAACGGTGAGAGATATCAAAAAATTGTTTTGAGCAAAAAAGTTGCATACTACGGAGATCTTATACCTTTACATTTAACGTTTTTCGATACGACCAACCGTTTCCGAGATATATCGATTCCAAGAAAATGGTTGAAAATCAGGGCCCCCAAAAAAGATCCGGCCCTGCACCGATTTTTACGCCCAACTACAGGATTGGTCACAGTCACTAACTCTTTCACCGTACCAAATTTCAGCTTAATATCTTGAAAATTGCGACCAGTTCATGGCTAAACGCAAAAATGTCACGCACAATGGACATTTTCAGGGCCCTAAAAAGAAAACGGTGAGAGATATCAAAAAATCGTTTGGAGCAAAAATGTTGCATACTACGGAGATCTTATACCTTTACATTTATCGTTTTTCGATACGACCAACCGTTTCCGAGATACATCGATTCCAAAAAACAGTTAGAAATTCAGGGCCCCCAAAAAGATCCGGCCCTGCACCGATTTTAACGCCCAACAATAGGATTCGTCACAGTCACAAACGCTTTCACCGTTCCAAATTTCAGCTTAATATCTTGAAAATTGCGACCAGTACTTACCTAAACGCAAAAATGTCACGCACAATGGACATTTTCAGGGCCCCAAAAAAAGAAAACGGTGAGAGATTTCAAAAAATCTTTTTGAGTAAAAAAGTTGCATACCGCGAGATCTTACACCTATACATTTAACATTTTTCGATACGATCAACCGTTTCCGAGATATATCGACTCCAAGAAAATGTTTGAAATTCAGGGCCCCCAAAAAAGGTCCGGCCCTGCACTGATTTTAACGCCCAACAATAGGATTCGTCACAGTCCCCAACTCTTTCACCGTACCAAATTTCAGCTTAATATCTTGAAAATTGCGACCTGTACTTTGTTAAACGCAAAAACGTCACGCACATACATACATACATACATACAGACAGACAGACTTTTTCCAATATACCACGGCTATATGAAAGCCTATAGGATCTTTAGATCTGGCTTTCATAACAAGGCGGCCAAGCGAAATTGCGACTTTAAATAGACGTTTCTCGCGATTTTACCAACCAAACGTAATGAGACTTGGTACAGTATATGTTTACACACATTGTAATGCCCTGACAGCTAACTTCGTTTAATTGTTTACATAACCTGAAGATGGTGGTTGTGCGAAATATTTCACCGGCATTCTATATCTCTGAAATTATTACCGGTATCACCCTGAAATTTTGTACGGAGATAAGGGGCACCACTGGAAGTTCATTTATGAGACTTTCAAAATACGGTTAACTACAATACAAACATGGCGGCCACGCGAAATTGAAAGTTTTATATGGACTTTTCTCGCGATTTAATGATCAAAACGCAATGAAACTTGGCACAGCAAATGTTTATACACATTATAATGTACTGGTATTTAATTTGGTTCAATTGTTAACTTAACCTCAAGATGGCGGCTGTGCTAATTTTCAAATTAAGTTTTTATTTTCTTGTGTCGTAATCATGCGATCGAAGTGAAAGTTTGAATAATGAACCTAGGCAATATTTTTCCTTTAATGGTACATGACTCTATGGCCAATACATATAACAATCCAACATGGCTTCCATCCGAAATATTTAGATGGTTCTCAATATCTACGAATCTATTATACCAATCAAACTGAATTTTTAAATGTTCATAGGGGCTATGAACATAAGTTCACCTATAGGACTTTCAATAACCTGGTTACCAAAAATCCAACATGGTGGTGACTGCACCAAATTTCAGTTTGATATCTTGAAAATTGCGACCTGTACTTCTCTAAACCCAAATATGTCACGCACAATGGACATTTTCAGGGCCCCAAAAAGAGAAAACGGTGAGAGATATCAAAAAATCGTTATAAGTAAAATAGTTCCATACCCTGGTGATCTTACACCTTTACATTTGACGTTTTTCGATACGACCATCCGTTTCCGAGATATATTGATTCCAAAAAAGGGGATGAAATTCAGGGCCCCAAAAAAGGTCCGGCCCTGCACCGATTTTAACGCCCAACAATAGGGTCCCTCACAGGCCCTAGCTCTTTCACCGTACCAAATTTTAACTTGATATCTTGAAAATTGCGACCTGTACTTTGCTAAACGCAAAAATTTCACTCACAATGGACATTTTCAGGGCCCCAAGAACACTAAACGGTGAGAGATGTCAAAAAATCATTTTTATTAAAAAAGTTGCATACGGCGGAGATCATACACCTGTATTTTGAACGTTTTTCGATACGACCAACTGTTTCCGAGATATATCGATTCCAAAGAAAAGTTTGAAATTCAGGGCCCCCAAAAAAGATCCGGCCCTGCACCGATTTTAATGCCCAACAATAGGATTCGTCACAGTCCCCAACTCTTTCACCGTACCAAATTTCAGCTTAATATCTTGAAAATTGCGACCAGTTCTTGGCTAAACGCAAAAATGTCACGCACAATGGACATTTTCAGGGCCCCAAAAAAAGAAAACGGTGAGAGATATAAAAAAAATCGTTTTGAGTAAAAAAGTTGCATACCACGGATGTCTTACACCTATACGTATAACATTTTTCGATACGATCAACTGTTTCCAAGATATATCGATTCAAAAAAAAGTTTGCAATTCAGGGCCCCCAAAAAAGATCCGGCCCAGCACCGATTTTAACGCCCAACAACAGGTTTCTTCACAGGGTTGAGCTCGTTCACCGCTCCAAATTTCAGCTCGATATCATGAAAATTAAGACATATACTTCGCCCAACCCAAAAACATCACGCACAATTGACTTTTTCAGGGCCCCAAATACTCAAAACAGTGAGAGATATCAAAAAATAGTCTGGAGTAAAAAAGTTGCATACCGCGGAGATCTTACACATGTAGATTTAAAGTTTTTTGATAAGACCAACCGTTTCCGAGATATATCGATTCAAAAAAAAATATTGAAATTCAGGGCCCCAAAAAAGATTCGCCCCAGCACCGATTTTAACGCCCAATAAAAGGATTCGTCACAGTCCCTAACTCTTTCACCGTACCAAATTTCAGCTTCATATCTTGAAAATTGCAACCAGTACTTAGCTAAACGCAAAAATGTCACGCACAATGGACATTTTCAGGGCCCCAAAAAAAGAAAACGGTGAGAGATATCAAAAAATCGTTTTCAGTAAATAAGTTACATACCGCGGAGATCTTACACCTGTACATTTAACATTTTTCGATACGATCAACCGTCTCCGAGATATATCGATTCAAAAAAAACGTTTGAAATTCTGGGCCCCCAAAAAAGATCCGGCCCTGCACCGATCTTAACGCCCAACAATAGGATTCATTACAGTCACTAACTCTTTCACCGTACCAAATTTCAGCTTAATATCTTGAACATTGCGACCAGTACTTAGCTAAACGCAAAAATGTCACGCACAATGGACATTTTCAGGGCCCCAAAAAAAGAAAACGGTGAGAGATATCAAAAAATCGTTTTGAGTAAAAAAGTTGCATACCGCGGAGATCTTACACCTGTACATTTAACATCTTTCGATAAGACCAACCATTTCCGAGATATATCGATTCCAAAAAACAGTTAGAAATTCAGGGCCCCCAAAAAAGATCCGGCCCTACACCGATTTTAACGCCCAACAATAGGATTCGTCACTGTCTCTAACTCTTACACCGTACCAAATTTCAGCTTAATATCGTGAAAATTGCGACCAGTACTTAGCTAAACGCAAAAATGTCACACACAATGGATATTTTCAGGGCCCCAAAAAAAAGAAAACGGTGAGAGATATCAAAAAATCGTTTTGAGTAAAAAAGTTGCATACCGCGGAGATCTTACACCTATACGTTTAACATTTTTCGATACGACCAACCGTTTCCGAGATATATCGATTCCAAAAAAATTTGAAATTCAGGGCCCCCAGAAAAGATCCGGCCCTGCACCGATCTTAACGCCCAACAATAGGATTCGTCACAGTCACTAACTCTTTCACCGAACCGAATTTCAGCTTAATATCTTGAACATTGCGACCAGTACTTAGCTAAACGCAAAAATGTCACGCACAATGGACATTTTCAGGGCCCCGAAAAAAGAAAACGGTGAGAGATATCAGAAAATCGTCTGTTGTAAAAAAGTTGCATACCGCGGAGATCTTACACCTATACATTTAACATTTTTCGATACGACCAACCGTTTCCGAGATATATCGATTCAAAAAAAATAGGATGAAATTCAGGGCCCCAAAAGAAGTTCCGGCCCTAGTCCGATTTTAACGCCCAACAATAGGGTTCGTCACAGACCCCAACTCTTTCACCGTACTAAATATCAGCTCGATATCTTGAAAATTGCGACCTGTACTTTGCTAAACGCAAAAACGTCACGCACATACATACATACATACATACATACATACATACATACAGACAGACTTTTTCCAATATACCACGGCTATATGAAAGCCTATAGGATCTTTAGATCCGGCTTTCATAACAAGTAAGAGTCCACGCAGCACGACCTGCTATGGATGAGAAGGTGCGGCAAGATAGCGGCGAGCAAGACGGGTAATAATCTCAAACAACAACTTGGTTCGCGGCAAGGCATGCGGAATTGCATTTCGGACCATCGACCATATTGCGTGGAAATGTAGGACAATTATAAAAATTTATTCTAGGCAATGCTGACACCATCACATGGTTATGAAAGCCGGACGTCCTCGGAAATGGACTATATCTTACATCTATAAATACGCTATTTAACTTCTTTAACCGTACCAAATTTCAGCTTAATATCTTGAAAATTGCGGCCTGTACTTCGCTAAACCCAAATATGTCACGCACAATGGACATCTTCAGGGCCCCAAAAAAAGAAAACGGTGAGAGATATCAAAAAATCATTATGAGTAAAAACGTTGCATACCGCGGAGATCTTACAAATATACCTTTAACATTTTTCGATACGATCAACCGTTTCCTAGATATATCGATTCCAAAGAAACAATTTAAATTCAGGGCCCCCAAAAAAGATCCGACCCTGCACCGATTTTAACGCCCAACAATAGGATTCGTCACAGTCACTAACTCCTTCACCGTTCCAAATTTCAGCTTAATATCTTGAAAATGGCGACCAGTACTTAGCTAAACGCAAAAATGTCTCGCACAATGGACACTTTCAGGGCCCCAAAAAAAGAAAACGGTGAGAGATATCAAAAAATGATTTCGAGTAAAAAAGTTGCATACCGCGGAGATCTTACACCTATACCTTTAACATTTTTCGATACGACCAACCGTTTCCGAGATATATCGATTCCAGAAAACAGTTTGAAATTCAGGGCCCCCAAAAAAGATCCGGCCCTGCACCGATTTTAACGCCCAACAATAGGGTTCGTCACAGGCCCAAACTCTTTCACCGTACCAAAATTCAGCTCGATATCTTGAAAATTGCGACCTGTACTTTGCTAAACGCAAAAATGTCACGCACAATGGACATTTTCAGGGCCCCAAAAAAAGAAAACGGTGAGAGATATCAGAAAATCGTTTTGAGTAAAAAAGTTGCATACCGCGGAGGTCTTACACCTATACTTTTAACATTTTTGATACGATCAACCGTTTCCGAGATATATCGATTCCAAAAAAACCTTTGAAATTCAGGACCCCAAAAAAAGATCCGGCCCTGCACCGATTTTAACGCCCAACAACAGGTTTCCTCACAGGGTCTAACTCGTTTACTGCTCTAAATTTCAGCTCGATATCATGAAAATTAAGACCTATACTTCGCCCAACCCAAAAATGTCATCCACAATTGACTTTTTCAGGGCCCCAAAAAATCAAAACAGTGAGAGATATCAAAAAATCGTTTTGAGTAAAAACGTTGCATACCGCGGAGATCTTACACCTGTACATTTAAAATTTTTCGATACGACCAACCGTTTCCGAGATATATTGATTCCAAAACACAGTTAGAAATTCAGGGCCCCCAAGAAAGAATCGGCCCTGCACCTATTTTAACGCCCAACAATAGGATTCGTCACAGTCACGAACTCTTTCACCGTACCAAATTTCAGCTTAATATCTTGAAAATTGCGACCAGTACTTAACTAAACGCAAAAACGTCACATATAATGGACATTTTCAGGGCCCCAAAAAAAGAAAACGGTGAGTGATATCAAAAAATCGTTTTTAGTAAAAAAGTTGCATACCGCGGAGATCTTACACCTATACCTTTAACATTTTTCGATACGACCAACCGTTTCCGAGATATATCGATTCCAAAAAACAGTTAGAAAATCAGGGCCCCAAAAAAGATCCGGCCCTGTACCGATTTTAACGCCCAACAACAGGATTCGTCACAATCACTAACTCTTTCACCGTACCAAATTTCAGCTTAATATCTTGAAAATTGCGATCAGTACTTAGCTAAACGCAAAAATGTCAAGCACAATGGACATTTTCAGGGCCCCAAAAAAAGAAAACGGTGAGAGATATCAAAAAATCGTTTTGAGTAACAAAGTTGCATACCGCGGAGATCTTACACCTATACATTTAACATTTTTCGATACGACCAACCGTTCCCGAGATATATCGATTCCAAAAAATAGGATGAAATTCAGGGCCCCCAAAAAAGATCCGGCCCTGCACCGATTTTGACGTTCAACAAAAGAATTGGTCACAGGCACTAACTCTTTCACCGTACCAAATTTCAGCTTAATATCTTGAAAATTGCGACCAGTACTTAGCGAAACGCAAAAATGTCACGCACAATGGACATTTTCAGGGCCCCCCAAAAAAGAAAACGGTGAGAGATATCAAAAAATCGTTTTGAGTAAAAAAGTTGCATACCGCGGAGATATTACACCTGTAGATTTAACGTTTTTCGATACGACCAACCGTTTCTGAGATATATCGATTCAAAAAAATGTTTGAAATTCAGGGCCCCCCAAAAAGATTCGGCCCTTTACTGTCTTTAACGCCCGACTATTGGTTTCCTCACAGGGTCTAACTCTTTCACCGCACCAAATTTCAGTTCGATATCTTGAAAATTGCGACCTGTACTTCGCTATACCCAAATATGTCACGCACACTGGACATCTTCAGGGCCCCAAAATGAAAAAGGGTGAGAGATATCAAAAAATCATTATGAGTAAAAAAGTTGCATACCGCGGAGATCTTACACCTGTACCTTTAACGTTTTTCGATACGACCAACCGTTTCCGAGATATATCGATTCCAAAAAAAAGTTTGAAATTCAGGGCCCGCAAAAAAGATCCGGCCCTGCACCGATTTTAACGCCCAACATCAGGATTCATCACAGTCGCTATCTCTTTCACCGTACCAAATTTCAGCTTAATATCATGAAAATTGCGATCAGTACTTAGCAAAACGCAAAAATGTCACACCCAATGGACATTTTCTGGGCCCCAAAAAAAGAAAACGGTGAGATATATCAAATAATAGTTTTGAGTAAAAAAGTTGCATACTGCGGAGATCTTACACCTATACCTTTAACATTTTTCGATACGATCAACCGTTTCCGAGATATATCGATTCCAAAAAAAAGTTTGAAATTCAGGGCCCCCAAAGAAGATCCGGCCCTGCACCGATCTTAACGCCCAATAACAGGATTCGTCACAGTCACTAACTCTTTCACCGTACCAAATTTCAGCTTAATATCTTGAAAATTGCAAACAGTACATAGCTAAACGCAAAAATGTCACGCACAATGGACATTTTCAGGGCCCCAAAAAAAGAAAACGGTGAGAGATATCAAAAAATTGTTTTGAGTAAAAAAGTTGCATACCGCGGAGATCTTACACCTGTACATTTAACATTTTTCGATACGACCAACCGTTTCCGAGATATATCGATTCAAAAAAACAGTTAGAAATTCAGGGCCCCCAAAAGAGATCCGTCCCTGCACCGGTTTTAACGCCCAACAAAAGAGTTCGTCACTGTCACTAACTCTTTCACCGTACCAAATTTCAGCTCGATATCTTGAAAATTGCGACCTGTACTTCGCTAAACCCAAATATGTCACGCACAATGGATATTTTCAGGGCCCCAAAAAAAGAAAACGGTGAGAGATATCAAAAAATCGTTTTGAGTAACAAAGTTGCATACCGCGGAGATCTTACACCTATACGTTTAACATTTTTCGATACGACCAACCGTTGCCGAGATATATCGATTCCAAAAAATAGGATGAAATTCAGGGCCCCCAAAAAAGATCCGGCCCTGCACCGATTTTGACGTTCAACAAAAGAATTCGTCACAGGCACTAACTCTTTCACCGTACCAAATTTCAGCTTAATATCTTGAAAATTGCGACCAGTACTTAGCTAAACGCAAAAATGTCACGCACAATGGACATTTTCAGGGCCTCCCAAAAAAGAAAACGGTGAGAGATATCAAAAAATCGTTTTGAGTAAAAAAGTTGCATACCGCGGAGATCTTACACCTGTAGATTTAACGTTTTTCGATACGACCAACCGTTTCTGAGATATATCGATTCAAAAAAATGTTTGAAATTCAGGGCCCCCCAAAAAGATTCGGCCCTTTACTGTCTTTAACGCCCGACTATTGGTTTCCTCACAGGGTCTAACTCTTTCACCGCACCAAATTTCAGTTCGATATCTTGAAAATTGCGACCTGTACTTCGCTATACCCAAATATGTCACGCACACTGGACATCTTCAGGGCCCCAAAATGAAAAAGGGTGAGAGATATCAAAAAATCATTATGAGTAAAAAAGTTGCATACCGCGGAGATCTTACACCTGTACCTTTAACGTTTTTCGATACGACCAACCGTTTCCGAGATATATCGATTCCAAAAAAAAGTTTGAAATTCAGGGCCCCCAAAGAAGATCCGGCCCTGCACCGATCTTAACGCCCAATAACAGGATTCGTCACAGTCACTAACTCTTTCACCGTACCAAATTTCAGCTTAATATCTTGAAAATTGCAAACAGTACATAGCTAAACGCAAAAATGTCACGCACAATGGACATTTTCAGGGCCCCAAAAAAAGAAAACGGTGAGAGATATCAAAAAATTGTTTTGAGTAAAAAAGTTGCATACCGCGGAGATCTTACACCTGTACATTTAACATTTTTCGATACGACCAACCGTTTCCGAGATATATCGATACCAAAAAACAGTTAGAAATTCAGGGCCCCCAAAAAAGATCCGTCCCTGCACCGGTTTTAACGCCCAACAAAAGAGTTCGTCACTGTCACTAACTCTTTCACCGTACCAAATTTCAGCTCGATATCTTGAAAATTGCGACCTGTACTTCGCTAAACCCAAATATGTCACGCACAATGGATATTTTCAGGGCCCCAAAAAAAGAAAACGGTGAGAGATATCAAAAAATCGTTTTGAGTAACAAAGTTGCATACCGCGGAGATCTTATACCTATACGTTTAACATTTTTCGATACGACCAACCGTTCCCGAGATATATCGATTCCAAAAAATAGGATGAAATTCAGGGCCCCCCAAAAAGATCCGGCCCTGCACCGATTTTGACGTTCAACAAAAGAATTCGTCACAGGCACTAACTCTTTCACCGTACCAAATTTCAGCTTAATATCTTGAAAATTGCGACCAGTACTTAGCTAAACGCAAAAATGTCACGCACAATGGACATTTTCAGGGCCTCCCAAAAAAGAAAACGGTGAGAGATATCAAAAAATCGTTTTGAGTAAAAAAGTTGCATACCGCGGAGATCTTACACCTGTAGATTTAACGTTTTTCGATACGACCAAACGTTTCTGAGATATATCGATTCAAAAAAATGTTTGAAATTCAGGGCCCCCCAAAAAGATTCGGCCCTTTACTGTCTTTAACGCCCGACTATTGGTTTCCTCACAGGGTCTAACTCTTTCACCGCACCAAATTTCAGTTCGATATCTTGAAAATTGCGACCTGTACTTCGCTATACCCAAATATGTCACGCACACTGGACATCTTCAGGGCCCCAAAATGAAAAAGGGTGAGAGATATCAAAAAATCATTATGAGTAAAAAAGTTGCATACCGCGGAGATCTTACACCTGTACCTTTAACGTTTTTCGATACGACCAACCGTTTCCGAGATATATCGATTCCAAAAAAAAGTTTGAAATTCAGGGCCCGCAAAAAAGATCCGGCCCTGCACCGATTTTAACGCCCAACATCAGGATTCATCACAGTCGCTATCTCTTTCACCGTACCAAATTTCAGCTTAATATCTTGAAAATTGTGATCAGTACTTAGCTAAACGCAAAAATGTCACACCCAATGGACATTTTCTGGGCCCCAAAAAAAGAAAACGGTAAGAGATATCAAATAATAGTTTTGAGTAAAAAAGTTGCATACTGCGGAGATCTTACACCTATACCTTTAACATTTTTCGATACGATCAACCGTTTCCGAGATATATCGATTCCAAAAAAAAGTTTGAAATTCAGGGCCCCCAAAGAAGATCCGGCCCTGCACCGATCTTAACGCCCAATAACAGGATTCGTCAAAGTCACTAACTCTTTCACCGTACCAAATTTCAGCTTAATATCTTGAAAATTGCAAACAGTACATAGCTAAACGCAAAAATGTCACGCACAATGGACATTTTCAGGGCCCCAAAAAAAGAAAACGGTGAGAGATATCAAAAAATTGTTTTGAGTAAAAAAGTTGCATACCGCGGAGATCTTACACCTGTACATTTAACATTTTTCGATACGACCAACCGTTTCCGAGATATATCGATTCCAAAAAACAGTTAGAAATTCAGGGCCCCCAAAAAAGATCCGTCCCTGCACCGGTTTTAACGCCCAACAAAAGAGTTCGTCACTGTCACTAACTCTTTCACCGTACCAAATTTCAGCTCGATATCTTGAAAATTGCGACCTGTACTTCGCTAAACCCAAATATGTCACGCACAATGGATATTTTCAGGGCCCCAAAAAAAGAAAACGGTGAGAGATATCAAAAAATCGTTTTGAGTAACAAAGTTGCATACCGCGGAGATCTTATACCTATACGTTTAACATTTTTCGATACGACCAACCGTTCCCGAGATATATAGATTCCAAAAAATAGGATGAAATTCAGGGCCCCCAAAAAAGATCCGGCCCTGCACCGATTTTGACGTTCAACAAAAGAATTCGTCACAGGCACTAACTCTTTCACCGTACCAAATTTCAGCTTAATATCTTGAAAATTGCGACCAGTACTTAGCTAAACGCAAAAATGTCACGCACAATGGACATTTTCAGGGCCCCCCAAATAAGAAAACGGTGAGAGATATCAAAAAATCGTTTTGAGTAAAAAAGTTGCATACCGCGGAGATCTTACACCTGTAGATTTAACGTTTTTCGATACGACCAACCGTTTCTGAGATATATCGATTCAAAAAAATGTTTGAAATTCAGGGCCCCCCAAAAAGATTCGGCCCTTTACTGTCTTTAACGCCCGACTATTGGTTTCCTCACAGGGTCTAACTCTTTCACCGCACCAAATTTCAGTTCGATATCTTGAAAATTGCGACCTGTACTTCGCTATACCCAAATATGTCACGCACACTGGACATCTTCAGGGCCCCAAAATGAAAAGGGTGAGAGATATCAAAAAATCATTATGAGTAAAAAAGTTGCATACCGCGGAGATCTTACACCTGTACCTTTAACGTTTTTCGATACGACCAACCGTTTCCGAGATATATCGTTTCAAAAAAAAAGTTTGAAATTCAGGGTCCGCAAAAAAGATCCGGCCCTGCACCGATTTTAACGCCCAACATCAGGATTCATCACAGTCGCTATCTCTTTCACCGTACCAAATTTCAGCTTAATATCTTGAAAATTGTGATCAGTACTTAGCTAAACGCAAAAATGTCACACCCAATGGACATTTTCTGGGCCCCAAAAAAAGAAAACGGTTAGAGATATCAAATAATAGTTTTGAGTAAAAAAGTTGCATACTGCGGAGATCTTACACCTATACCCTTAACATTTTTCGATACGATCAACCGTTTCCGAGATATATCGATTCCAAAAAAAAGTTTGAAATTCAGGGCCCGCAAAGAAGATCCGGCCCTGCACCGATCTTAACGCCCAATAACAGGATTCGTCACAGTCACTAACTCTTTCACCGTACCAAATTTCAGCTCGATATCTTGAAAATTGCGACCTGTACTTCGCTAAACCCAAATATGTCACGCACAATGGATAATTTCAGGGCCCCAAAAAAAGAAAACGGTGAGAGATATCAAAAAATCATTAGGAATAAAAAAGTTGCATACCGCCGAGATCTTACACCCGTAGATTTAACTTTTTTCGATACGGCCAGCCGTTTCCGAGATATATCGATTCAAAAAAATAGGATGAAATTCAGGGCCCCAAAAAAACGTCCGGCCCTGGACCGATTTTAACGCCCAACAATTAGGTTCGTCACAGGCCCAAACTCTTTCACCGTACCAAATTTCAGCTCGATATCATGAAAATTGCGACCTGTACTTTGCTAAACGCAAAAACGTCACGCACATACGTACATACATACATACATACATACATACATACATACATACAGACAGACTTTTTTTGAATTTTTTTTTTTCGACTCTGATTTGATTGGTATAGGTTTGAACCGTGGGCGACGCTTAGTTTCCGAGATCTCGAAAAATCCTACCACGGCTATATGAAAGCCTATAGGATCTTTAGATCCGGCAGCACGACCTGCTTTTGATGAGACGGTGGCGCAGCAGCAAGGGGCCAGCAAGAGGGGTTATAATCTCAAACAACAACTTCGTTGGTGGCAAGGCCTGCGGATTTGCATTTCGGACCTTCGACCCGATTGCAAGGAAATGTAGGAAAATTATAAAATGTTATTCTAGGCAATGCTGACACCATCACATGGTTATGAAAGCCGGACGTCCTCGGAAGTGGAAAATATCTTACTGCTGTAAATACATGATTCAACTTATTGAAAAGGTTAAAACGAGTAATTATAGATAATTCTCCGTAGAATTTAATTAGACCATAAGTTGAATTTTTACCAGATGTTATATACATTTGGGCTCCATTTTTTTTCAAAAACCAAAACATTTAATAACATCAAAACGGTGAGAGATATCAAAATATCATAACGGGTAGAAAAGTTGCAAATCACTGAGATCTTACACCTGTAGATTTAACGTTTTTCGATACGACCAACCGTTTCCGAAATATATCGATTCCAAAAAAAAATTGAAATTCAGGGCCCCAAAAAAAGATTCGGCCCAGCACCGATTTTAACACCCAACAATAGGATTCGTCACAGTCACTAACTCTTTCACCGTAACAAATTTCAGCTTCATATTATCTTGAAAATTGGGACCAGTACTCAGCTAAACGCAAAAATGTCACGCACAATGGACATTTTCAGGGCCCCAAAATAAGAAAACGGTGAGAGATATCAAAAAATCGTTTTGAGTAAAAAAGTTGCATACCGCGGAGATCTTACACCTATACCTTTAACATTTTTCGATACGATCAACCGTTTCCGAGATATATCGGTTCCAAAATAAAGTTTGAAATTCAGGGCCCCAAAATAGATTTGGCCCTGCACCGATTGTAACGCCCAACAATAGTATTCGTCACAGTCACTTACTCTTTCACCGTACCAAATTTCAGTTCGATATCTTGAAAATTGCGACCTGTACTTCGCTAAACCCAAATATGTCACGCACAATGGACAACTTCAGGGCCCCAAAAAGGAAAACGGTGAGAGATATCAAAAAAGCATTATGAGTAAAAAAGTGGCATACCGCGGAGATCTTACACCTGTACATTTAACGTTTTTCGATACGACCAACCGTTTCCGAGATATATCGATTCCAAAAAAAAAGTTTGATATTCAGCCCCCCCCCCGCCCAAATAATCGGGCCGTGCACCGTTTTTAACGCCCGACAACAGGTTTCCTCACAGGGTCTAACTCGTTCACCGCTCCAAATTTCAGCTCGATATCATGAAAATTAGGACCTATACTTCGCTCAACCCAAAAATGTCATGCACAATTGAATTTTTCAGGGCCCCAAAAAAACAAAACAGTGAGAGATATCAAAAAATCGTTTTGAGTAAAAAAGTTGCATACCGCGGAGTTCTTACACATGTAGATTTAAAGTTTTTTGATAAGACCAACCGTTTCCGAGATATATCGATTCCAAAAAAAAAATTGAAATTCAGGGCCCCAAAAAAAGTTTCGGCCCAGCACCGATTTAAACGCCCAACAATAGGATTCGTCACAGTCACTAACTCTTTCATCGTACCAAATTTCAGCTTAATATCTTGAAAATTGCGACCAGTACTTACCTAAACGCAAAAATGTCACGCACAATGGACATTTTCAGGGCCCCAAAAAAAGAAAACGGTGAGAGATATCAAAAAATCATCTGTTGTAAAAAAGTTGCATACCGCGGAGATCTTACACCTATACATTTAACATTTTTCGATACGACCAACCGTTTCCGAGATATATCGATTCAAAAAAAAATAGGATGAAATTCAGGGCCCCAAAAAAAGTTTCGGCCCAGCACCGATTTTAACGCCCAACAATAGGGTTCGTCACAGACCCCAACTCTTTCACCGTACTAAATTTCAGCTCGATATCTTGAAAATTACGACCTGTACTTTGCTAAGCGCAAAAACGTCACGCACATACATACAGACAGACTTTTTCCAATATACCACGGCTATATGAAAGCCTATAGGATCTTTAGATCCGGCTTTCATAACAAGTAGGAGTCCACGCAGCACGACCTGCTTTTGATGAGACGGTGGCGCAGCAGCAAGGGGCCAGCAAGAGGGGTTATAATCTCAAACAACAACTTCGTTGGCGGCAAGGCCTGCGGAATTGCATTTCCGACCTTCGACCCGATTGCAAGGAAATGTAGGAAAATTACAAAATGTTATTCTAGGCAATGCTGACACCATCACATGGTTATGAAAGCCGGACGTCCTCGGAAGTGGAAAATATCTTACTGATGTAAATACATGATTCAACTTATTGAAATGGTTAAAACGAGTAATTATAGATAATTTTCCGTAGAATTCAATTAGACCATAAGTTGAATTTTTACCAGTTGTTACATACATTTGGGCCCCATTTTTTTTTTTCAAAAACCAAAACATTTAATAACATCAAAACGGTGAGAGATATCAAAATATGATAAGGGGTAGAAAAGTTGCAAATCACTGAGATCTTACACCTGTATATTTAACTTTTTTCGATAGGATCGACGCTTTCCGAGATATAACGATTCGAAAAAAAGAATGAATTTCACGCCCCCAAAAAAGGAAAATGGTGAGAGATATCAAAAAATCATATGAGTTAAAAAAGTTGCTAATCACTGAGGTCCTATATCTGTAAATTTTACTTTGTTCGATACGTTCAACCGTTTCCCAAATATAACGGTTCGAAAAAGAGGAAGAAATTCAGGGCCGCAGAAAAACAAATCGGTGAGAGATATCAAAAAATCTTAAGGGTTGAAAAAGTTGCTAACCACTGAGATATTACACCTGTAGATTTAACTTTGTTAGATACGGCCAACCGTTTCCCAGATATAACGGTTCGAAAAATAGGAAGACATTCAGGGCCCCAGAAAAGGAAAACGAGGAGAGATATCAAAACATCATCAGGGGTAAAAAAAGGATGAAATTCAGGGCCCCAAAGAATGGTCCGGCCATGCACCAATTTTAACGCCCGACAAGAGAGTTCCTGATAGGCCCAATTTCTTTCCCCGTGACACATATCAGCTCGATATCTTGAAAATTCTGACCTCTAGTTTGCTAAACGTAAAAACGTCACGCACATACGTACATTTTCCGGGCCCAAAAAAAAAAAGACAACGCTGAGTGATATCAAAAAGTCGTTAGGGGTAAGATCGTTGCATACCGCAAAGATTTAACACTTGTGTATTTAACTTTTTTCGATATGACCAACCGTCTCCGAGATATATCGATTCCAAAAGAGTTTCAAATTCAGGGCCCCGAAAAAAGATCCAGCCCTGCACCGATTTTAACGCCGAAAAATAGGGTTCCTCATAGGCTCCAGCTCTTTACCGCTCCAAATTTCAGCTTGATATCTTGAAAATTGCGACCTGTACTTCGATAAACCAAAAAATAACACGCACAATTGAATTTTTCAGGGCCCAAAAAAACGTAAACGGTGAGAGATATCAAAAAATCGTTTCGAGTAAAAAAGTTGCATACTACGGAGATCTAATACCTTTACATTTAACGTTTTTCGATACGACCAACCGTTTCCGAGATATATCGATTCCAAAAAAAAGTTTGAAATTCAGGGCCCCCAAAAATGATCCAGCCCTGCACCGATTTTAACGCCCAACAATAGGATTCGTCACAGTCACTAACTCTTTCACTGTACCAAATTTCAGCTTAATATCTTGAAAAATTGCGACCAGTTCTCGGCTAAACGCAAAAATGTCACGCACAATGGACATTTTCAGGGCCTAAAAAAAGAAAACGGTGAGAGATATCAAAAATTCGTTTTGAGTAAAAAAGTTGCATACCGCGGAGATCTTACACATGTAGATTTTTTTTGATAATATCAACCGTTTCCGAGATATATCGATTCCAAAAAAAAAATGAAATTCAGGGCCCCAAAAAAAATTCGGCCCAGCACCGATTTTAACGCCCAATAATTGGATTCGTCACAGTAACTAATTCTTTCACCGTACCAAATTTCAGCTTCATATCTTGAAAATTGCGACCAGTACTTAGCAAAACGCAAAAATGTCACGCACAATGGACATTTTCAGGGCCCTAAAAAAGAAAACGGTGAGAGATATCAAAAAATCGTTTTGCGTAAAAAAGTTGCATACCGCGGAGATCTTACACCTGTAAATTTAACATTTTTCGATGCGACCTACCGTTTCCGAGATATATAGATTCCAAAGAAAAGTTTGAAATTCAGGGCCCCCAAAAAAGATCCGGCCCTGCACCGATCTTAACGCCCAACAACAGGATTCGTCACAGTCACTAACTCTTTCACCGTACGAAATTTCAGGTTAAAATCTTGAAAATTGCGACCAGTACTTAGCTAAACGCAAAAATGTCACGCACAATGGACATTTTCAGGGCCCCAAAAAAAGAAAACGGTGAGAGATATCAAAAAGTCGTTTTGAGTAAAAAGGTTGCATACCGCGGAGGTCTTACACCTATACCTTTAACATTTTTCGATACGATCAACCGTTTCCGAGATATATCGATTCCAAAAAAAATAATTTGAAATTTAGGCCCCCCAAAAATATCCGGCCCTACACCGATTTTAACGCCCAACAACAGGTTTCCTCACAGGGTCTAACTCGTTCACCGCTCCAAATTTCAGCTCGATATCATGAAAATTAAGACCTATACTTCACTCAACCCAAAAATGTCAAGCACAATTGACTTTTTCAGGGCCCCAAAAATCAAAGCAGTGAGAGATATCAAAAAATCGTTTTGAGTAAAAAAGTTGCATACCGTGGAGATCTTACACATGTAGATTTAAAGTTTTTTGATAAGACCAACCGTTTCCGAGATATATCGATTCCAAAAAAAAATTGTAATTCACTGCCCCAAAAAAAGATTCGGCCCAGCACCGATTTTAACGCTCAATAATAGGATTCGTCACAGTCACTAACTCGTTCACCGTACCAAATTTCAGCTTCATATCTTGAAAATTGCGACCAGTACTTATCTAAACGCAAAAATGTCACGCACATAGGACATTTTCAGGGCCCTAAAAAAAGACAACGGTGAGAGATATCAAAAAATCATTTTGAGTAAAAAAGTTGCAGACCGCGGAGATCTTACACCTGTACATTTAACATTTTTCGATAACAGTTCCGGCTCTGTGCCGATCTTAACGCCCAACAATAGAATTCGTCACAGTCACTATCTCTTTCACCGTACCAAATTTCAGCTTAATATCTTGAAAATTGCGACCAGTACTTAGCTAAACGCAAAAATGTCACGCACAATGGACATTTTCAGGGCCCAAAAAAAGAAAACGGTGAGAGATATCAAAAAATCGTTTAGAGTAAAAAAGTTGCATACGGCGGAGACCTTACACATGTACATTTAATGTTTTTAGATACGACCAACCGTTTCCGAGATATATCGATTCAAAAAAACGTTTGAAATTCAGGGCCCCCAAAAAATATCCGGCCCTGCACCGATTTTAACGCCCAACTATAGGATTCGGCAAAGTCACGATCTCTTTCACCTTTCCTAATTTCAGCTTAATATCTTGAAAATTGCGACCAGTTCTTGGCTAAACGCAAAAATGTCACGCACAATGGACATTTTCAGGGCCCCAAAAAAAGAAAACGGTGAGAGATATCAAAAAATCGTTTTGAGTAAAAAAGTTGCATCCCGCGGAGGTCTTACACCTGTACATTTTACATTTTTCGATGCGACCAACCGTTTCCGAGATATATCGATTCCAAAGAAATGTTTGAAATTCAGGGCCCCCAAAAAAGATCCGGCCCTGCACCGATCTTAACGCCCAACAATAGGATTCGTCCTAGTCACTAACTCTTTCACCGTACCAAATTTCAGCTTCAAATCTTGTAAATTGCGTCCAGTACTTAGCTATACGCAAAAATGTCACGCACAATGGACATTTTCAGGGCCCCAGAAAAAGAAAACGGTGAGAGATATCAAACAAGATGTTCAGTAAAGAACATATAGCCTACTTTCTCCTAAATGCATGGGTATTGTTATAACTCTTTGTCCTTTTCAAGGAGTATGATTGAATGTTGGTTGTAGTAGCTTGTTGAAATACAACGTGCTATAGGGATATTAAACATGAATATGAGGTGCCCTTTGCTAGTGCTACCTCTGTACCAAATTTCGTTCAATTCGGTTTCGCCGTGTTTGAATTGATAGGGGGAATCGATTTGCACACATACTTGGCCACCATCTGCAAACTATTGGGCTGATGTTCTTGCAGTTTGGTCAGAATATGTTTCCCACATAAAGATATGGTGTTGCAAAATTTGGTAGAGACTAGATTATTAGGTTGGTCGTAATTACATTTTAGCTTTTAACATTTGGGTGGCCGCGATTACGTTTCCGTCAAGATAGCGGTGATATAAAACATGACACTGAGGTGCCTCTTGCTAGTGCTACCTCTGTACCAAATTTAGTTCATTCGGTTCCACCTTGTTCGAATTAATAGGGGGAATCAATTTTGACATAAAGATGGCCGCCATCCGCAAACTATTAGGCTAATGACCTATTAGATTGGTCAAAGGATGCTCCCTCCATAAAGGTATGTTGTTGCAAAGTTTGGTAGAGATCGAATGGTTATGTTAGTCGTAATTTGATTTAAGCTTTAAACATTTGTGTGGCCGCTATTACGTTTCTGTCAATACGGCGGCGATATTAATCATAACACTGAGATGCCCTTTGCTAGTGCTATCTCTGTACCAAATTTCGTTCCATTCTGTTTCACCGTGTCTGAATTAATAGGAGGAATCGATTCTGACACAAAGATGGCCGCCATCCACAAACTATTAGGCGAATGACCTATTAGATTGGTCAAAGGATGCTCCCTCCATAAAGGTATGTTGTTGCAAAGTTTGGTAGAGATCGAATGGTTATGTTAGTCGTAATTTGATTTAAGCTTTGAACATTCGTGTGGCCGCCATTACGTTTCAGTCAAGAAGGCGGCGATATAAAACATGACACTGAGGTGCCCTTTGCTAGTGCTACCTCTGTACCAAATTTCGTTCCATTAGGTTCCTCCGTGTTCGAATTAATAGGGGGAATCAATTTTGACATAAAGATGGCCACCATCCGCAAACTATTAGGCTAATAACCCATTAGATTGGTCAATGGATGCTCCCTCCAAAAAGGTATGTTGTTGCAAAGTATGGTAGAGATCGGATGGTTATGTTAGTCGTAATTTAACTTAAGCTTTGAACATTTGTGTGGCCGCCATTACGTTTCTGTCAATATGGCGGCGATATAAAACATGACACTGAGATGCCCTTTGCTAGTGCTACCTCTGTACCAAATTTCGTTCCATTCGGTTTCACCGTGTTTGAATTAATAGGGGGAATTGATTTTCACACAAAGATGGCCGCCATTCGCAAACTATTAGGCTAATGACCTATTCATTTGGTCAAAGGATGCTTCCTCTATAAGGGTATGTTGTTGCAAAATTTGGTAGAGATCGGATGATTAGGTTAATCGTAATTTGATTTAAGCTTTGAACATTTGTGTGGCCGCCATTACGTTTCCGTCAAGATGGCGGCGATATAAAACATGACTCTGAGGTGCCTTTTGTTAGTACTACCTCTGTACCAAATTTCGTTCCATTCGGTTGCACCGTGTTCGAATTAATAGGGGGAATCGATTTTCACACAAAGATGGCCGCCATCCGCAAGCTATTACTCTGATGACCTATTAGTTTGGTCAAATGATGCTTCCCCCATAAAGGTATGTTGTTGCAAAATTTGGTAGAGATCGGATGATTAGGTTAGTCGTAATTTGATTTAAGCTTTGAACATTTGTTTGGCCGCCATTACGTTTCCGTCAAGATGGCGGCGATATAAAACATGACACTGAGGTGCCTTTCGTTAGTACTACTTCCGTACCAAATTTCGTTCCATTCGGTTGCACCGTGTTCGAATTAATAGGGGGAATCGATTTTCACTCAAACATGGCCGCCATCCGTAAACTATTACGCTGATGACCTATTGGTTTGGTCAAAGGATGCTCCCCCCATAAAGGTATGTTGTTGCAAAATTTGGTAGGGATCGGATGATTAGGTTAGTCGTAATTTGATTTAAGCTTTGAACATTTGTGAGGCCGCCATTACGTTTCCGTCATGATGGCGGCGATATAAAACGAGACACTGAGGTGTCCTTTGCTAGTGCTACCTTTGTACCAAATTTCGTTCAATTCGCATTCACCGTGTTTGAATTGATAGGGGGGGACAGACATTCAGAGTACACACACTCACACACACACAGACACACACACACACAGACACACACACAGACTCACACACACACATACACACACACAGACAGACACACTTTTTTCGCCCTGTGTTGATCTCATAAGTCTACTTTCATTTTTTGCAAAAATCGAAAGTAGGCTAAAAATCGTTTTGAGTAAAAACGTTGCATACCGCGGAGGTCTTACACCTATACGTTTAACATTTTTCGATACGATCAACTGTTTCCGAGATATATCGATTCAAAAAAAAGTTTGCAATTCAGGGCCCCCAAAAAAGATCCGGCCCAGCACCGATTTTAACGCCCAACAACAGGTTTCTTCACAGGGTTGAACTCGTTCACCGCTCCAAATTTCAGCTCGATATCATGAAAATTAAGACATATACTTCGCCCAACCCAAAAACATCACGCACAATTGACTTTTTCATGGCCCCAAAAACTCAAAACAGTGAGAGATATCAAAAAATCGTCTTGAGTAAAAAAGTTGCATACCGCGGAGATCTTACACATGTAGATTTAAAGTTTTGTGATAAGACCAACCGTTTCCGAGATATATCGATTCAAAAAAAAAAATTGAAATTCAGGGCCCCAAAAAAGATTCGCCCCAGCACCGATTTTAACGCCCAATAAAAGGATTCGTCACAGTCCCTAACTCTTTCACCGTACCAAATTTCAGCATCATATCTTGAAAATTGCAACCAGTACTTAGCTAAAAGCAAAAATGTCACGCACAATGGACATTTTCAGGGCCCCAAAAAAAGAAAACGGTGAGAGATATCAAAAAATCGTTTTCAGTAAATAAGTTACATACCGCGGAGATCTTACACCTGTACATTTAACATTTTTCGATACGATCAACCGTTTCCGAGATATATCGATTCAAAAAAAACGTTTGAAATTCAGGGCCCCCAAAAAAGATCCGGCCCTGCACCGATCTTAACGCCCAACAATAGGATTCGTCACAGTCACTAACTCTTTCACCGTACCAAATTTCAGCTTAATATCTTGAACATTGCGACCAGTACTTAGCTAATCGCAAAAATGTCACGCACAATGGACATTTTCAGGGCCCCAAAAAAAGAAAACGGTGAGAGATATCAAAAAATCGTTTTGAGTAAAAAAGTTGCATACCGCGGAGATCTTACACCTGTACATTTAACATTTTTCGATGCGACCAACCGTTTCCGAGATATATCGGTTCCAAAAATTGTTTGAAATTCAGGGCCCCCAAAAAAGTTCCGGCTCTGTGCCGATCTTAACGCCCAACAATAGAATTCGTCACAGTCACTCTCTCTTTCACCGTACCAAATTTCAGCTTAATATCTTGAAAATTGCGACCAGTACTTAGCTAAACGCAAAAATGTCACGCACAATGGACATTTTCAGGGCCCAAAAAAAGAAAACGGTGAGAGATATCAAAAAATCGTTTAGAGTAAAAAAGTTGCATACGGCGGAGACCTTACACATGTACATTTAATGTTTTTAGATACGACCAACCGTTTCCGAGATATATCGATTCAAAAAAACGTTTGAAATTCAGGGCCCCCAAAAAATATCCGGCCCTGCACCGATTTTAACGCCCAACTATAGGATTCGGCAAAGTCACGATCTCTTTCACCTTTCCTAATTTCAGCTTAATATCTTGAAAATTGCGACCAGTTCTTGGCTAAACGCAAAAATGTCACGCACAATGGACATTTTCAGGTCCCCAAAAAAAGAAAACGGTGAGAGATATCAAAAAATCGTTTTGAGTAAAAAAGTTGCATCCCGCGGAGGTCTTACACCTGTACATTTTACATTTTTCGATGCGACCAACCGTTTCCGAGATATATCGATTCCAAAGAAATGTTTGAAATTCAGGGCCCCCAAAAAAGATCCGGCCCTGCACCGATCTTAACGCCCAACAATAGGATTCGTCATAGTCACTAACTCTTTCACCGTACCAAATTTCAGCTTCAAATCTTGTAAATTGCGTCCAGTACTTAGCTAAACGCAAAAATGTCACGCACAATGGACATTTTCAGGGCCCCAGAAAAAGAAAACGGTGAGAGATATCAAACAAGATGTTCAGTAAAGAACATATAGCCTACTTTCTCCTAAATGCATGGGTATTGTTATAACTCTTTGTCCTTTTCAAGGAGTATGATTGAATGTTGGTTGTAGTAGCTTGTTGAAATACAACGTGCTATAGGGATATTAAACATGAATATGAGGTGCCCTTTGCTAGTGCTACCTCTGTACCAAATTTCGTTCAATTCGGTTTCGCCGTGTTTGAATTGATAGGGGGAATCGATTTGCACACATACTTGGCCACCATCTGCAAACTATTGGGCTGATGTTCTTGCAGTTTGGTCAGAATATGTTTCCCACATAAAGATATGGTGTTGCAAAATTTGGTAGAGACTAGATTATTAGGTTGGTCGTAATTACATTTTAGCTTTTAACATTTGGGTGGCCGCGATTACGTTTCCGTCAAGATAGCGGTGATATAAAACATGACACTGAGGTGCCTCTTGCTAGTGCTACCTCTGTACCAAATTTAGTTCATTCGGTTCCACCTTGTTCGAATTAATAGGGGGAATCAATTTTGACATAAAGATGGCCGCCATCCGCAAACTATTAGGCTAATGACCTATTAGATTGGTCAAAGGATGCTCCCTCCATAAAGGTATGTTGTTGCAAAGTTTGGTAGAGATCGAATGGTTATGTTAGTCGTAATTTGATTTAAGCTTTAAACATTTGTGTGGCCGCTATTACGTTTCTGTCAATATGGCGGCGATATTAATCATGACACTGAGATGCCCTTTGCTAGTGCTATCTCTGTACCAAATTTCGTTCCATTCTGTTTCACCGTGTCTGAATTAATAGGAGGAATCGATTCTGACACAAAGATGGCCGCCATCCACAAACTATTAGGCGAATGACCTATTAGATTGGTCAAAGGATGCTCCCTCCATAAAGGTATGTAGTTGCAAAATTTGGTTGAGATCGGATGATTAGGTTAATCGTAATTTGATTTAAGCTTTGAACATTCGTGTGGCCGCCATTACGTTTCAGTCAAAAAGGCGGCGATATAAAACATGACACTGAGGTGCCCTTTGCTAGTGCTACCTCTGTACCAAATTTCGTTCCATTAGGTTCCTCCGTGTTCGAATTAATAGGGGGAATCAATTTTGACATAAAGATGGCCGCCATCCGCAAACTATTAGGCTAATAACCCATTAGATTGGTCAAAGGATGCTCCCTCCAAAAAGGTATGTTGTTGCAAAGTATGGTAGAGATCGGATGGTTATGTTAGTCGTAATTTAACTAAAGCTTTGAACATTTGTGTGGCCGCCATTACGTTTCTGTCAATATGGCGGCGATATAAAACATGACACTGAGATGCCCTTTGCTAGTGCTACCTCTGTACCAAATTTCGTTCCATTCGGTTTCACCGTGTTTGAATTAATAGGGGGAATTGATTTTCACACAAAGATGGCCGCCATTCGCAAACTATTAGGCTAATGACCTATTCATTTGGTCAAAGGATGCTTCCTCTATAAGGGTATGTTGTTGCAAAATTTGGTAGAGATCGGATGATTAGGTTAATCGTAATTTGATTTAAGCTTTGAACATTTGTGTGGCCGCCATTACGTTTCCGTCAAGATGGCGGCGATATAAAACATGACTCTGAGGTGCCTTTTGTTAGTACTACCTCTGTACCACATTTCGTTCCATTCGGTTGCACCGTGTTCGAATTAATAGGGGGAATCGATTTTCACACAAAGATGGCCGCCATCCGCAAGCTATTACTCTGATGACCTATTAGTTTGGTCAAAGGATGCTTCCCCCATAAAGGTATGTTGTTGCAAAATTTGGTAGAGATCGGATGATTAGGTTAGTCGTAATTTGATTTAAGCTTTGAACATTTGTGTGGCCGCCATTACGTTTCCGTCAAGATGGCGGCGATATAAAACATGACACTGAGGTGCCTTTCGTTAGTACTACTTCCGTACCAAATTTCGTTCCATTCGGTTGCACCGTGTTCGAATTAATAGGGGGAATCGATTTTCACTCAAAGATGGCCGCCATCCGTAAACTATTACGCTGATGACCTATTGGTTTGGTCAAAGGATGCTCCCCCCATAAAGGTATGTTGTTGCAAAATTTGGTAGGGATCGGATGATTAGGTTAGTCGTAATTTGATTTAAGCTTTGAACATTTGTGAGGCCGCCATTACGTTTCCATCAAGATGGCGGCGATATAAAACGAGACACTGAGGTGTCCTTTGCTAGTGCTACCTTTGTACCAAATTTCGTTCAATTCGCATTCACCGTGTTTGAATTGATAGGGGGGGGACAGACATTCAGAGTACACACACTCACACACACACAGACACACACACACACAGACACACACACAGACTCACACACACACATACACACACACAGACAGACACACTTTTTTCGCCCTGTGTTGATCTCATAAGACTACTTTCATTTTTTGCAAAAATCGAAAGTAGGCTAAAAATCGTTTTGAGTAAAAACGTTGCATACCGCGGAGGTCTTACACCTATACGTTTAACATTTTTCGATACGATCAACTGTTTCCGAGATATATCGATTCAAAAAAAAGTTTGCAATTCAGGGCCCCCAAAAAAGATCCGGCCCAGCACCGATTTTAACGCCCAACAACAGGTTTCTTCACAGGGTTGAACTCGTTCACCGCTCCAAATTTCAGCTCGATATCATGAAAATTAAGACATATACTTCGCCCAACCCAAAAACATCACGCACAATTGACTTTTTCAGGGCCCCAAAAACTCAAAACAGTGAGAGATATCAAAAAATCGTCTTGAGTAAAAAAGTTGCATACCGCGGAGATCTTACACATGTAGATTTAAAGTTTTGTGATAAGACCAACCGTTTCCGAGATATATCGATTCAAAAAAAAAATTGAAATTCAGGGCCCCAAAAAAGATTCGCCCCAGCACCGATTTTAACGCCCAATAAAAGGATTCGTCACAGTCCCTAACTCTTTCACCGTACCAAATTTCAGCTTCATATCTTGAAAATTGCAACCAGTACTTAGCTAAAAGCAAAAATGTCACGCACAATGGACATTTTCAGGGCCCCAAAAAAAGAAAACGGTGAGAGATATCAAAAAATCGTTTTCAGTAAATAAGTTACATACCGCGGAGATCTTACACCTGTACATTTAACATTTTTCGATACGATCAACCGTTTCCGAGATATATCGATTCAAAAAAAACCTTTGAAATTCAGGGCCCCCAAAAAAGATCCGGCCCTGCACCGATCTTAACGCCCAACAATAGGATTCGTCACAGTCACTAACTCTTTCACCGTACCAAATTTCAGCTTAATATCTTGAACATTGCGACCAGTACTTAGCTAAACGCAAAAATGTCACGCACAATGGACATTTTCAGGGCCCCAAAAAAAGAAAACGGTGAGAGATATCAAAAAATCGTTTTGAGTAAAAAAGTTGCATCCCGCGGAGGTCTTACACCTGTACATTTTACATTTTTCGATGCGACCAACCGTTTCCGAGATATATCGATTCCAAAGAAATGTTTGAAATTCAGGGCCCCCAAAAAAGATCCGGCCCTGCACCGATCTTAACGCCCAACAATAGGATTCGTCATAGTCACTAACTCTTTCACCGTACCAAATTTCAGCTTCAAATCTTGTAAATTGCGTCCAGTACTTAGCTAAACGCAAAAATGTCACGCACAATGGACATTTTCAGGGCCCCAGAAAAAGAAAACGGTGAGAGATATCAAACAAGATGTTCAGTAAAGAACATATAGCCTACTTTCTCCTAAATGCATGGGTATTGTTATAACTCTTTGTCCTTTTCAAGGAGTATGATTGAATGTTGGTTGTAGTAGCTTGTTGAAATACAACGTGCTATAGGGATATTAAACATGAATATGAGGTGCCCTTTGCTAGTGCTACCTCTGTACCAAATTTCGTTCAATTCGGTTTCGCCGTGTTTGAATTGATAGGGGGAATCGATTTGCACACATACTTGGCCACCATCTGCAAACTATTGGGCTGATGTTCTTGCAGTTTGGTCAGAATATGTTTCCCACATAAAGATATGGTGTTGCAAAATTTGGTAGAGACTAGATTATTAGGTTGGTCGTAATTACATTTTAGCTTTTAACATTTGGGTGGCCGCGATTACGTTTCCGTCAAGATAGCGGTGATATAAAACATGACACTGAGGTGCCTCTTGCTAGTGCTACCTCTGTACCAAATTTAGTTCATTCGGTTCCACCTTGTTCGAATTAATAGGGGGAATCAATTTTGACATAAAGATGGCCGCCATCCGCAAACTATTAGGCTAATGACGTATTAGATTGGTCAAAGGATGCTCCCTCCATAAAGGTATGTTGTTGCAAAGTTTGGTAGAGATCGAATGGTTATGTTAGTCGTAATTTGATTTAAGCTTTAAACATTTGTGTGGCCGCTATTACGTTTCTGTCAATATGGCGGCGATATTAATCATGACACTGAGATGCCCTTTGCTAGTGCTATCTCTGTACCAAATTTCGTTCCATTCTGTTTCACCGTGTCTGAATTAATAGGAGGAATCGATTCTGACACAAAGATGGCCGCCATCCACAAACTATTAGGCGAATGACCTATTAGATTGGTCAAAGGATGCTCCCTCCATAAAGGTATGTAGTTGCAAAATTTGGTTGAGATCGGATGATTAGGTTAATCGTAATTTGATTTAAGCTTTGAACATTCGTGTGGCCGCCATTACGTTTCAGTCAAGAAGGCGGCGATATAAAACATGACACTGAGGTGCCCTTTGCTAGTGCTACCTCTGTACCAAATTTCGTTCCATTAGGTTCCTCCGTGTTCGAATTAATAGGGGGAATCAATTTTGACATAAAGATGGCCGCCATTCGCAAACTATTAGGCTAATAACCCATTAGATTGGTCAAGGGATGCTCCCTCCAAAAAGGTATGTTGTTGCAAAGTATGGTAGAGATCGGATGGTTATGTTAGTCGTAATTTAACTTAAGCTTTGAACATTTGTGTGGCCGCCATTACGTTTCTGTCAATATGGCGGCGATATAAAACATGACACTGAGATGCCCTTTGCTAGTGCTACCTCTGTACCAAATTTCGTTCCATTCGGTTTCACCGTGTTTGAATTAATAGGGGGAATTGATTTTCACACAAAGATGGCCGCCATTCGCAAACTATTAGGCTAATGACCTATTCATTTGGTCAAAGGATGCTTCCTCTATAAGGGTATGTTGTTGCAAAATTTGGTAGAGATCGGATGATTAGGTTAATCGTAATTTGATTTAAGCTTTGAACATTTGTGTGGCCGCCATTACGTTTCCGTCAAGATGGCGGCGATATAAAACATGACTCTGAGGTGCCTTTTGTTAGTACTACCTCTGTACCACATTTCGTTCCATTCGGTTGCACCGTGTTCGAATTAATAGGGGGAATCGATTTTCACACAAAGATGGCCGCCATCCGCAAGCTATTACTCTGATGACCTATTAGTTTGGTCAAAGGATGCTTCCCCCATAAAGGTATGTTGTTGCAAAATTTGGTAGAGATCGGATGATTAGGTTAGTCGTAATTTGATTTAAGCTTTGAACATTTGTGTGGCCGCCATTACGTTTCCGTCAAGATGGCGGCGATATAAAACATGACACTGAGGTGCCTTTCGTTAGTACTACTTCCGTACCAAATTTCGTTCCATTCGGTTGCACCGTGTTCGAATTAATAGGGGGAATCGATTTTCACTCAAAGATGGCCGCCATCCGTAAACTATTACGCTGATGACCTATTGGTTTGGTCAAAGGATGCTCCCCCCATAAAGGTATGTTGTTGCAAAATTTGGTAGGGATCGGATGATTAGGTTAGTCGTAATTTGATTTAAGCTTTGAACATTTGTGAGGCCGCCATTACGTTTCCGTCAAGATGGCGGCGATATAAAACGAGACACTGAGGTGTCCTTTGCTAGTGCTACCTTTGTACCAAATTTCGTTCAATTCGCATTCACCGTGTTTGAATTGATAGGGGGGGACAGACATTCAGAGTACACACACTCACACACACACAGACACACACACACACAGACACACACACAGACTCACACACACACATACACACACACAGACAGACACACTTTTTTCGCCCTGTGTTGATCTCATAAGTCTACTTTCATTTTTTGCAAAAATCGAAAGTAGGCTAAAAATCGATTTGAGTAAAAACGTTGCGTACCGCGGAGGTCTTACACCTATACGTTTAACATTTTTCGATACGATCAACTGTTTCCGAGATATATCGATTCAAAAAAAAGTTTGCAATTCAGGGCCCCCAAAAAAGATCCGGCCCAGCACCGATTTTAACGCCCAACAACAGGTTTCTTCACAGGGTTGAACTCGTTCACCGCTCCAAATTTCAGCTCGATATCATGAAAATTAAGACATATACTTCGCCCAACCCAAAAACATCACGCACAATTGACTTTTTCAGGGCCCCAAAAACTCAAAACAGTGAGAGATATCAAAAAATCGTCTTGAGTAAAAAAGTTGCATACCGCGGAGGTCTTACACATGTAGATTTAAAGTTTTGTGATAAGACCAACCGTTTCCGAGATATATCGATTCAAAAAAAAAATTGAAATTCAGGGCCCCAAAAAAGATTCGCCCCAGCACCGATTTTAACGCCCAATAAAAGGATTCGTCACAGTCCCTAACTCTTTCACCGTACCAAATTTCAGCTTCATATCTTGAAAATTGCAACCAGTACTTAGCTAAAAGCAAAAATGTCACGCACAATGGACATTTTCAGGGCCCCAAAAAAAGAAAACGGTGAGAGATATCAAAAAATCGTTTTCAGTAAATAAGTTACATACCGCGGAGATCTTACACCTGTACATTTAACATTTTTCGATACGATCAACCGTTTCCGAGATATATCGATTCAAAAAAAATCTTTGAAATTCAGGGCCCCCAAAAAAGATCCGGCCCTGCCCCGATCTTAACGCCCAACAATAGGATTCGTCACAGTCACTAACTCTTTCACCGTACCAAATTTCAGCTTAATATCTTGAACATTGCGACCAGTACTTAGCTAAACGCAAAAATGTCACGCACAATGGACATTTTCAGGGCCCCAAAAAAAGAAAACGGTGAGAGATATCAAAAAATCGTTTTGAGTAAAAAAGTTGCATACCGCGGAGATCTTACACCTGTACATTTAACATTTTTCGATGCGACCAACCGTTTCCGAGATATATCGGTTCCAAAAAATGTTTGAAATTCAGGGCCCCCCAAAAAGTTCCGGCTCTGTGCCGATCTTAACGCACAACAATAGAATTCGTCACAGTCACTATCTCTTTCACCGTACCAAATTTCAGCTTAATATCTTGAAAATTGCGACCAGTACTTAGCTAAACGCAAAAATGTCACGCACAATGGACATTTTCAGGGCCCAAAAAAAGAAAACGGTGAGAGATATCAAAAAATCGTTTGGAGTAAAAAAGTTGCATACGGCGGAGACCTTACACATGTACATTTAATGTTTTTAGATACGACCAATCGTTTCCGAGATATATCGATTCAAAAAAACGTTTGAAATTCAGGGCCCCCAAAAAATATCCGGCCCTGCACCGATTTTAACGCCCAACTATAGGATTCGGCAAAGTCACGATCTCTTTCACCTTTCCTAATTTCAGCTTAATATCTTGAAAATTGCGACCAGTTCTTGGCTAAACGCAAAAATGTCACGCACAATGGACATTTTCAGGGCCCCAAAAAAAGAAAACGGTGAGAGATATCAAAAAATCGTTTTGAGTAAAAAAGTTGCATCCCGCGGAGGTCTTACACCTGTACATTTTACATTTTTCGATGCGACCAACCGTTTCCGAGATATATCGATTCCAAAGAAATGTTTGAAATTCAGGGCCCCCCAAAAAGATCCGGCCCTGCACCGATCTTAAGGCCCAACAATAGGATTCGTCATAGTCACTAACTCTTTCACCGTACCAAATTTCAGCTTCAAATCTTGTAAATTGCGTCCAGTACTTAGCTAAACGCAAAAATGTCACGCACAATGGACATTTTCAGGGCCCCAGAAAAAGAAAACGGTGAGAGATATCAAACAAGATGTTCAGTAAAGAACATATAGCCTACTTTCTCCTAAATGCATGGGTATTGTTATAACTCTTTGTCCTTTTCAAGGAGTATGATTGAATGTTGGTTGTAGTAGCTTGTTGAAATACAACGTGCTATAGGGATATTAAACATGAATATGAGGTGCCCTTTGCTAGTGCTACCTCTGTACCAAATTTCGTTCAATTCGGTTTCGCCGTGTTTGAATTGATAGGGGGAATCGATTTGCACACATACTTGGCCACCATCTGCAAACTATTGGGCTGATGTTCTTGCAGTTTGGTCAGAATATGTTTCCCACATAAAGATATGGTGTTGCAAAATTTGGTAGAGACTACATTATTAGGTTGGTCGTAATTACATTTTAGCTTTTAACATTTGGGTGGCCGCGATTACGTTTCCGTCAAGATAGCGGTGATATAAAACATGACACTGAGGTGCCTCTTGCTAGTGCTACCTCTGTACCAAATTTAGTTCATTCGGTTCCACCTTGTTCGAATTAATAGGGGGAATCAATTTTGACATAAAGATGGCCGCCATCCGCAAACTATTAGGCTAATGACCTATTAGATTGGTCAAAGGATGCTCCCTCCATAAAGGTATGTTGTTGCAAAGTTTGGTAGAGATCGAATGGTTATGTTAGTCGTAATTTGATTTAAGCTTTAAACATTTGTGTGGCCGCTAGTACGTTTCTGTCAATATGGCGGCGATATTAATCATGACACTGAGATGCCCTTTGCTAGTGCTATCGCTGTACCAAATTTCGTTCCATTCTGTTTCACCGTGTCTGAATTAATAGGAGGAATCGATTCTGACACAAAGATGGCCGCCATCCACAAACTATTAGGCGAATGACCTATTAGATTGGTCAAAGGATGCTCCCTCCATAAAGGTATGTAGTTGCAAAATTTGGTTGAGATCGGATGATTAGGTTAATCGTAATTTGATTTAAGCTTTGAACATTCGTGTGGCCGCCATTACGTTTCAGTCAAGAAGGCGGCGATATAAAACATGACACTGAGGTGCCCTTTGCTAGTGCTACCTCTGTACCAAATTTCGTTCCATTAGGTTCCTCCGTGTTCGAATTAATAGGGGGAATCAATTTTGACATAAAGATGGCCGCCATCCGCAAACTATTAGGCTAATAACCCATTAGATTGGTCAAAGGATGCTCCCTCCAAAAAGGTATGTTGTTGCAAAGTATGGTAGAGATCGGATGGTTATGTTAGTCGTAATTTAACTTAAGCTTTGAACATTTGTGTGGCCGCCATTACGTTTATGTCAATATGGCGGCGATATAAAACATGACACTGAGATGCCCTTTGCTAGTGCTACCTCTGTACCAAATTTCGTTCCATTCGGTTTCACCGTGTTTGAATTAATAGGGGGAATTGATTTTCACACAAAGATGGCCGCCATTCGCAAACTATTAGGCTAATGACCTATTCATTGGGTCAAAGGATGCTTCCTCTATAAGGGTATGTTGTTGCAAAATTTGGTAGAGATCGGATGATTAGGTTAATCGTAATTTGATTTAAGCTTTGAACATTTGTGTGGCCGCCATTACGTTTCCGTCAAGATGGCGGCGATATAAAACATGACTCTGAGGTGCCTTTTGTTAGTACTACCTCTGTACCAAATTTCGTTCCATTCGGTTGCACCGTGTTCGAATTAATAGGGGGAAACGATTTTCACACAAAGATGGCCGCCATCCGCAAGCATTTACTCTGATGACCTATTAGTTCGGTCAAAGGATGCTTCCCCCATAAAGGTATGTTGTTGCAAAATTTGGTAGAGATCGGATGATTAGGTTAGTCGTAATTTGATTTAAGCTTTGAACATTTGTGTGGCCGCCATTACGTTTCCGTCAAGATGGCGGCGATATAAAACATGACACTGAGGTGCCTTTCGTTAGTACTACTTCCGTACCAAATTTCGTTCCATTCGGTTGCACCGTGTTCGAATTAATAGGGGGAATCGATTTTCACTCAAAGATGGCCGCCATCCGTAAACTATTACGCTGATGACCTATTGGTTTGGTCAAAGGATGCTCCCCCCATAAAGGTATGTTGTTGCAAAATTTGGTAGGGATCGGATGATTAGGTTAGTCGTAATTTGATTTAAGCTTTGAACATTTGTGAGGCCGCCATTACGTTTCCGTCAAGATGGCGGCGATATAAAACGAGACACTGAGGTGTCCTTTGCTAGTGCTACCTTTGTACCAAATTTCGTTCAATTCGCATTCACCGTGTTTGAATTGATAGGGGGGGACAGACATTCAGAGTACACACACTCACACACACACAGACACACACACACACAGACACACACACACACATACACACACACAGACAGACACACTTTTTTCGCCCTGTGTTGATCTCATAAGTCTACTTTCATTTTTTGCAAAAATCGAAAGTAGGCTAAAAATCGTTTTGAGTAAAAACGTTGCATACCGCGGAGGTCTTACACCTATACGTTTAACATTTTTCGATACGATCAACTGTTTCCGAGATATATCGATTCAAAAAAAAGTTTGCAATTCAGGGCCCCCAAAAAAGATCCGGCCCAGCACCGATTTTAACGCCCAACAACAGGTTTCTTCACAGGGTTGAACTCGTTCACCGCTCCAAATTTCAGCTCGATATCATGAAAATTAAGACATATACTTCGCCCAACCCAAAAACATCACGCACAATTGACTTTTTCAGGGCCCCAAAAACTCAAAACAGTGAGAAATATCAAAAAATCGTCTTGAGTAAAAAAGTTGCATACCGCGGAGATCTTACACATGTAGATTTATAGTTTTGTGATAAGACCAACCGTTTCCGAGATATATCGATTCAAAAAAAAAAATTGAAATTCAGGGCCCCAAAAAAGATTCGCCCCAGCACCGATTTTAACGCCCAATAAAAGGATTCGTCACAGTCCCTAACTCTTTCACCGTACCAAATTTCAGCTTCATATCTTGAAAATTGCAACCAGTACTTAGCTAAAAGCAAAAATGTCACGCACAATGGACATTTTCAGGGCCCCAAAAAAAGAAAACGGTGAGAGATATCAAAAAATCGTTTTCAGTAAATAAGTTACATACCGCGGAGATCTTACACCTGTACATTTAACATTTTTCGATACGATCAACCGTTTCCGAGATATATCGATTCAAAAAAACGTTTGAAATTCAGGGCCCCCAAAAAAGATCCGGCCCTGCACCGATCTTAACGCCCAACAATAGGATTCGTCACAGTCACTAACTCTTTCACCGTACCAAATTTCAGCTTAATATCTTGAACATTGCGACCAGTACTTAGCTAAACGCAAAAATGTCACGCACAATGGACATTTTCAGGGCCCCAAAAAAAGAAAACGGTGAGAGATATCAAAAAATCGTTTTGAGTAAAAAAGTTGCATACCGCGGAGATCTTACACCTGTACATTTAACATCTTTCGATACGACCAACCATTTCCGAGATATATCGATTGCAAAAAACAGTTATAAATTCAGGGCCCCCAAAAAAGATCCGGCCCTACACCGATTTTAACGCCCAACAATAGGATTCGTCACTGTCTCTAACTCTTACACCGTACCAAATTTCAGCTTAATATCGTGAAAATTGCGACCAGTACTTAGCTAAACGCAAAAATGTCACACACAATGGATATTTTCAGGGCCCCAAAAAAAAGAAAACGGTGAGAGATATCAAAAAATCGTTTTGAGTAAAAAAGTTGCATACCGCGGAGATCTTACACCTATACGTTTAACATTTTTCGATACGACCAACCGTTTCCGAGATATATCGATTCCAAAAAAAGTTTGAAATTCAGGGCCCCCAGAAAAGATCCGGCCCTGCACCGATCTTAACGCCCAACAATAGGATTCGTCACAGTCACTAACTCTTTCACCGAACCGAATTTCAGCTTAATATCTTGAACATTGCGACCAGTACTTAGCTAAACGCAAAAATGTCACGCACAATGGACATTTTCAGGGCCCCAAAAAAAGAAAACTGTGAGAGATATCAAAAAATCGTTTTGAGTAAAAAAGTTGCATACCGCGGAGATCTTACACCTGTACGTTTAACATTTTTCGATACGACCAACCATTTCCGAGATATATCGATTGCAAAAAACAGTTATAAATTCAGGGCCCCCAAAAAAGATCCGGCCCTACACCGATTTTAACGCCCAACAATAGGATTCGTCACAGTCACTACCTCTTTCACCGTACCAAATTTCAGCTTAATATCTTGAAAATTGCGACCAGTACTTAGCTAAACGCAAAAATGTCACACACAATGGACATTTTCAGGGCCCCAAAAAAGTAAACGGTGAGAAATATCAGAAAAGCGTTTTGAGTAAAAAAGTTGCATACCGCGGAGATCTTACACCTATACATTTAACATTTTTCGATGCGATCAACCGTTTCCGAGATATATCGATTCCAAAAAAAAGGTTTGAAATTCAGGGCCCCAAAAAAGATCCGTCCCTGCACCGATATTAACGCCCAACAATAGGATTCGTCACAGTCACTAACTCTTTCATCGTACCAAATTTCAGCTTAATATCTTGAAAATTGCGACCAGTACTTAGCTAGACGCAAAAATGTCACGCACAATGGACATTTTCAGGGCCCCAAAAAAAGAAAACGGTGAGAGATATCAAAAAATCGTCTGTTGTAAAAAAGTTGCATACCGCGGAGATCTTACACCTATACATTTAACATTTTTCGATACGACCAACCGTTTCCGAGATATATCGATTCAAAAAAAATAGGATGAAATTCAGGGCCCCAAAAGAAGTTCCGGCCCTAGTCCGATTTTAACGCCCAACAATAGGGTTCGTCACAGACCCCAACTCTTTCACCGTACTAAATTTCAGCTCGATATCTTGAAAATTGCGACCTGTACTTTGCTAAACGCAAAAACGTCACGCACATACATACATACATACATACATACATACAGACAGACAGACTTTTTCCAATATACCACGGCTATATGAAAGCCTATAGGATCTTTAGATCCGGCTTTCATAACAAGTAAGAGTCCACGCAGCACGACCTGCTATGGATGAGAAGGTGCGGCAAGATAGCGGCGAGCAAGACGGGTATTAATCTCAAACAACAACTTGGTTCGCGGCAAGGCATGCGGAATTGCATTTCGGACCATCGACCATATTGCGTGGAAATGTAGGACAATTATAAAAATTTATTCTAGGCAATGCTGACACCATCACATGGTTATGAAAGCCGGACGTCCTCGGAAATGGACTATATCTTACATCTATAAATACGCTATTTAACTTCTTTAACCGTACCAAATTTCAGCTTAATATCTTGAAAATTGCGGCCTGTACTTCGCTAAACCCAAATATGTCACGCACAATGGACATCTTCAGGGCCCCAAAAAAAGAAAACGGTGAGAGATATCAAAAAATCATTATGAGTAAAAACGTTGCATACCGCGGAGATCTTACAAATATACATTTAACATTTTTCGATACGATCAACCGTTTCCTAGATATACCGATTCCAAAGAAACAATTTAAATTCAGGGCCCCCAAAAAAGATCCGACCCTGCACCGATTTCAACGCCCAACAATAGGATTCGTCACAGTCACTAACTCCTTCACCGTACCAAATTTCAGCTTAATATCTTGAAAATGGCGACCAGTACTTAGCTAAACGCAAAAATGTCTCGCACAATGGACACTTTCAGGGCCCCAAAAAAGAAAACGGTGAGAGATATCAAAAAATGATTTCGAGTAAAAAAGTTGCATACCGCGGAGATCTTACACCTGTTAATTTAACATTTTTCAATACGACCAACCGTTTCCGAGATATATCGATTCCAAAAAACAGTTTGAAATTCAGGGCCCCCAAAAAAGATCCGGCCCTGCACCGATTTTAACGCCCAACAATAGGGTTCGTCACAGGCCCAAACTCTTTCACCGTACCAAATTTTAGCTCGATATCTTGAAAATTGCGACCTGTACTTTGCTAAACGCAAAAATGTCACGCACAATGGACATTTTCAGGGCCCCAAAAAAATAAAACGGTAAGAGATATCAAAAAATCGTTTTGAGTAAAAAAGTTGCACACCGCGGAGGTCTTACACTTATACTTTTAACATTTTTGATACGATCAACCGTTTCCGAGATATATCGATTCCAAAAAAACGTTTGAAATTCAGGGCCCCAAAAAAAGATCCGGCCCTGCACCGATTTTAACGCCCAACAACAGGTTTCCTCACAGGGTCTAACTCGTTTACTGCTCTAAATTTCAGCTCGATATCATGAAAATTAAGACCTATACTTCGCCCAACCCAAAAATGTCATCCACAATTGACTTTTTCAGGGCCCCAAAAAATCAAAACAGTGAGAGATATCAAAAAATCGTTTTGAGTAAAAACGTTGCATACCGCGGAGATCTTACACCTGTACATTTAAAATTTTTCGATACGACCAACCGTTTCCGAGATATATTGATTCCAAAACACAGTTAGAAATTCAGGGCCCCCAAGAAAGAATCGGCCCTGCACCGATTTTAACGCCCAACAATAGGATTCGTCACAGTCACGAACTCTTTCACCGTACCAAATTTCAGATTAATATCTTGAAAATTGCGACCAGTACTTAACTAAACGCAAAAACGTCACATATAATGGACATTTTCAGGGCCCCAAAAAAAGAAAACGGTGAGTGATATCAAAAAATCGTTTTGAGTAAAAAAGTTGCATACCGCGGAGATCTTACACCTATACCTTTAACATTTTTCGATACGACCAACCGTTTCCGAGATATATCGATTCAAAAAACAGTTAGAAAATCAGGGCCCCAAAAAAGATCCGGCCCTGTACCGATTTTAACGCCCAACAACAGGATTCGTCACAATC
Organism: Meconema thalassinum; assembly: GCA_946902985.2. Taxonomy (NCBI): domain Eukaryota; kingdom Metazoa; phylum Arthropoda; class Insecta; order Orthoptera; family Tettigoniidae; genus Meconema; species Meconema thalassinum. Next base: position 18,727,758 of record OX336391.1, on the reverse strand, counting down.
CATAACTCTTTCACGGTACCAAATTTCAGGTTAATATCTTGAAAATTGCGATCAGTACTTAGCTAAACGCAAAAATGTCACACACAATGGACATTTTCAGGGCCCAAAAAATAGAAAACGGTGAGAGATATCAAAAAATCGTTTTGAGTAAAAAAGTTGCATACCACGGAGATCTTAACCTGGTCATTTAACATTTTTCGATACGACCAACCGTTTCCAAGATATATCGATTCCAAAAAACAGAAATTCAGGGCCCCCCAAAATAATCCGACCCTGCACCGATTTTAACGCCCAACAATAGGATTCGTCACAGTCACTAACTTCTTCACCGTACCAAATTTCAGCTTAATATCTTGAAAATTGCGACCAGTACTTAGCTAAACGCCAAAATGTCACACGCAATGGACATTTTCAGGGCCCCCAAAAAAGAAAACGGTGAGAGATATCAAAAAATCGTTTTGAGTAGAAAAGTTGCATACCGCGGAGATCTTACACCTGTTACTTCAACATTTTTCAATACGACCAACCGTTTCCGAGATATATCGATTCCAAAAAAAAGTTTGAAATTCAGGGCCCCCCAAAATGATCCGGCCCTACACCGATTTTAACGCCCAACAGTAGGATTCGTCATAGTCACCAACTCTTTCACCGAACCAAATTTCAGCTTAATATCTCGAAAATTGCGACCAGTACTTAGCTAGACGCAAAAATGTCACACACAATGGACATTTTCACGGCCCCAAAAAAAGAAAACGGTGAGAGATATCAAAAAATCGTTTTGAGCAAAAAAGTTGCATACTACGGAGATCTTATACCTTTACTTTTAACGTTTTTCTATACGACCAACCGTTTCCGAGATATATCGATTCCGAAAAAACGTTTGAAATTCAGGGCCCCCAAAAAAGATCCGACCCTACACCGATTTTAACGCCCAACAATAGGATTCGTCATAGTCACCAACTCTTTCAACGTACCAAATTTCAGGTTAATATCTTGAAAATTGCGACCAGTACTTAGCTAGACGCAAAAATGTCACACACAATGGACATTTTCAGGGCCCCAAAAAAAGAAAACGGTGAGAGATATCAAAAAATTGTTTTGAGCAAAAAAGTTGCATACTACGGAGATCTTATACCTTTACTTTTAACGTTTTTCGATACGACCAACCGTTTCCGAGATATATCGATTCCAAGAAAATGTTTGAAAATCAGGGCCCCCAAAAAAGATCCGGCCCTGCACCGATTTTTACGCCCAACTACAGGATTCGTCACAGTCACTAACTCTTTTACCGTACCAAATTTCAGCTTAATATCTTGAAAATTGCGACCAGTTCATGGCTAAACGCAAAAATGTCACGCACAATGGACATTTTCAGGGCCCCAAGAAAAGAAAACGGTGAGAGATATCAAAAAATCGTTTTGAGTAAAAAAGTTGCATACCGCGGAGATCTTACAACTATACCTTTAACATTTTTCGATACGATCAACCGTTTCCGAGATATATCGATTCCAAAAAAAAGTTTGAAATTCAGGGCCCCCAAAAAAGATCCGTCCCTGCACCGATTTTTACGCCCAACTACAGGATTCGTCACAGTCACTAACTCTTTCACCGTACCAAATTTCAGCGTAATATCTTGAAAATTGCGACCAGTACTTAGCTAGACGCAAAATTGCCACACACAATGGACATTTTCAGGGCCCTAAAAAGAAAACGGTGGGAGATATCAAAAAATCGTTTGGAGCAAAAATGTTGCATACTACGGAGATCTTATACCTTTACATTCAACGTTTTTCGATACGACCAACCGTTTCCGAGATACATCGATTCCAAAAAACAGTTAGAAATTCAGGGCCCCCAAAAAGATCCGGCCCTGCACCGATTTTAACGCCCAACAATAGGATTCGTCACAGTCACAAACGCTTTCACCGTTCCAAATTTCAGCTTAATATCTTGAAAATTGCGACCAGTACTTACCTAAACGCAAAAATGTCACGCACAATGGACATTTTCAGGGCCACAAAAAAAGAAAACGGTGAGAGATTTCAAAAAATCTTTTTGAGTAAAAAAGTTGCATACCGCGAGATCTTACACCTATACATTTAACATTTTTCGATACGATCAACCGTTTCCGAGATATATCGATTCCAAGAAAATGTTTGAAATTCAGGGCCCCCAAAAAAGGTCCGGCCCTGCACTGATTTTAACGCCCAACAATAGGATTCGTCACAGTCCCCAACTCTTTCACCGTACCAAATTTCAGCTTAATATCTTGAAAATTGCGACCTGTACTTTGTTAAACGCAAAAACGTCACGCACATACATACATACATACATACAGACAGACTTTTTCCAATATACCACGGCTATATGAAAGCCTATAGGATCTTTAGATCTGGCTTTCATAACAAGGCGGCCAAGCGAAGTTGCGACTTTAAATAGACGTTTCTCGCGATTTTACCAACCAAACGTAATGAGACTTGGTACAGTATATGTTTACACACATTGTAATGCCCTGACATCTAACTTCGTTTAATTGTTTACATAACCTGAAGATGGCGGGTGTGCGAAATATTTCACCGGCATTCTATATCTCTGAAATTATTACCGGTATCACCCTGAAATTTTGTACGGAGATAAGGGGCACCACTGGAAGTTCATTTATGAGACTTTCAAAATACGGTTAACTACAATACAAACATGGCGGCCACGCGAAGTTGAAAGTTTTATATGGACTTTTCTCGCGATTTAATGATCAAAACGCAATGAAACTTGGCACAGCAAATGTTTATACACATTATAATGTACTGGTATTTAATTTGGTTCAATTGTTAACTTAACCTCAAGATGGCGGCTGTGCTAATTTTCAAGTTAAGTTTTTATTTTCTTGTGTCGTAATCATGCGATCGAAGTGAAAGTTTGAATAATGAACCTAGGCAATATTTTTCCTTTAATGGTACATGACTCTATGGCCAATACATATAACAATCCTACATGGCGTCCATCCGAAATATTTAGATGGTTCTCAATATCTACGAATCTATTATATCAATCAAACTGAATTTTTAAATGTTCATAGGGGCTATGAACATAAGTTCACCTATAGGACTTTCAATAACCTGGTTACCAAAAATCCAACATGGTGGTGACTGCACCAAATTTCAGTTTGATATCTTGAAAATTGCGACCTGTACTTCTCTAAACCCAAATATGTCACGCACAATGGACATTTTCAGGGCCCCAAAAAGAGAAAACGGTGAGAGATATCAAAAAATCGTTATAAGTAAAATAGTTCCATACCCTGGTGATCTTACACCTTTACATTTGACGTTTTTCGATACGACCATCCGTTTCCGAGATATATTGATTCCAAAAAAGGGGATGAAATTCAGGGCCCCAAAAAAGGTCCGGCCCTGCACCGATTTTAACGCCCAACAATAGGGTTTCTCACAGGCCCTAGCTCTTTCACCGTACCAAATTTCAGCTTGATATCTTGAAAATTGCGACCTGTACTTTGCTAAACGCAAACATTTCACTCACAATGGACATTTTCAGGGCCCCAAGAGCACTAAACGGTGAGAGATGTCAAAAAATCATTTTTATTAAAAAAGTTGCATACGGCGGAGATCATACACCTGTATTTTCAACGTTTCTCGATACGACCAACTGTTTCCGAGATATATCGATTCCAAAGAAAAGTTTGAAATTCAGGGCCCCCAAAAAAGATCCGGCCCTGCACCGATTTTAATGCCCAACAATAGGATTCGTCACAGTCCCCAACTCTTTCACCGTACCAAATTTCAGCTTAATATCTTGAAAATTGCGACCAGTTCTTGGCTAAACGCAAAAATGTCACGCACAATGGACATTTTCAGGGCCCCAAAAAAAGAAAACGGTGAGAGATATAAAAAAAAATCGTTTTGAGTAAAAAAGTTGCATACCACGGAGGTCTTACACCTATACGTTTAACATTTTTCGATACGATCAACTGTTTCCGAGATATATCGATTCAAAAAAAAGTTTGCAATTCAGGGCCCCCAAAAAAGATCCGGCCCAGCACCGATTTTAACGCCCAAAAACAGGTTTCTTCACAGGGTTGAGCTCGTTCACCGCTCCAAATTTCAGCTCGATATCATGAAAATTAAGACATATACTTCGCCCAACCCAAAAACATCACGCACAATTGACTTTTTCAGGGCCCCAAAAACTCAAAACAGTGAGAGATATCAAAAAATCGTCTTGAGTAAAAAAGTTGCATACCGCGGAGATCTTACACATGTAGATTTAAAGTTTTGTGATAAGACCAACCGTTTCCGAGATATATCGATTCAAAAAAAAAATATTGAAATTCAGGGCCCCAAAAAAGATTCGCCCCAGCACCGATTTTAACGCCCAATAAAAGGATTCGTCACAGTCCCTAACTCTTTCACCGTACCAAATTTCAGCTTCATATCTTGAAAATTGCAACCAGTACTTAGCTAAAAGCAAAAATGTCACGCACAATGGACATTTTCAGGGCCCCAAAAAAAGAAAACGGTGAGAGATATCAAAAAATCGTTTTCAGTAAATAAGTTACATACCGCGGAGATCTTACACCTGTACATTTAACATTTTTCGATACGATCAACCGTTTCCGAGATATATCGATTCAAAAAAAACGTTTGAAATTCAGGGCCCCCAAAAAAGATCCGGCCCTGCACCGATCTTAACGCCCAACAATAGGATTCGTCACAGTCACCAACTCTTTCACCGTACCAAATTTCAGCTTAATATCGTGAAAATTGCGACCAGTACTTAGCTAAACGCAAAAATGTCACACACAATGGATATTTTCAGGGCCCCAAAAAAAAGAAAACGGTGAGAGATATCAAAAAATCGATTTGAGTAAAAAAGTTGCATACCGCGGAGATCTTACACCTATACGTTTAACATTTTTCGATACGACCAACCGTTTCCGAGATATATCGATTCCAAAAAAAGTTTGAAATTCAGGGCCCCCAGAAAAGATCCGGCCCTGCACCGATCTTAACGCCCAACAATAGGATTCGTCACAGTCACTAACTCTTTCACCGAACCGAATTTCAGCTTAATATCTTGAACATTGCGACCAGTACTTAGCTAAACGCAAAAATGTCACGCACAATGGACATTTTCAAGGCCCCAAAAAAAGAAAACTGTGAGAGATATCAAAAAATCGTTTTGAGTAAAAAAGTTGCATACCGCGGAGATCTTACACCTGTACGTTTAACATTTTTCGATACGACCAACCGTTTCCGAGATATATCGGTTACAAAAAACAGTTAGAAATTCAGGGCCCCCAAAAAAGATCAGGCCCTGCATCGATTTTAACGCCCAACAATAGAATTCGTCACAATCACTACCTCTTTCACCGTACCAAATTTCAGCTTAATATCTTGAAAATTGCGACCAGTACTTAGCTAAACGCAAAAATGTCACACACAATGGACATTTTCAGGGCCCCAAAAAAAGTAAACGGTGAGAAATATCAAAAAAGCGTTTTGAGTAAAAAAGTTGCATACCGCGGAGATCTTACACCTATACATTTAACATTTTTCGATACGATCAACCGTTTCCTAGATATATCGATTCCAAAGAAACAATTTAAATTCAGGGCCCCAAAAAAAGATCCGACCCTGCACCGATTTTAACGCCCAACAATAGGATTCGTCACAGTCACTAACTCCTTCACCGTACCAAATTTCAGCTTAATATCTTGAAAATTGCGACCAGTACTTAGCTAGACGCAAAAATGTCACACACAATGGATATTTTCAGGGCCCCAAAAAAAGAAAACGGTGAGAGATATCAAAAAATGATTTCGAGTAAAAAAGTTGCATACCGCGGAGATCTTACACCTATACCTTTAACATTTTTCGATACGACCAACCGTTTCCGAGATATATCGATTCCAAAAAACAGTTTGAAATTCAGGGCCCCCAAAAAAGATCCGGCCCTGCACCGATTTTAACGCCCAACAATAGGGTTCGTCACAGGCCCAAACTCTTTCACCGTACCAAAATTCAGCTCGATATCTTGAAAATTGCGACCTGTACTTTGCTAAACGCAAAAACGTCACGCACATACATACATACATACATACATACATACATACATACAGACAGACTTTTTCCAATATACCACGGCTATATGAAAGCCTATAGGATCTTTAGATCCGGCTTTCATAACAAGTAAGAGTCCACGCAGCACGACCTGCTATGGATGAGAAGGTGCGGCAAGATAGCGGCGAGCAAGACGGGTAATAATCTCAAACAACAACTTGGTTCGCGGCAAGGCATGCGGAATTGCATTTCGGACCATCGACCATATTGCGTGGAAATGTAGGACAATTATAAAAATTTATTCTAGGCAATGCTGACACCATCACATGGTTATGAAAGCCGGACGTCCTCGGAAATGGACTATATCTTACATCTATAAATACGCTATTTAACTTCTTTAACCGTACCAAATTTCAGCTTAATATCTTGAAAATTGCGGCCTGTACTTCGCTAAACCCAAATATGTCACGCACAATGGACATCTTCAGGGCCCCAAAAAAAGAAAACGGTGAGAGATATCAAAAAATCATTATGAGTAAAAACGTTGCATACCGCGGAGATCTTACAAATATACATTTAACATTTTTCGATACGATCAACCGTTTCCTAGATATATCGATTCCAAAGAAACAATTTAAATTCAGGGCCCCAAAAAAAGATCCGACCCTGCACCGATTTTAACGCCCAACAATAGGATTCGTCACAGTCACTAACTCCTTCACCGTACCAAATTTCAGCTTAATATCTTGAAAATGGCGACCAGTACTTAGCTAAACGCAAAAATGTCTCGCACAATGGACACTTTCAGGGCCCCAAAAAAAGAAAACGGTGAGAGATATCAAAAAATGATTTCGAGTAAAAAAGTTGCATACCGCGGAGATCTTACACCTATACCTTTAACATTTTTCGATACGACCAACCGTTTCCGAGATATATCGATTCCAAAAAACAGTTTGAAATTCAGGGCCCCCAAAAAAGATCCGGCCCTGCACCGATTTTAACGCCCAACAATAGGGTTCGTCACAGGCCCAAACTCTTTCACCGTACCAAAATTCAGCTCGATATCTTGAAAATTGCGACCTGTACTTTGCTAAACGCAAAAATGTCACGCACAATGGACATTTTCAGGGCCCCAAAAAAAGAAAACGGTGAGAGATATCAGAAAATCGTTTTGAGTAAAAAAGTTGCATACCGCGGAGGTCTTACACCTATACTTTTAACATTTTTGATACGATCAACCGTTTCCGAGATATATCGATTCCGAAAAAACGTCTGAAATTCAGGGCCCCAAAAAAAGATCCGGCCCTGCACCGATTTTAACGCCCAACAACAGGTTTCCTCACAGGGTCTAACTCGTTTACTGCTCTAAATTTCAGCTCGATATCATGAAAATTAAGACCTATACTTCGCCCAACCCAAAAATGTCATCCACAATTGACTTTTTCAGGGCCCCAAAAAATCAAAACAGTGAGAGATATCAAAAAATCGTTTTGAGTAAAAACGTTGCATACCGCGGAGATCTTACACCTGTACATTTAAAATTTTTCGATACGACCAACCGTTTCCGAGATATATTGATTCCAAAACACAGTTAGAAATTCAGGGCCCCCAAGAAAGAATCGGCCCTGCACCGATTTGAACGCCCATCAATAGGATTCGTCACAGTCACGAACTCTTTCACCGTACCAAATTTCAGCTTAATATCTTGAAAATGGCGACCAGTACTTAGCTAAACGCAAAAATGTCTCGCACAATGGACACTTTCAGGGCCCCAAAAAAAGAAAACGGTGAGGGATATCAAAAAATGATTTCGAGTAAAAAAGTTGCATACCGCGGAGATCTTACACCTATACGTTTAACATTTTTCGATACGACCAACCGTTTCCGAGATATATCGATTCCAAAAAAAGTTTGAAATTCAGGGCCCCCAGAAAAGATCCGGCCCTGCACCGATCTTAACGCCCAACAATAGGATTCGTCACAGTCACTAACTCTTTCACCGAACCGAATTTCAGCTTAATATCTTGAACATTGCGACCAGTACTTAGCTAAACGCAAAAATGTCACGCACAATGGACATTTTCAGGGCCCCAAAAAAAGAAAACTGTGAGAGATATCAAAAAATCGTTTTGAGTATAAAAGTTGCATACCGCGGAGATCTTACACCTGTACGTTTAACATTTTTCGATACGACCAACCGTCTCCGAGATATATCGATTCAAAAAAAATAGGATGAAATTCAGGGCCCCAAAAGAAGTTCCGGCCCTAGTCCGATTTTAACGCCCAACAATAGGATTCGTCACAGTCACTACCTCTTTCACCGTACCAAATTTCAGCTTAATATATTGAAAATTGCGACCAGTACTTAGCTAAACGCAAAAATGTCACACACAATGGACATTTTCAGGGCCCCAAAAAAGTAAACGGTGAGAAATATCAAAAAAGCGTTTTGAGTAAAAAAGTTGCATACCGCGGAGATCTTACACCTATACATTTAACATTTTTCGATGCGATCAACCGTTTCCGAGATATATCGATTCCAAAAAAAAGGTTTGAAATTCAGGGCCCCAAAAAAGATCCGGCCCTGCACCGATTTTAACGCCCAACAACAGGTTTCCTCACAGGGTCTAACTCGTTTACTGCTCCAAATTTCAGCTCGATATCATGAAAATTAAGACCTATACTTCGCCCAACCCAAAAATGTCATCCACAATTGACTTTTTCAGGGCCCCAAAAAATCAAAACAGTGAGAGATATAAAAAAATCGTTTTGAGTAAAAACGTTGCATACCGCGGAGATCTTACACCTGTACATTTAAAATTTTTCGATACGACCAACCGTTTCCGAGATATATTGATTCCAAAACACAGTTAGAAATTCAGGGCCCCCAAGAAAGAATCGGCCCTGCACCGATTTTAACGCCCAACAATAGGATTCGTCACAGTCACGAACTCTTTCACCGTACCAAATTTCAGCTTAATATCTTGAAAATTGCGACCAGTACTTAACTAAACGCAAAAACGTCACATATAATGGACATTTTCAGGGCCCCAAAAAAAGAAAACGGTGAGTGATATCAAAAAATCGTTTTGAGTAAAAAAGTTGCATACCGCGGAGATCTTACACCTATACCTTTAACATTTTTGGATACGACCAACCGTTTCCGAGATATATCGATTCCAAAAAACAGTTAGAAAATCAGGGCCCCAAAAAAGATCCGGCCCTGTACCGATTTTAACGCCCAACAACAGGATTCGTCACAATCACTAACTCTTTCACCGTACCAAATTTCAGCTTAATATCTTGAAAATTGCGATCAGTACTTAGCTAAACGCAAAAATGTCAAGCACAATGGACATTTTCAGGGCCCCAAAAAAAGAAAACGGTGAGAGATATCAAAAAATCGTTTTGAGTAACAAAGTTGCATACCGCGGAGATCTTACACCTATACATTTAACATTTTTCGATACGACCAACCGTTCCCGAGATATATCGATTCCAAAAAATAGGATGAAATTCAGGGCCCCCAAAAAAGATCCGGCCCTGCACCGATTTTGACGTTCAACAAAAGAATTGGTCACAGGCACTAACTCTTTCACCGTACCAAATTTCAGCTTAATATCTTGAAAATTGCGACCAGTACTTAGCTAGACGCAAAAATGTCACGCACAATGGACATTTTCAGGGCCCCAAAAAAAGAAAACGGTGAGAGATATCAAAAAATCGTCTGTTGTAAAAAAGTTGCATACCGCGGAGATCTTACACCTATACCTTTAACATTTTTCGATACGACCAACCGTTTCCGAGATATATCGATTCAAAAAAAATAGGATGAAATTCAGGGCCCCAAAAGAAGTTCCGGCCCTAGTCCGATTTTAACGCCCAACAATAGGGTTCGTCACAGACCCCAACTCTTTCACCGTACTAAATTTCAGCTCGATATCTTGAAAATTGCGACCTGTACTTTGCTAAACGCAAAAACGTCACGCACATACATACATACATACATACATACATACATACAGACAGACTTTTTCCAATATACCACGGCTATATGAAAGCCTATAGGATCTTTAGATCCGGCTTTCATAACAAGTAAGAGTCCACGCAGCACGACCTGCTATGGATGAGAAGGTGCGGCAAGATAGCGGCGAGCAAGACGGGTAATAATCTCAAACAACAACTTGGTTCGCGGCAAGGCATGCGGAATTGCATTTCGGACCATCGACCATATTGCGTGGAAATGTAGGACAATTATAAAAATTTATTCTAGGCAATGCTGACACCATCACATGGTTATGAAAGCCGGACGTCCTCGGAAATGGACTATATCTTACATCTATAAATTCGCTATTTAACTTCTTTAACCGTACCAAATTTCAGCTTAATATCTTGAAAATTGCGGCCTGTACTTCGCTAAACCCAAATATGTCACGCACAATGGACATCTTCAGGGCCCCAAAAAAAGAAAACGGTGAGAGATTTCAAAAAATCATTATGAGTAAAAACGTTGCATACCGCGGAGATCTTACAAATATACATTTAACATTTTTCGATACGATCAACCGTTTCCTAGATATATCGATTCCAAAGAAACAATTTAAATTCAGGGCCCCAAAAAACGATCCGACCCTGCACCGATTTTAACGCCCAACAATAGGATTCGTCACAGTCACTAACTCCTTCACCGTACCAAATTTCAGCTTAATATCTTGAAAATGGCGACCAGTACTTAGCTAAACGCAAAAATGTCTCGCACAATGGACACTTTCAGGGCCCCAAAAAAAGAAAACGGTGAGAGATATCAAAAAATGATTTCGAGTAAAAAAGTTGCATACCGCGGAGATCTTACACCTATACCTTTAACATTTTTCGATACGACCAACCGTTTCCGAGATATATCGATTCCAAAAAACAGTTTGAAATTCAGGGCCCCCAAAAAAGATCCGGCCCTGCACCGATTTTAACGCCCAACAATAGGGTTCGTCACAGGCCCAAACTCTTTCACCGTACCAAAATTCAGCTCGATATCTTGAAAATTGCGACCTGTACTTTGCTAAACGCAAAAATGTCACGCACAATGGACATTTTCAGGGCCCCAAAAAAAGAAAACGGTGAGAGATATCAGAAAATCGTTTTGAGTAAAAAAGTTGCATACCGCGGAGGTCTTACACCTATACTTTTAACATTTTTGATACGATCAACCGTTTCCGAGATATATCGATTCCAAAAAAACGTTTGAAATTCAGGGCCCCAAAAAAAGATCCGGCCCTGCACCGATTTTAACGCCCAACAACAGGTTTCCTCACAGGGTCTAACTCGTTTACTGCTCTAAATTTCAGCTCGATATCATGAAAATTAAGACCTATACTTCGCCCAACCCAAAAATGTCATCCACAATTGACTTTTTCAGGGCCCCAAAAAATCAAAACAGTGAGAGATATCAAAAAATCGTTTTGAGTAAAAACGTTGCATACCGCGGAGATCTTACACCTGTACATTTAAAATTTTTCGATACGACCAACCGTTTCCGAGATATATTGATTCCAAAACACAGTTAGAAATTCAGGGCCCCCAAGAAAGAATCGGCCCTGCACCGATTTGAACGCCCAACAATAGGATTCGTCACAGTCACGAACTCTTTCACCGTACCAAATTTCAGCTTAATATCTTGAAAATGGCGACCAGTACTTAGCTAAACGCAAAAATGTCTCGCACAATGGACACTTTCAGGGCCCCAAAAAAAGAAAACGGTGAGAGATATCAAAAAATGATTTCGAGTAAAAAAGTTGCATACCGCGGAGATCTTACACCTATACGTTTAACATTTTTCGATACGACCAACCGTTTCCGAGATATATCGATTCCAAAAAAAGTTTGAAATTCAGGGCCCCCAGAAAAGATCCGGCCCTGCACCGATCTTAACGCCCAACAATAGGATTCGTCACAGTCACTAACTCTTTCACCGAACCGAATTTCAGCTTAATATCTTGAACATTGCGACCAGTACTTAGCTAAACGCAAAAATGTCACGCACAATGGACATTTTCAGGGCCCCAAAAAAAGAAAACTGTGAGAGATATCAAAAAATCGTTTTGAGTAAAAAAGTTGCATACCGCGGAGATCTTACACCTGTACGTTTAACATTTTTCGATACGACCAACCGTCTCCGAGATATATCGATTCAAAAAAAATAGGATGAAATTCAGGGCCCCAAAAGAAGTTCCGGCCCTAGTCCGATTTTAACGCCCAACAATAGGATTCGTCACAGTCACCACCTCTTTCACCGTACCAAATTTCAGCTTAATATCTTGAAAATTGCGACCAGTACTTAGCTAAACGCAAAAATGTCACACACAATGGACATTTTCAGGGCCCCAAAAAAGTAAACGGTGAGAAATATCAAAAAAGCGTTTTGAGTAAAAAAGTTGCATACCGCGGAGATCTTACACCTATACATTTAACATTTTTCGATGCGATCAACCGTTTCCGAGATATATCGATTCCAAAAAAAAGGTTTGAAATTCAGGGCCCCAAAAAAGATCCGTCCCTGCACCGATATTAACGCCCAACAATAGGATTCGTCACAGTCACTAACTCTTTCATCGTACCAAATTTCAGCTTAATATCTTGAAAATTGCGACCAGTACTTAGCTAGACGCAAAAATGTCACGCACAATGGACATTTTCAGGGCCAAAAAAAAAGAAAACGGTGAGAGATATCAAAAAATCGTCTGTTGTAAAAAAGTTGCATACCGCGGAGATCTTACACCTATACATTTAACATTTTTCGATACGACCAACCGTTTCCGAGATATATCGATTCAAAAAAAATAGGATGAAATTCAGGGCCCCAAAAGAAGTTCCGGCCCTAGTCCGATTTTAACGCCCAACAATAGGGTTCGTCACAGACCCCAACTCTTTCACCGTACTAAATTTCAGCTCGATATCTTGAAAATTGCGACCTGTACTTTGCTAAACGCAAAAACGTCACGCACATACATACATACATACATACATACATACATACATACAGACAGACAGACTTTTTCCAATATACCACGGCTATATGAAAGCCTATAGGATCTTTAGATCCGGCTTTCATAACAAGTAAGAGTCCACGCAGCACGACCTGCTATGGATGAGAAGGTGCGGCAAGATAGCGGCGAGCAAGACGGGTAATAATCTCAAACAACAACTTGGTTCGCGGCAAGGCATGCGGAATTGCATTTCGGACCATCGACCATATTGCGTGGAAATGTAGGACAATTATAAAAATTTATTCTAGGCAATGCTGACACCATCACATGGTTATGAAAGCCGGACGTCCTCGGAAATGGACTATATCTTACATCTATAAATACGCTATTTAACTTCTTTAACCGTACCAAATTTCAGCTTAATATCTTGAAAATTGCGGCCTGTACTTCGCTAAACCCAAATATGTCACGCACAATGGACATCTTCAGGGCCCCAAAAAAAGAAAACGGTGAGAGATATCAAAAAATCATTATGAGTAAAAACGTTGCATACCGCGGAGATCTTACAAATATACATTTAACATTTTTCGATACGATCAACCGTTTCCTAGATATATCGATTCCAAAGAAACAATTTAAATTCAGGGCCCCCAAAAAAGATCCGACCCTGCACCGATTTTAACGCCCAACAATAGGATTCGTCACAGTCACTAACTCCTTCACCGTACCAAATTTCAGCTTAATATCTTGAAAATGGCGACCAGTACTTAGCTAAACGCAAAAATGTCTCGCACAATGGACACTTTCAGGGCCCCAAAAAAGAAAACGGTGAGAGATATCAAAAAATGATTTCGAGTAAAAAAGTTGCATACCGCGGAGATCTTACACCTATACCTTTAACATTTTTCGATACGACCAACCGTTTCCGAGATATATCGATTCCAAAAAACAGTTTGAAATTCAGGGCCCCCAAAAAAGATCCGGCCCTGCACCGATTTTAACGCCCAACAATAGGGTTCGTCACAGGCCCAAACTCTTTCACCGTACCAAATTTCAGCTCGATATCTTGAAAATTGCGACCTGTACTTTGCTAAACGCAAAAATGTCACGCACAATGGACATTTTCAGGGCCCCAAAAAAAGAAAACGGTGAGAGATATCAAAAAATCGTTTTGAGTAAAAAAGTTGCACACCGCGGAGGTCTTACACCTATACTTTTAACATTTTTGATACGATCAACCGTTTCCGAGATATATCGATTCCAAAAAAACGTTTGAAATTCAGGGCCCCAAAAAAAGATCCGGCCCTGCACCGATTTTAACGCCCAACAACAGGTTTCCTCACAGGGTCTAACTCGTTTACTGCTCTAAATTTCAGCTCGATATCATGAAAATTAAGACCTATACTTCGCCCAACCCAAAAATGTCATCCACAATTGACTTTTTCAGGGCCCCAAAAAATCAAAACAGTGAGAGATATCAAAAAATCGTTTTGAGTAAAAACGTTGCATACCGCGGAGATCTTACACCTGTACATTTAAAATTTTTCGATACGACCAACCGTTTCCGAGATATATTGATTCCAAAACACAGTTAGAAATTCAGGGCCCCCAAGAAAGAATCGGCCCTGCACCGATTTTAACGCCCAACAATAGGATTCGTCACAGTCACGAACTCTTTCACCGTACCAAATTTCAGCTTAATATCTTGAAAATTGCGACCAGTACTTAACTAAACGCAAAAACGTCACATATAATGGACATTTTCAGGGCCCCAAAAAAAGAAAACGGTGAGTGATATCAAAAAATCGTTTTGAGTAAAAAAGTTGCATACCGCGGAGATCTTACACCTATACCTTTAACATTTTTCGATACGACCAACCGTTTCCGAGATATATCGATTCCAAAAAACAGTTAGAAAATCAGGGCCCCAAAAAAGATCCGGCCCTGTACCGATTTTAACGCCCAACAACAGGATTCGTCACAATCCATAACTCTTTCACCGTACCAAATTTCAGGTTAATATCTTGAAAATTGCGATCAGTACTTAGCTAAACGCAAAAATGTCACACACAATGGACATTTTCAGGGCCCAAAAAATAGAAAACGGTGAGAGATATCAAAAAATCGTTTTGAGTAAAAAAGTTGCATACCACGAAGATCTTAACCTGGTCATTTAACATTTTTCGATACGACCAACCGTTTCCAAGATATATCGATTCCAAAAAACAGAAATTCAGGGCCCCCCAAAATAATCCGACCCTGCACCGATTTTAACGCCCAACAATAGGATTCGTCACAGTCACTAACTTCTTCACCGTACCACATTTCAGCTTAATATCTTGAAAATTGCGACCAGTACTTAGCTAAACGCCAAAATGTCACACGCAATGGACATTTTCAGGGCCCCCAAAAAAGAAAACGGTGAGAGATATCAAAAAATCGTTTTGAGTAGAAAAGTTGCATACCGCGGAGATCTTACACCTGTTAATTTAACATTTTTCAATACGACCAACCGTTTCCGAGATATATCGATTCCAAAAAAAAGTTTGAAATTCAGGGCCCCCCAAAATGATCCGGCCCTACACCGATTTTAACGCCCAACAGTAGGATTCGTCATAGTCACCAACTCTTTCACCGAACCAAATTTCAGCTTAATATCTCGAAAATTGCGACCAGTACTTAGCTAGACGCAAAAATGTCACACACAATGGACATTTTCACGGCCCCAAAAAAAGAAAACGGTGAGAGATATCAAAAAATCGTTTTGAGCAAAAAAGTTGCATACTACGGAGATCTTATACCTTTACTTTTAACGTTTTTCTATACGACCAACCGTTTCCGAGATATATCGATTCCGAAAAAAAGTTTCAAATTCAGGGCCCCCAAAAAAGATCCGACCCTACACCGATTTTAACGCCCAACAATAGGATTCGTCATAGTCACCAACTCCTTCAACGTACCAAATTTCAGGTTAATATCTTGAAAATTGCGACCAGTACTTAGCTAGACGCAAAAATGTCACACACAATGGACATTTTCAGGGCCCCAAAAAAAGAAAACGGTGAGAGATATCAAAAAATTGTTTTGAGCAAAAAAGTTGCATACTACGGAGATCTTATACCTTTACATTTAACGTTTTTCGATACGACCAACCGTTTCCGAGATATATCGATTCCAAGAAAATGTTTGAAAATCAGGGCCCCCAAAAAAGATCCGGCCCTGCACCGATTTTTACGCCCAACTACAGGATTCGTCACAGTCACTAACTCTTTTACCGTACCAAATTTCAGCTTAATATCTTGAAAATTGCGACCAGTTCATGGCTAAACGCAAAAATGTCACGCACAATGGACATTTTCAGGGCCCCAAGAAAAGAAAACCGTGAGAGATATCAAAAAATCGTTTTGAGTAAAAAAGTTGCATACCGCGGAGATCTTACACCTATACCTTTAACATTTTTCGATACGATCAACCGTTTCCGAGATATATCGATTCCAAAAAAAAGTTTGAAATTCAGGGCCCCCAAAAAAGATCCGTCCCTGCACCGATTTTTACGCCCAACTACAGGATTCGTCACAGTCACTAACTCTTTCACCGTACCAAATTTCAGCTTAATATCTTGAAAATTGCGACCAGTACTTAGCTAGACGCAAAATTGCCACACACAATGGACATTTTCAGGGCCCTAAAAAGAAAACGGTGAGAGATATCAAAAAATCGTTTGGAGCAAAAATGTTGCATAATACGGACATCTTATACCTTTACATTTAACGTTTTTCGATACGACCAACCGTTTCCGAGATACATCGATTCCAAAAAACAGTTAGTAATTCAGGGCCCCCAAAAAGATCCGGCCCTGCACCGATATTAACGCCCAACAATAGGATTAGTCACAGTCACAAACGCTTTCACCGTTCCAAATTTCAGCTTAATATCTTGAAAATTGCGACCAGTACTTACCTAAACGCAAAAATGTCACGCACAATGGACATTTTCAAAGCCCCAAAAGAAGAAAACGGTGAGAGATTTCAAAAAATCTTTTTGAGTAAAAAAGTTGCATACCGCGAGATCTTACACCTATACATTTAACATTTTTCGATACGATCAACCGTTTCCGAGATATATCGATTCCAAGAAAATGTTTGAAATTCAGGGCCCCCAAAAAAGGTCCGGCCCTGCACTGATTTTAACGCCCAACAATAGGATTCGTCACAGTCCCCAACTCTTTCACCGTACCAAATTTCAGCTTAATATCTTGAAAATTGCGACCTGTACTTTGTTAAACGCAAAAACGTCACGCACATACATACATACATACACACATACAGACAGACAGACATTTTCCAATATACCACGGCTATATGAAAGCCTATAGGATCTTTAGGTCTGGCTTTCATAACAAGGCGGCCAAGCGAAGTTGCGACTTTAAATAGACGTTTCTCGCGATTTTACCAACCAAACGTAATGAGACTTGGTACAGTATATGTTTACACACATTGTAATGCCCTGACATCTAACTTCGTTTAATTGTTTACATAACCTGAAGATGGCGGGTGTGCGAAATATTTCACCGGCATTCTATATCTCTGAAATTATTACCGGTATCACCCTGAAATTTTGTACGGAGATAAGGGGCACCACTGGAAGTTCATTTATGAGACTTTCAAAATACGGTTAACTACAATACAAACATGGCGGCCACGTGAAGTTGAAAGTTTTATATGGACTTTTCTCGCGATTTAATGATCAAAACGCAATGAAACTTGGCACAGCAAATGTTTATACACATTATAATGTACTGGTATTTAATTTGGTTCAATTGTTAACTTAA
Organism: Meconema thalassinum; assembly: GCA_946902985.2. Lineage (NCBI taxonomy): Eukaryota > Metazoa > Arthropoda > Insecta > Orthoptera > Tettigoniidae > Meconema > Meconema thalassinum. Next base: position 18,709,870 of record OX336391.1, on the reverse strand, counting down.
CCTCAAGATGGCGGCTGTGCTAATTTTCAAATTAAGTTTTTATTTTCTTGTGTCGTAATCATGCGATCGAAGTGAAAGTTTGAATAATGAACCTAGGCAATATTTTTCCTTTAATGGTACATGACTCTATGGCCAATACATATAACAATCCTACATGGCGTCCATCCGAAATATTTAGATGGTTCTCAATATCTACGAATCTATTATATCAATCAAACTGAATTTTTAAATGTTCATAGGGGCTATGAACATAAGTTCACCTATAGGACTTTCAATAACCTGGTTACCAAAAATCCAACATGGTGGTGACTGCACCAAATTTCAGTTTGATATCTTGAAAATTGCGACCTGTACTTCTCTAAACCCAAATATGTCACGCACAATGGACATTTTCAGGGCCCCAAAAAGAGAAAACGGTGAGAGATATCAAAAAATCGTTATAAGTAAAATAGTTCCATACCCTGGTGATCTTACACCTTTACTTTTGACGTTTTTCGATACGACCATCCGTTTCCGAGATATATTGATTCCAAAAAAGGGGATGAAATTCAGGGCCCCAAAAAAGGTCCGGCCCTGCACCGATTTTAACGCCCAACAATAGGGTTCCTCACAGGCCCTAGCTCTTTCACCGTACCAAATTTCAGCTTGATATCTTGAAAATTGCGACCTGTACTTTGCTAAACGCAAAAATTTCACTCACAATGGACATTTTCAGGGCCCCAAGAACACTAAACGGTGAGAGATGTCAAAAAATCATTTTTATTAAAAAAGTTGCATACGGCGGAGATCATACACCTGTATTTTCAACGTTTTTCGATACGACCAACTGTTTCCGAGATATATCGATTCCAAAGAAAAGTTTGAAATTCAGGGCCCCCAAAAAAGATCCGGCCCTGCACCGATTTTAATGCCCAACAATAGGATTCGTCACAGTCCCCAACTCTTTCACCGTACCAAATTTCAGCTTAATATCTTGAAAATTGCGACCAGTTCTTGGCTAAACGCAAAAATGTCACGCACAATGGACATTTTCAGGGCCCCAAAAAAAGAAAACGGTGAGAGATATAAAAAAAATCGTTTTGAGTAAAAAGGTTGCATACCACGGAGGTCTTACACCTATACGTTTAACATTTTTCGATACGATCAACTGTTTCCGAGATATATCGATTCAAAAAAAAGTTTGCAATTCAGGGCCCCCAAAAAAGATCCGGCCCAGCACCGATTTTAACGCCCAACAACAGGTTTCTTCACAGGGTTGAGCTCGTTCACCGCTCCAAATTTCAGCTCGATATCATGAAAATTAAGACATATACTTCGCCCAACCCAAAAACATCACGCACAATTGACTTTTTCAGGGCCCCAAAAACTCAAAACAGTGAGAGATATCGAAAAATCGTCTTGAGTAAAAAAGTTGCATACCGCGGAGATCTTACACATGTAGATTTAAAGTTTTGTGATAAGACCAACCGTTTCCGAGATATATCGATTCAAAAAAAAAAATATTGAAATTCAGGGCCCCAAAAAAGATTCGCCCCAGCACCGATTTTAACGCCCAATAAAAGGATTCGTCACAGTCCCTAACTCTTTCACCGTACCAAATTTCAGCTTCATATCTTGAAAATTGCAACCAGTACTTAGCTAAAAGCAAAAATGTCACGCACAATGGACATTTTCAGGGCCCCAAAAAAAGAAAACGGTGAGAGATATCAAAAAATCGTTTTCAGTAAATAAGTTACATACCGCGGAGATCTTACACCTGTACATTTAACATTTTTCGATACGATCAACCGTTTCCGAGATATATCGATTCAAAAAAAAACGTTTGAAATTCAGGGCCCCCCAAAAAGATCCGGCCCTGCACCGATCTTAACGCCCAACAATAGGATTCGTCACAGTCACCAACTCTTTCACCGTACCAAATTTCAGCTTAATATCTTGAACATTGCGACCAGTACTTAGCTAAACGCAAAAATGTCACGCACAATGGACATTTTCAGGGCCCCAAAAAAAGAAAACGGTGAGAGATATCAAAAAATCGTTTTGCGTAAAAAAGTTGCATACCGCGGAGATCTTACACCTGTACATTTAACATCTTTCGATACGACCAACCATTTCCGAGATATATCGATTCCAAAAAACAGTTAGAAATTCAGGGCCCCCAAAAAAGATCCGGCCCTACACCGATTTTAACGCCCAACAATAGGATTCGTCACTGTCTCTAACTCTTACACCGTACCAAATTTCAGCTTAATATCGTGAAAATTGCGACCAGTACTTAGCTAAACGCAAAAATGTCACACACAATGGATATTTTAAGGGCCCCAAAAAAAAGAAAACGGTGAGAGATATCAAAAAATCGTTTTGAGTAAAAAAGTTGCATACCGCGGAGATCTTACACCTATACTTTTAACATTTTTCGATACGACCAACCGTTTCCGAGATATATCGATTCCAAAAAAAGTTTGAAATTCAGGGCCCCCAGAAAAGATCCGGCCCTGCACCGATCTTAACGCCCAACAATAGGATTCGTCACAGTCACTAACTCTTTCACCGAACCGAATTTCAGCTTAATATCTTGAACATTGCGACCAGTACTTAGCTAAACGCAAAAATGTCACGCACAATGGACATTTTCAGGGCCCCCAAAAAAGAAAACTGTGAGAGATATCAAAAAATCGTTTTGAGTAAAAAAGTTGCATACCGCGGAGATCTTACACCTGTACGTTTAACATTTTTCGATACGACCAACCGTTTCCGAGATATATCGGTTACAAAAAACAGTTAGAAATTCAGGGCCCCCAAAAAAGATCAGGCCCTGCATCGATTTTAACGCCCAACAATAGGATTCGTCACAGTCACTACCTCTTTCACCGTACCAAATTTCAGCTTAATATCTTGAAAATTGCGATCAGTACTTAGCTAAACGCAAAAATGTCAAGCACAATGGACATTTTCAGGGCCCCAAAAAAAGAAAACTGTGAGAGATATCAAAAAATCGTTTTGAGTAAAAACGTTGCATACCGCGGAGATCTTACACCTGTACATTTAAAATTTTTCGATACGACCAACCGTTTCCGAGATATATCGATTCCAAAAAACAGTTAGAAAATCAGGGCCCCAAAAAAGATCCGGCCCTGTACCGATTTTAACGCCCAACAACAGGATTCGTCACAATCACTAACTCTTTCACCGTACCAAATTTCAGCTTAATATCTTGAAAATTGCGATCAGTACTTAGCTAAACGCAAAAATGTCAAGCACAATGGACATTTTCAGGGCCCCAAAAAAAGAAAACGGTGAGAGATATCAAAAAATCGTTTTGAGTAACAAAGTTGCATACCGCGGAGATCTTACACCTATACATTTAACATTTTTCGATACGACCAACCGTTCCCGAGATATATCGATTCCAAAAAATAGGATGAAATTCAGGGCCCCCAAAAAAGATCCGGCCCTGCACCGATTTTGACGTTCAACAAAAGAATTGGTCACAGGCACTAACTCTTTCACCGTACCAAATTTCAGCTTAATATCTTGAAAATTGCGACCAGTACTTAGCTAAACGCAAAAATGTCACACACAATGGACATTTTCAGGGCCCCAAAAAAAGTAAACGGTGAGAAATATCAAAAAAGCGTTTTGAGTAAAAAAGTTGCATACTGCGGAGATCTTACACCTATACATTTAACATTTTTCGATGCGATCAACCGTTTCCGAGATATATCGATTTCAAAAAAAAGGTTTGAAATTCAGGGCCCCAAAAAAGATCCGTCCCTGCACCGATATTAACGCCCAACAATAGGATTCGTCACAGTCACTAACTCTTTCATCGTTCGAAATTTCAGCTTAATATCTTGAAAATTGCGACCAGTACTTAGCTAGACGCAAAAATGTCACGCACAATGGACATTTTCAGGGCCCCAAAAAAAGAAAACGGTGAGAGATATCAAAAAATCGTCTGTTGTAAAAAAGTTGCATACCGCGGAGATCTTACACCTATACATTTAACATTTTTCGATACGACCAACCGTTTCCGAGATATATCGATTCAAAAAAAATAGGATGAAATTCAGGGCCCCTAAAGAAGTTCCGGCCCTAGTCCGATTTTAACGCCCAACAATAGGGTTCGTCACAGACCCCAACTCTTTCACCGTACTAAATTTCAGCTCGATATCTTGAAAATTGCGACCTGTACTTTGCTAAACGCAAAAACGTCACGCACATACATACATACATACATACATACATACATACAGACATACTTTTTCCAATATACCACGGCTATATGAAAGCCTATAGGATCTTTAGATCCGGCTTTCATAACAAGTAAGAGTCCACGCAGCACGACCTGCTATGGATGAGAAGGTGCGGCAAGATAGCGGCGAGCAAGACGGGTAATAATCTCAAACAACAACTTGGTTCGCGGCAAGGCATGCGGAATTGCATTTCGGACCATCGACCATATTGCGTGGAAATGTAGGACAATTATAAAAATTTATTCTAGGCAATGCTGACACCATCACATGGTTATGAAAGCCGGACGTCCTCGGAAATGGACTATATCTTACATCTATAAATACGCTATTTAACTTCTTTAACCGTACCAAATTTCAGCTTAATATCTTGAAAATTGCGGCCTGTACTTCGCTAAACCCAAATATGTCACGCACAATGGACATCTTCAGGGCCCCAAAAAAAGAAAACGGTGAGAGATATCAAAAAATCATTATGAGTAAAAACGTTGCATACCGCGGAGATCTTACAAATATACATTTAACATTTTTCGATACGATCAACCGTTTCCTAGATATATCGATTCCAAAGAAACAATTTAAATTCAGGGCCCCAAAAAACGATCCGACCCTGCACCGATTTTAACGCCCAACAATAGGATTCGTCACAGTCACTAACTCCTTCACCGTACCAAATTTCAGCTTAATATCTTGAAAATGGCGACCAGTACTTAGCTAAACGCAAAAATGTCTCGCACAATGGACACTTTCAGGGCCCCAAAAAAAGAAAACGGTGAGAGATATCAAAAAATGATTTCGAGTAAAAAAAGTTGCATACCGCGGAGATCTTACACCTATACCTTTAACATTTTTCGATACGACCAACCGTTTCCGAGATATATCGATTCCAAAAAAACAGTTTGAAATTCAGGGCCCCCAAAAAAGATCCGGCCCTGCACCGATTTTAACGCCCAACAATAGGGTTCGTCACAGGCCCAAACTCTTTCACCGTACCAAAATTCAGCTCGATATCTTGAAAATTGCGACCTGTACTTTGCTAAACGCAAAAATGTCACGCACAATGGACATTTTCAGGGCCCCAAAAAAAGAAAACGGTGAGAGATATCAGAAAATCGTTTTGAGTAAAAAAGTTGCATACCGCGGAGGTCTTACACCTATACTTTTAACATTTTTGATACGATCAACCGTTTCCGAGATATATCGATTCCAAAAAAACGTTTGAAATTCAGGGCCCCAAAAAAAGATCCGGCCCTGCATCGATTTTAACGCCCAACAACAGGTTTCCTCACAGGGTCTAACTCGTTGACTGCTCTAAATTTCAGCTCGATATCATGAAAATTAAGACCTATACTTCGCCCAACCCAAAAATGTCATCCACAATTGACTTTTTCAGGGCCCCAAAAAATCAAAACAGTGAGAGATATCAAAAAATCGTTTTGAGTAAAAACGTTGCATACCGCGGAGATCTTACACCTGTACATTTAAAATTTTTCGATACGACCAACCGTTTCCGAGATATATTGATTCCAAAACACAGTTAGAAATTCAGGGCCCCCAAGAAAGAATCGGCCCTGCACCGATTTTAACGCCCAACAATAGGATTCGTCACAGTCACGAACTCTTTCACCGTACCAAATTTCAGCTTAATAACTTGAAAATGGCGACCAGTACTTAGCTAAACGCAAAAATGTCTCGCACAATGGACACTTTCATGGCCCCAAAAAAAGAAAACGGTGAGAGATATCAAAAAATGATTTCGAGTAAAAAAGTTGCATACCGCGGAGATCTTACACCTATACCTTTAACATTTTTCGATACGACCAACCGTTTCCGAGATATATCGATTCCAAAAAACAGTTAGAAAATCAGGGCCCCAAAAAAGATCCGGCCCTGTACCGATTTTAACGCCCAACAACAGGATTCGTCACAATCAATAACTCTTTCACCGTACCAAATTTCAGCTTAATATCTTGAAAATTGCGATCAGTACTTAGCTAAACGCAAAAATGTCAAGCACAATGGACATTTTCAGGGCCCCAAAAAAAGAAAACGGTGAGAGATATCAAAAAATCGTTTTGAGTAACAAAGTTGCATACCGCGGAGATCTTACACCTATACATTTAACATTTTTCGATACGACCAACCGTTCCCGAGATATATCGATTCCAAAAAATAGGATGAAATTCAGGGCCCCCAAAAAAGATCCGGCCCTGCACCGATTTTGACGTTCAACAAAAGAATTCGTCACAGGCACTAACTCTTTCACCGTACCAAATTTCAGCTTAATATCTTGAAAATTGCGACCAGTACTTAGCTAAACGCAAAAATGTCACGCACAATGGACATTTTCAGGGCCCCCCAAAAAAGAAAACGGTGAGAGATATCAAAAAATCGTTTTGAGTAAAAAAGTTGCATACCGCGGAGATATTACACCTGTAGATTTAACGTTTTTCGATACGACCAACCGTTTCTGAGATATATCGATTCAAAAAAATGTTTGAAATTCAGGGCCCCCCAAAAAGATTCGGCCCTTTACTGTCTTTAACGCCCGACTATTGGTTTCCTCACAGGGTCTAACTCTTTCACCGCACCAAATTTCAGTTCGATATCTTGAAAATTGCGACCTGTACTTCGCTATACCCAAATATGTCACGCACACTGGACATTTTCAGGGCCCCAAAATGAAAAAGGGTGAGAGATATCAAAAAATCATTATGAGTAAAAAAGTTGCATACCGCGGAGATCTTACACCTGTACCTTTAACGTTTTTCGATACGACCAACCGTTTCCGAGATATATCGATTCCAAAAAAAAGTTTGAAATTCAGGGCCCGCAAAAAAGATCCGGCCCTGCACCTATTTTAACGCCCAACATCAGGATTCATCACAGTCGCTATCTCTTTCACCGTACCAAATTTCAGCTTAATATCATGAAAATTGCGATCAGTACTTAGCTAAACGCAAAAATGTCACACCCAATGGACATTTTCTGGGCCCCAAAAAAAGAAAACGGTGAGATATATCAAATAATAGTTTTGAGTAAAAAAGTTGCATACTGCGGAGATCTTACACCTATACCTTTAACATTTTTCGATACGATCAACCGTTTCCGAGATATATCGATTCCAAAAAAAAGTTTGAAATTCAGGGCCCCCAAAGAAGATCCGGCCCTGCACCGATCTTAACGCCCAATAACAGGATTCGTCACAGTCACTAACTCTTTCACCGTACCAAATTTCAGCTTAATATCTAGAAAATTGCAAACAGTACATAGCTAAACGCAAAAATGTCACGCACAATGGACATTTTCAGGGCCCCAAAAAAAGAAAACGGTGAGAGATATCAAAAAATTGTTTTGAGTAAAAAAGTTGCATACCGCGGAGATCTTACACCTGTACATTTAACATTTTTCGATACGACCAACCGTTTCCGAGATATATCGATTCCAAAAACCAGTTAGAAATTCAGGGCCCCATCAAAAGAGATCCGTCCCTGCACCGGTTTTAACGCCCAACAAAAGAGTTCGTCACTGTCACTAACTCTTTCACCGTACCAAATTTCAGCTCGATATCTTGAAAATTACGACCTGTACTTCGCTAAACCCAAATATGTCACGCACAATGGATATTTTCAGGGCCCCAAAAAAAGAAAACGGTGAGAGATATCAAAAAATCGTTTTGAGTAACAAAGTTGCATACCGCGGAGATCTTACACCTATACATTGAACATTTTTCGATACGACCAACCGTTCCCGAGATATATCGATTCCAAAAAATAGGATGAAATTCAGGGCCCCCAAAAAAGATCCGGCCCTGCACCGATTTTGACGTTCAACAAAAGAATTCGTCACAGGCACTAACTCTTTCACCGTACCAAATTTCAGCTTAATATCTTGAAAATTGCGACCAGTACTTAGCTAAACGCAAAAATGTCACGCACAATGGACATTTTCAGGGCCCCCCAAAAAAGAAAACGGTGAGAGATATCAAAAAATCGTTTTGAGTAAAAAAGTTGCATACCGCGGAGATCTTACACCTGTAGATTTAACGTTTTTCGATACGACCAACCGTTTCTGAGATATATCGATTCAAAAAAATGTTTGAAATTCAGGGCCCCCCAAAAAGATTCAGCCCTTTACTGTCTTTAACGCCCGACTATTGGTTTCCTCACAGGGTCTAACTCTTTCACCGCACCAAATTTCAGTTCGATATCTTGAAAATTGCGACCTGTACTTCGCTAACCAAATATGTCACGCACACTGGACATCTTCAGGGCCCCAAAATGAAAAAGGGTGAGAGATATCAAAAAATCATTATGAGTAAAAAAGTTGCATACCGCGGAGATCTTACACCTGTACCTTTAACGTTTTTCGATACGACCAACCGTTTCCGAGATATATCGATTCAAAAAAAAGTTTGAAATTCAGGGCCCCCAAAAAAGATCCGTCCCTGCACCGGTTTTAACGCCCAACAAAAGAGTTCGTCACTGTCACTAACTCTTTCACCGTACCAAATTTCAGCTCGATATCTTGAAAATTGCGACCTGTACTTCGCTAAACCCAAATATGTCACGCACAATGGATATTTTCAGGGCCCCAAAAAAAGAAAACGGTGAGAGATATCAAAAAATCGTTTTGAATAACAAAGTTGCATACCGCGGAGATCTTATACCTATACCTTTAACATTTTTCGATACGACCAACCGTTCCCGAGATATATCGATTCCAAAAAATAGGATGAAATTCAGGGCCCCCAAAAAAGATCCGGCCCTGCACCGATTTTGACGTTCAACAAAAGAATTCGTCACAGGCACTAACTCTTTCACCGTACCAAATTTCAGCTTAATATCTTGAAAATTGCGACCAGTACTTAGCTAAACGCAAAAATGTCACGCACAATGGACATTTTCAGGGCCCCCCAAAAAAGAAAACGGTGAGAGATATCAAAAAATCGTTTTGAGTAAAAAAGTTGCATACCGCGGAGATCTTACACCTGTAGATTTAACGTTTTTCGATACGACCAACCGTTTCTGAGATATAGCGATTCAAAAAAATGTTTGAAATTCAGGGCCCCCCAAAAAGATTCGGCCCTTTACTGTCCTTAACGCCCGACTGTTGGTTTCCTCACAGGGTCTAACTCTTTCACCGCACCAAATTTCAGTTCGATATCTTGAAAATTGCGACCTGTACTTCGCTATACCCAAATATGTCACGCACACTGGACATCTTCAGGGCCCCAAAATGGAAAAGGGTGAGAGATATCAAAAAATCATTATGAGTAAAAAAGTTGCATACCGCGGAGATCTTACACCTGTACCTTTAACGTTTTTCGATACGACCAACCGATTCCGAGATATATCGATTCCAAAAAAAAGTTTGAAATTCAGGGCCCGCAAAAAAGATCCGGCCCTGCACCGATTTTAACGCCCATCATCAGGATTCATCACAGTCGCTATCTCTTTCACCGCACCAAATTTCAGCTTAATATCTTGAAAATTGTGATCAGTACTTAGCTAAACGCAAAAATGTCACACCCAATGGACATTTTCTGGGCCCCAAAAAAAAGAAAACGGTGAGAGATATCAAATAATAGTTTTGAGTAAAAAAGTTGCATACTGCGGAGATCTTACACCTATACCTTTAACATTTTTCGATACGATCAACCGTTTCCGAGATATATCGATTCCAAAAAAAAGTTAGAAATTCAGGGCCCCCAAAGAAGATCCGGCCCTGCACCGATCTTAACGCCCAATAACAGGATTCGTCACAGTCACTAACTCGTTCACCGTACCAAATTTCAGCTTAATATCTTGAAAATTGCAAACAGTACATAGCTAAACGCAAAAATGTCACGCACAATGGACATTTTCAGGGCCCCAAAAAAAGAAAACGGTGAGAGATATCAAAAAATTGTTTTGAGTAAAAAAGTTGCATACCGCGGAGATCTTACACCTGTACATTTAACATTTTTCGATTCGACCAACCGTTTCCGAGATATATCGATTCCAAAAAACAGTTAGAAATTCAGGGCCCCCAAAAAAGATCCGTCCCTGCACCGGTTTTAACGCCCAACAAAAGAGTTCGTCACTGTCACTAACTCTTTCATCGTACCAAATTTCAGCTCGATATCTTGAAAATTGCGACCTGTACTTCGCTAATCCCAAATATGTCACGCACAATGGATATTTTCAGGGCCCCAAAGAAAGAAAACGGTGAGAGATATCAAAAAATCATAAGGAATAAAAAAGTTGCATACCGCCGAGATCTTACACCCGTAGATTTAACTTTTTTCGATACGGCCAGCCGTTTCCGAGATATATCGATTCAAAAAAATAGGATGAAATTCAGGGCCCCAAAAAAACGTCCGTCCCTGCACCGGTTTTAACGCCCAACAAAAGATTTCGTCACTGTCACCAACTCTTTCACCGTACCAAATTTCAGCTCGATATCTTGAAAATTGAGACCTGTACTTTGCTAAACGCAAAAACGTCACGCACATACGTACATACATACATACATACATACATACATACATACATACATACATACAGACAGACAGACTTTTTTTGAATTTTTTTTTTTCGACTCTGATTCGATTGGTATAGGTTTGAACCGTGGGCGACGCTTAGTTTCCGAGATCTCAAAAAATCCTACCACGGCTATATGAAAGTCTATAGGATCTTTAGATCCGGCAGCACGACCTGCTTTTGATGAGACGGTGGCGCAGCAGCAAGGGGCCAGCAAGAGGGGTTATAATCTCAAACAACAACTTCGTTGGTGGCAAGGCCTGCGGATTTGCATTTCGGAGCTTCGACCCGATTGCAAGGAAATGTAGGAAAATTATAAAATGTTATTCTAGGCAATGCTGACACCATCACATGGTTATGAAAGCCGGACGTCCTCGGAAGTGGAAAATATCTTACTGCTGTAAATACATGATTCAACTTATTGAAAAGGTTAAAACGAGTAATTATAGATAATTTTCCGTAGAATTTAATTAGACCATAAGTTGAATTTTTACCAGATGTTATATACATTTGGGCTCCATTTTTTTTCAAAAACCAAAACATTTAATAACATCAAAACGGTGAGAGATATCAAAATATCATAAGGGGTAGAAAAGTTGCAAATCACTGAGATCTTACACCTGTAGATTTAACGTTTTTCGATACGACCAACCGTTTCCGAGATATATCGATTCCAAAAAAAAATTGAAATTCAGGGCCCCAAAAAAAGATTCGGCCCAGCACCGATTTTAACACCCAACAATAGGATTCGTCACAGTCACTAACTCTTTCACCGTAACAAATTTCAGCTTCATATTATCTTGAAAATTGGGACCAGTACTCAGCTAAACGCAAAAATGTCACGCACAATGGACATTTTCAGGGCCCCAAAATAAGAAAACGGTGAGAGATATCAAAAAATCGTTTTGAGTAAAAAAGTTGCATACCGCGGAGATCTTACACCTATACCTTTAACATTTTTCGATACGATCAACCGTTTCCGAGATATATCGATTCCAAAATAAAGTTTGAAATTCAGGGCCCCAAAATAGATTTGGCCCTGCACCGATTGTAACGCCCAACAATAGTATTCGTCACAGTCACATACTCTTTCACCGTACCAAATTTCAGTTCGATATCTTGAAAATTGCGACCTGTACTTCGCTAAACCCAAATATGTCACACACAATGGACAACTTCAGGGCCCCAAAAAGGAAAACGGTGAGAGATATCAAAAAAGCATTATGAGTAAAAAAGTGGCATGCCGCGGAGATCTTACACCTGTACATTTAACGTTTTTCGATACGACCAACCGTTTCCGAGATATATCGATTCCAAAAAAAAAGTTTGATATTCAGGCCCCCCCCCCCCCCGCCCAAATAATCGGGCCGTGCACCGTTTTTAACGCCCGACAACAGGTTTCCTCACAGGGTCTAACTCGTTCACCGCTCCAAATTTCAGCTCGATATCATGAAAATTAGGACCTATACTTCGCTCAACCCAAAAATGTCATGCACAATTGAATTTTTCAGGGCCCCAAAAAAACAAAACGGTGAGAGATATCAAAATATCGTTTTGAGTAAAAAAGTTGCATACCGCGGAGTTCTTACACATGTAGATTTAAAGTTTTTTGATAAGACCAACCGTTTCCGAGATATATCGATTCCAAAAAAAAAATTGAAATTCAGGGCCCCAAAAAAGTTTCGGCCCAGCACCGATTTTAACGCCCAACAATAGGATTTGTCACAGTCACTAACTCTTTCACCGTACCAAATTTCAGCTTCATATCTTGAAAATTGCGACCAGTATTTAGCTAAACGCAAAAATGTCACGCACAATGGACATTTTCAGGGCCCCAAAAAAAGAAAACGGTGAGAGATATCACAAAATCGTTCTGAGTAAAAAAGTTGTATACCGCGGAGGACTTACTCCTGTACATTTAACGTTTTTCGATACGACCAACCGTTTCCGAGATATATCGATTCCAAAAAAAAGGTTGGAAATTCAGGGCCCCCAAAAAAGATCCGACCCTGCACCGATTTTAACGCCCAACAAAAGAGTTCGTCACAGCCACTAACTCTTTCACCGTACCAAATTTCAGCTCGATATCTTGAAAATTGCGACCTGTACAATGCTAAACCCAAATATGTCACGCACAATGATCATCTTCAGGGCCCCAAAAAAAGAAAACGGTGAGAGATATCAAAAAATCATTATGAGTAAAAAAGTTGCATACTACGGAGATCTTACACCCGTAGATTTAACGTTTTTCGATACGACCAGCCGTTTCCGAGATATATCGATTCAAAAAAATAGGAATAATTTCAGGGCCCCAAAAAAGGTCCGGCCCTGGACCGATTTTAACGCCCAACAATAGGGTTCGTCACAGGTGCAAACCATTTCTCCGTACCAAATTTCAGCTCGATATCTTAAAAATTGCGACCTGTACTTTGCTAAACGCAAAAACGTCACGCACATACATACATACATACATACATACATACATACATACATACATACATACAGACAGACTTTTTTTGAAATTTTTTTTTTCGACTCTGATTCGATTGGTATAGGTTTGAACCGTGGGCGACGCTTAGTTTCCGAGATCTCGAAAAATCCTACCACGGCTATATGAAAGCCTATAGGATCTTTAGATCCGGCTTTCATAACAAGTATGAGTCCACGCAGCATGACCTGCTTTTGATTAGACGGTCGCGCAACATTGCGGCGAGCAAGATGGGTAATAATCTCACACAACAACTTCGTTCCGGCAAGGTCTGCGGATTTGCATTTCGGACATTCGACCCGATTGCGAGGAAATGTAGGAAAATTATAAAATGGTATTCTAGGCAATGCTGACACCATCACATGGTTATGAAAGCCGGACGTCCTCGGAAATGGAAAATATCTTACTGCTGTAAATACATGATTCAACTTATTGAAAGGGTTAAAACTGATTATTATAGGTAATTTACCGTAGAATTCAATTAGACCATCAGTTAAATTTTTACCAATTATTATATTCATTTGGGCCCCTTCTTTTCAAAGATCAAAAACATTTAATAACATCAAAACGTAGAGAGATATAAAAATATGATAAGGCGTAAAAATGTGTCTAATCACTGAGATCATACACCAGTATATTTAACTTTTTTCGATAGGATCGACGGTTTCCGACCTATAACGATTCGAAAAAAGAATGAAATTCACGGCCGCAAAAACAGAAAATGGTGAGAGATAACAAAAAATCATAAAAGTTAAAAAAAGTAGCTTATCACTGAGATCCTATATCTGTAGATTTAACTTTGTTCGATACGGCCAACCGTATCTCAAATATAACGGATCGAAAAAAAGGAAGAAATTCAGTGCCCCAGAAAATGAAAACGGTGAGAGATATAAAAAAATCATAAGGGTTGAAAAAGTTGCTAATCACTGAGATCTTACACCTGCAGATTTAATTTTGTTAGATACGGTCAACCGTTTCCCAGATATAACGGTTCAAAAAAAAAGGAAGACATTCAGGGCCCCAAAAATGAAAACGGTGAGAGATATCAAACCATCATAAGGGGTTAAAAAGGATGAAATTCAGGGCCCCCCAAAAAGGTCCGGCCCTGCACCGTTTTCCACGCCCAACAACAGGGTTCGTCACAGGCCACAACTCTTTCACCGTACCAAATTTCAGTTTGATATCTTGAAAATTGCGACCTGTACTTCGCTAAACCAAAAAATGTCACGCACAATGGACTTCTTAAGGGCCCCAAAAAACGAAAACGGTAAGAGATATCAAAAAATCGCTTTGAGTACAAAAGTTGCATACTACGGAGATCTTATAACTTTACATTTAACGTTTTTCGATACGACCAACCGTTTCCGAGATATATAAATTCCAAAAAAAAGTTTGAAATTCAGGGCCCCCAAAAAAGATCCGGCCCTGCACCGATTTTAACGCCCAACAATAGGATTCGTCACAGTCACTAACTCTTTCACCGTACCAAATTTCAGCTTAATATCTTGAAAATTGCGACCAGTTCTTGGCTAAACGCAAAATGTCACGCACAATGGACATTTTCAGGGCCACAAAAAAGAAAACGGTGAGAGATATCAAAAAATCGTTTCGAGTAAAAAAGTAACATACCGCGGAGATCTTACACATGTAGATTTAAAGTTTTTTGATAAGACCAACCGTTTCCGAGATATATCGATTCCAAAAAAAAATTGAAATTCAGGGCCCCCAAAAAAGATCCGGCCCTGCACCGATCTTAACGCCCAACAATAGGATTCGTCACAGTCACTAACTCTTTCACCGCACCAAATTTCAGCTTAATATCTTGAAAATTGCGACCAGAACTTAGCTAAACGCAAAAATGTCTCGCACAATGGACATATTCAGGGCCCCAAAAAATGAAAACGGTGAGAGATATCAAAAAATCGTTTTGAGTAAAAAAGTTGCATACCGCGGAGATCTTACACCTGTACATTTAACATTTTTCGATACGACCAACCGTTTCCGAGATATATCGATTCCAAAAAACAGTTAGAAATTCAGGGCCCCCAAAAAAGATCCGTCCCTGCACCGGTTTTAACGCCCAACAAAAGAGTTCGTCACTGTCACTAACTCTTTCACCGTACCAAATTTCAGCTCGATATCTTGAAAATTGCGACCTGTACTTCGCTAAACCCAAATATGTCACGCACAATGGATATTTTCAGGGCCCCAAAAAAAGAAAACGGTGAGAGATATCAAAAAATCGTTTTGAATAACAAAGTTGCATACCGCGGAGATCTTATACCTATACCTTTAACATTTTTCGATACGACCAACCGTTCCCGAGATATATCGATTCCAAAAAATAGGATGAAATTCAGGGCCCCCAAAAAAGATCCGGCCCTGCACCGATTTTGACGTTCAACAAAAGAATTCGTCACAGGCACTAACTCTTTCACCGTACCAAATTTCAGCTTAATATCTTGAAAATTGCGACCAGTACTTAGCTAAACGCAAAAATGTCACGCACAATGGACATTTTCAGGGCCCCCCAAAAAAGAAAACGGTGAGAGATATCAAAAAATCGTTTTGAGTAAAAAAGTTGCATACCGCGGAGATCTTACACCTGTAGATTTAACGTTTTTCGATACGACCAACCGTTTCTGAGATATAGCGATTCAAAAAAATGTTTGAAATTCAGGGCCCCCCAAAAAGATTCGGCCCTTTACTGTCCTTAACGCCCGACTGTTGGTTTCCTCACAGGGTCTAACTCTTTCACCGCACCAAATTTCAGTTCGATATCTTGAAAATTGCGACCTGTACTTCGCTATACCCAAATATGTCACGCACACTGGACATCTTCAGGGCCCCAAAATGGAAAAGGGTGAGAGATATCAAAAAATCATTATGAGTAAAAAAGTTGCATACCGCGGAGATCTTACACCTGTACCTTTAACGTTTTTCGATACGACCAACCGTTTCCGAGATATATCGATTCCAAAAAAAAGTTTGAAATTCAGGGCCCGCAAAAAAGATCCGGCCCTGCACCGATTTTAACGCCCAACATCAGGATTCATCACAGTCGCTATCTCTTTCACCGCACCAAATTTCAGCTTAATATCTTGAAAATTGTGATCAGTACTTAGCTAAACGCAAAAATGTCACACCCAATGGACATTTTCTGGGCCCCAAAAAAAGAAAACGGTGAGAGATATCAAATAATAGTTTTGAGTAAAAAAGTTGCATACTGCGGAGATCTTACACCTATACCTTTAACATTTTTCGATACGATCAACCGTTTCCGAGATATATCGATTCCAAAAAAAAGTTAGAAATTCAGGGCCCCCAAAGAAGATCCGGCCCTGCACCGATCTTAACGCCCAATAACAGGATTCGTCACAGTCACTAACTCGTTCACCGTACCAAATTTCAGCTTAATATCTTGAAAATTGCAAACAGTACATAGCTAAACGCAAAAATGTCACGCACAATGGACATTTTCAGGGCCCCAAAAAATGAAAACGGTGAGAGATATCAAAAAATTGTTTTGAGTAAAAAAGTTGCATACCGCGGAGATCTTACACCTGTACATTTAACATTTTTCGATTCGACCAACCGTTTCCGAGATATATCGATTCCAAAAAACAGTTAGAAATTCAGGGCCCCCAAAAAAGATCCGTCCCTGCACCGGTTTTAACGCCCAACAAAAGAGTTCGTCACTGTCACTAACTCTTTCATCGTACCAAATTTCAGCTCGATATCTTGAAAATTGCGACCTGTACTTCGCTAATCCCAAATATGTCACGCACAATGGATATTTTCAGGGCCCCAAAGAAAGAAAACGGTGAGAGATATCAAAAAATCATAAGGAATAAAAAAGTTGCATACCGCCGAGATCTTACACCCGTAGATTTAACTTTTTTCGATACGGCCAGCCGTTTCCGAGATATATCGATTCAAAAAAATAGGATGAAATTCAGGGCCCCAAAAAAACGTCCGTCCCTGCACCGGTTTTAACGCCCAACAAAAGAGTTCGTCACTGTCACCAACTCTTTCACCGTACCAAATATCAGCTCGATATCTTGAAAATTGAGACCTGTACTTTGCTAAACGCAAAAACGTCACGCACATACGTACATACATACATACATACATACATACATACATACATACATACATACAGACAGACTTTTTTTGAATTTTTTTTTTTCGACTCTGATTCGATTGGTATAGGTTTGAACCGTGGGCGACGCTTAGTTTCCGAGATCTCAAAAAATCCTACCACGGCTATATGAAAGCCTATAGGACCTTTAGATCCGGCAGCACGACCTGCTTTTGATGAGACGGTGGCGCAGCAGCAAGGGGCCAGCAAGAGGGGTTATAATCTCAAACAACAACTTCGTTGGTGGCAAGGCCTGCGGATTTGCATTTCGGAGCTTCGACCCGATTGCAAGGAAATGTAGGAAAATTATAAAATGTTATTCTAGGCAATGCTGACACCATCACATGGTTATGAAAGCCGGACGTCCTCGGAAGTGGAAAATATCTTACTGCTGTAAATACATGATTCAACTTATTGAAAAGGTTAAAACGAGTAATTATAGATAATTTTCCGTAGAATTTAATTAGACCATAAGTTGAATTTTTACCAGATGTTATATACATTTGGGCTCCATTTTTTTTCAAAAACCAAAACATTTAATAACATCAAAACGGTGAGAGATATCAAAATATCATAAGGGGTAGAAAAGTTGCAAATCACTGAGATCTTACACCTGTAGATTTAACGTTTTTCGATACGACCAACCGTTTCCGAGATATATCGATTCCAAAAAAAAATTGAAATTCAGGGCCCCAAAAAAAGATTCGGCCCAGCACCGATTTTAACACCCAACAATAGGATTCGTCACAGTCACTAACTCTTTCACCGTAACAAATTTCAGCTTCATATTATCTTGAAAATTGGGACCAGTACTCAGCTAAACGCAAAAATGTCACGCACAATGGACATTTTCAGGGCCCCAAAATAAGAAAACGGTGAGAGATATCAAAAAATCGTTTTGAGTAAAAAAGTTGCATACCGCGGAGATCTTACACCTATACCTTTAACATTTTTCGATACGATCAACCGTTTCCGAGATATATCGATTCCAAAATAAAGTTTGAAATTCAGGGCCCCAAAATAGATTTGGCCCTGCACCGATTGTAACGCCCAACAATAGTATTCGTCACAGTCACTTACTCTTTCACCGTACCAAATTTCAGTTCGATATCTTGAAAATTGCGACCTGTACTTCGCTAAACCCAAATATGTCACACACAATGGACAACTTCAGGGCCCCAAAAAGGAAAACGGTGAGAGATATCAAAAAAGCATTATGAGTAAAAAAGTGGCATGCCGCGGAGATCTTACACCTGTACATTTAACGTTTTTCGATACGACCAACCGTTTCCGAGATATATCGATTCCAAAAAAAAAGTTTGATATTCAGGCCCCCCCCCCCCCCGCCCAAATAATCGGGCCGTGCACCGTTTTTAACGCCCGACAACAGGTTTCCTCACAGGGTCTAACTCGTTCACCGCTCCAAATTTCAGCTCGATATCATGAAAATTAGGACCTATACTTCGCTCAACCCAAAAATGTCATGCACAATTGAATTTTTCAGGGCCCCAAAAAAACAAAACGGTGAGAGATATCAAAATATCGTTTTGAGTAAAAAAGTTGCATACCGCGGAGTTCTTACACATGTAGATTTAAAGTTTTTTGATAAGACCAACCGTTTCCGAGATATATCGATTCCAAAAAAAAAATTGAAATTCAGGGCCCCAAAAAAGTTTCGGCCCAGCACCGATTTTAACGCCCAACAATAGGATTTGTCACAGTCACTAACTCTTTCACCGTACCAAATTTCAGCTTCATATCTTGAAAATTGCGACCAGTACTTAGCTAAACGCAAAAATGTCACGCACAATGGACATATTCAGGGCCCCAAAAAAAGAAAACGGTGAGAGATATCACAAAATCGTTCTGAGTAAAAAAGTTGTATACCGCGGAGGACTTACTCCTGTACATTTAACGTTTTTCGATACGACCAACCGTTTCCGAGATATATCGATTCCAAAAAAAAGGTTGGAAATTCAGGGCCCCCAAAAAAGATCCGACCCTGCACCGATTTTAACGCCCAACAAAAGAGTTCGTCACAGCCACTAACTCTTTCACCGTACCAAATTTCAGCTCGATATCTTGAAAATTGCGACCTGTACAATGCTAAACCCAAATATGTCACGCACAATGATCATCTTCAGGGCCCCAAAAAAAGAAAACGGTGAGAGATATCAAAAAATCATTATGAGTAAAAAAGTTGCATACTACGGAGATCTTACACCCGTAGATTTAACGTTTTTCGATACGACCAGCCGTTTCCGAGATATATCGATTCAAAAAAATAGGAATAATTTCAGGGCCCCAAAAAAGGTCCGGCCCTGGACCGATTTTAACGCCCAACAATAGGGTTCGTCACAGGTGCAAACCATTTCTCCGTACCAAATTTCAGCTCGATATCTTAAAAATTGCGACCTGTACTTTGCTAAACGCAAAAACGTCACGCACATACATACATACATACATACATACATACATACATACATACATACATACATACATACAGACAGACTTTTTTTGAAATTTTTTTTTTCGACTCTGATTCGATTGGTATAGGTTTGAACCGTGGGCGACGCTTAGTTTCCGAGATCTCGAAAAATCCTACCACGGCTATATGAAAGCCTATAGGATCTTTAGATCCGGCTTTCATAACAAGTAGGAGTCCACGCAGCATGACCTGCTTTTGATTAGACGGTCGCGCAACATTGCGGCGAGCAAGATGGGTAATAATCTCACACAACAACTTCGTTCCGGCAAGGTCTGCGGATTTGCATTTCGGACATTCGACCCGATTGCGAGGAAATGTAGGAAAATTATAAAATGGTATTCTAGGCAATGCTGACACCATCACATGGTTATGAAAGCCGGACGTCCTCGGAAATGGAAAATATCTTACTGCTGTAAATACATGATTCAACTTATTGAAAGGGTTAAAACTGATTATTATAGGTAATTTACCGTAGAATTCAATTAGACCATCAGTTAAATTTTTACCAATTATTATATTCATTTGGGCCCCTTCTTTTCAAAGATCAAAAACATTTAATAACATCAAAACGTAGAGAGATATAAAAATATGATAAGGCGTAAAAATGTGTCTAATCACTGAGATCATACACCAGTATATTTAACTTTTTTCGATAGGATCGACGGTTTCCGACCTATAACGATTCGAAAAAAGAATGAAATTCACGGCCGCAAAAACAGAAAATGGTGAGAGATAACAAAAAATCATAAAAGTTAAAAAAAGTAGCTTATCACTGAGATCCTATATCTGTAGATTTAACTTTGTTCGATACGGCCAACCGTATCTCAAATATAACGGATCGAAAAAAAGGAAGAAATTCAGTGCCCCAGAAAATGAAAACGGTGAGAGATATAAAAAAATCATAAGGGTTGAAAAAGTTGCTAATCACTGAGATCTTACACCTGCAGATTTAATTTTGTTAGATACGGTCAACCGTTTCCCAGATATAACGGTTCAAAAAAAAAGGAAGACATTCAGGGCCCCAAAAATGAAAACGGTGAGAGATATCAAACCATCATAAGGGGTTAAAAAGGATGAAATTCAGGGCCCCCCAAAAAGGTCCGGCCCTGCACCGTTTTCCACGCCCAACAACAGGGTTCGTCACAGGCCACAACTCTTTCACCGTACCAAATTTCAGTTTGATATCTTGAAAATTGCGACCTGTACTTCGCTAAACCAAAAAATGTCACGCACAATGGACTTCTTAAGGGCCCCAAAAAACGAAAACGGTAAGAGATATCAAAAAATCGCTTTGAGTACAAAAGTTGCATACTACGGAGATCTTATAACTTTACATTTAACGTTTTTCGATACGACCAACCGTTTCCGAGATATATAAATTCCAAAAAAAAGTTTGAAATTCAGGGCCCCCAAAAAAGATCCGGCCCTGCACCGATTTTAACGCCCAACAATAGGATTCGTCACAGTCACTAACTCTTTCACCATACCAAATTTCAGCTTAATATCTTGAAAATTGCGACCAGTTCTTGGCTAAACGCAAAATGTCACGCACAATGGACATTTTCAGGGCCACAAAAAAGAAAACGGTGAGAGATATCAAAAAATCGTTTCGAGTAAAAAAGTAACATACCGCGGAGATCTTACACATGTAGATTTAAAGTTTTTTGATAAGACCAACCGTTTCCGAGATATATCGATTCCAAAAAAAAATTGAAATTCAGGGCCCCCAAAAAAGATCCGGCCCTGCACCGATCTTAACGCCCAACAATAGGATTCGTCACAGTCACTAACTCTTTCACCGCACCAAATTTCAGCTTAATATCTTGAAAATTGCGACCAGAACTTAGCTAAACGCAAAAATGTCTCGCACAATGGACATATTCAGGGCCCCAAAAAATGAAAACGGTGAGAGATATCAAAAAATCGTTTTGAGTAAAAAAGTTGCATACCGCGGAGATCTTACACCTGTACATTTAACATTTTTCGATACGACCAACCGTTTCCGAGATATATCGATTCCAAAAAACAGTTAGAAATTCAGGGCCCCCAAAAAAGATCCGTCCCTGCACCGGTTTTAACGCCCAACAAAAGAGTTCGTCACTGTCACTAACTCTTTCACCGTACCAAATTTCAGCTCGATATCTTGAAAATTGCGACCTGTACTTCGCTAAACCCAAATATGTCACGCACAATGGATATTTTCAGGGCCCCAAAAAAAGAAAACGGTGGGAGATATCAAAAAATCGTTTTGAATAACAAAGTTGCATACCGCGGAGATCTTATACCTATACCTTTAACATTTTTCGATACGACCAACCGTTCCCGAGATATATCGATTCCAAAAAATAGGATGAAATTCAGGGCCCCCAAAAAAGATCCGGCCCTGCACCGATTTTGACGTTCAACAAAAGAATTCGTCACAGGCACTAACTCTTTCACCGTACCAAATTTCAGCTTAATATCTTGAAAATTGCGACCAGTACTTAGCTAAACGCAAAAATGTCACGCACAATGGACATTTTCAGGGCCCCCCAAAAAAGAAAACGGTGAGAGATATCAAAAAATCGTTTTGAGTAAAAAAGTTGCATACCGCGGAGATCTTACACCTGTAGATTTAACGTTTTTCGATACGACCAACCGTTTCTGAGATATAGCGATTCAAAAAAATGTTTGAAATTCAGGGCCCCCCAAAAAGATTCGGCCCTTTACTGTCCTTAACGCCCGACTGTTGGTTTCCTCACAGGGTCTAACTCTTTCACCGCCCCAAATTTCAGTTCGATATCTTGAAAATTGCGACCTGTACTTCGCTATACCCAAATATGTCACGCACACTGGACATCTTCAGGGCCCCAAAATGGAAAAGGGTGAGAGATATCAAAAAATCATTATGAGTAAAAAAGTTGCATACCGCGGAGATCTTACACCTGTACCTTTAACGTTTTTCGATACGACCAACCGTTTCCGAGATATATCGATTCCAAAAAAAAGTTTGAAATTCAGGGCCCGCAAAAAAGATCCGGCCCTGCACCGATTTTAACGCCCAACATCAGGATTCATCACAGTCGCTATCTCTTTCACCGCACCAAATTTCAGCTTAATATCTTGAAAATTGTGATCAGTACTTAGCTAAACGCAAAAATGTCACACCCAATGGACATTTTCTGGGCCCCAAAAAAAGAAAACGGTGAGAGATATCAAATAATAGTTTTGAGTAAAAAAGTTGCATACTGCGGAGATCTTACACCTATACCTTTAACATTTTTCGATACGATCAACCGTTTCCGAGATATATCGATTCCAAAAAAAAGTTAGAAATTCAGGGCCCCCAAAGAAGATCCGGCCCTGCACCGATCTTAACGCCCAATAACAGGATTCGTCACAGTCACTAACTCGTTCACCGTACCAAATTTCAGCTTAATATCTTGAAAATTGCAAACAGTACATAGCTAAACGCAAAAATGTCACGCACAATGGACATTTTCAGGGCCCCAAAAAAAGAAAACGGTGAGAGATATCAAAAAATTGTTTTGAGTAAAAAAGTTGCATACCGCGGAGATCTTACACCTGTACATTTAACATTTTTCGATTCGACCAACCGTTTCCGAGATATATCGATTCCAAAAAACAGTTAGAAATTCAGGGCCCCAAAAAAAGATCCGTCCCTGCACCGGTTTTAACGCCCAACAAAAGAGTTCGTCACTGTCACTAACTCTTTCATCGTACCAAATTTCAGCTCGATATCTTGAAAATTGCGACCTGTACTTCGCTAATCCCAAATATGTCACGCACAATGGATATTTTCAGGGCCCCAAAGAAAGAAAACGGTGAGAGATATCAAAAAATCATAAGGAATAAAAAAGTTGCATACCGCCGAGATCTTACACCCGTAGATTTAACTTTTTTCGATACGGCCAGCCGTTTCCGAGATATATCGATTCAAAAAAATAGGATGAAATTCAGGGCCCCAAAAAAACGTCCGTCCCTGCACCGGTTTTAACGCCCAACAAAAGAGTTCGTCACTGTCACCAACTCTTTCACCGTACCAAATATCAGCTCGATATCTTGAAAATTGAGACCTGTACTTTGCTAAACGCAAAAACGTCACGCACATACGTACATACATACATACATACATACATACATACATACATACATACATACAGACAGACTTTTTTTGAATTTTTTTTTTCGACTCTGATTCGATTGGTATAGGTTTGAACCGTGGGCGACGCTTAGTTTCCGAGATCTCAAAAAATCCTACCACGGCTATATGAAAGCCTATAGGATCTTTAGATCCGGCAGCACGACCTGCTTTTGATGAGACGGTGGCGCAGCAGCAAGGGGCCAGCAAGAGGGGTTATAATCTCAAACAACAACTTCGTTGGTGGCAAGGCCTGCGGATTTGCATTTCGGAGCTTCGACCCGATTGCAAGGAAATGTAGGAAAATTATAAAATGTTATTCTAGGCAATGCTGACACCATCACATGGTTATGAAAGCCGGACGTCCTCGGAAGTGGAAAATATCTTACTGCTGTAAATACATGATTCAACTTATTGAAAAAGTTAAAACGAGTAATTATAGATAATTTTCCGTAGAATTTAATTAGACCATAAGTTGAATTTTTACCAGATGTTATATACATTTGGGCTCCATTTTTTTTCAAAAACCAAAACATTTAATAACATCAAAACGGTGAGAGATATCAAAATATCATAAGGGGTAGAAAAGTTGCAAATCGCTGAGATCTTACACCTGTAGATTTAACGTTTTTCGATACGACCAACCGTTTCCGAGATATATCGATTCCAAAAAAAAATTGAAATTCAGGGCCCCAAAAAAAGATTCGGCCCAGCACCGATTTTAACACCCAACAATAGGATTCGTCACAGTCACTAACTCTTTCACCGTAACAAATTTCAGCTTCATATTATCTTGAAAATTGGGACCAGTACTCAGCTAAACGCAAAAATGTCACGCACAATGGACATTTTCAGGGCCCCAAAATAAGAAAACGGTGAGAGATATCAAAAAATCGTTTTGAGTAAAAAAGTTGCATACCGCGGAGATCTTACACCTATACCTTTAACATTTTTCGATACGATCAACCGTTTCCGAGATATATCGATTCCAAAATAAAGTTTGAAATTCAGGGCCCCAAAATAGATTTGGCCCTGCACCGATTGTAACGCCCAACAATAGTATTCGTCACAGTCACTTACTCTTTCACCGTACCAAATTTCAGTTCGATATCTTGAAAATTGCGACCTGTACTTCGCTAAACCCAAATATGTCACGCACAATGGACAACTTCAGGGCCCCAAAAAGGAAAACGGTGAGAGATATCAAAAAAGCATTATGAGTAAAAAAGTGGCATACCGCGGAGATCTTACACCTGTACATTTAACGTTTTTCGATACGACCAACCGTTTCCGAGATATATCGATTCCAAAAAAAAAAGTTTGATATTCAGGCCCCCCCCCCCCCCCCCCCGCCCAAATAATCGGGCCGTGCACCGTTTTTAACGCCCGACAACAGGTTTCCTCACAGGGTCTAACTCGTTCACCGCTCCAAATTTCAGCTCGATATCATGAAAATTAGGACCTATACTTCGTTCAACCCAAAAATGTCATGCACAATTGAATTTTTCAGGGCCCCAAAAAAAAAAACGGTGAGATATATCAAAAAATCGTTTTGAGTAAAAAAGTTGCATACCGCGGAGTTCTTACACATGTAGATTTAAAGTTTTTTGATAAGACCAACCGTTTCCGAGATATATCGATTCCAAAAAAAAAATTGAAATTCAGGGCCCCAAAAAAAGTTTCGGCCCAGCACCGATTTTAACGCCCAACAATAGGATTTGTCACAGTCACTAACTCTTTCACCGTACCAAATTTCAGCTTCATATCTTGAAAATTGCGACCAGTACTTAGCTAAACGCAAAAATGTCACGCACAATGGACATTTTCAGGGCCCCAAAAAAAGAAAACGGTGAGAGATATCACAAAATCGTTCTGAGTAAAAAAGTTGTATACCGCGGAGGACTTACTCCTGTACATTTAACGTTTTTCGATACGACCAACCGTTTCCGAGATATATCGATTCCAAAAAAAAGGTTGGAAATTCAGGGCCCCCAAAAAAGATCCGACCCTGCACCGATTTTAACGCCCAACAAAAGAGTTCGTCACAGCCACTAACTCTTTCACCGTACCAAATTTCAGCTCGATATCTTGAAAATTGCGACCTGTACAATGCTAAACCCAAATATGTCACGCACAATGATCATCTTCAGGGCCCCAAAAAAAGAAAACGGTGAGAGATATCAAAAAATCATTATGAGTAAAAAAGTTGCATACTACGGAGATCTTACACCCGTAGATTTAACGTTTTTCGATACGACCAGCCGTTTCCGAGATATATCGATTCAAAAAAATAGGAATAATTTCAGGGCCCCAAAAAAGGTCCGGCCCTGGACCGATTTTAACGCCCAACAATAGGGTTCGTCACAGGCCCAAACCATTTCTCCGTACCAAATTTCAGCTCGATATCTTAAAAATTGCGACCTGTACTTTGCTAAACGCAAAAACGTCACGCACATACATACATACATACATACATAAATACATACATACATACATACATACAGACAGACTTTTTTTGAAATTTTTTTTTTCGACTCTGATTCGATTGGTATAGGTTTGAACCGTGGGCGACGCTTAGTTTCCGAGATCTCGAAAAATCCTACCACGGCTATATGAAAGCCTATAGGATCTTTAGATCCGGCTTTCATAACAAGTAGGAGTCCACGCAGCATGACCTGCTTTTGATTAGACGGTCGCGCAACATTGCGGCGAGCAAGATGGGTAATAATCTCACACAACAACTTCGTTCCGGCAAGGTCTGCGGATTTGCATTTCGGACATTCGACCCGATTGCGAGGAAATGTAGGAAAATTATAAAATGGTATTCTAGGCAATGCTGACACCATCACATGGTTATGAAAGCCGGACGTCCTCGGAAATGGAAAATATCTTACTGCTGTAAATACATGATTCAACTTATTGAAAGGGTTAAAACTGATTATTATAGGTAATTTACCGTAGAATTCAATTAGACCATCAGTTAAATTTTTACCAATTATTATATTCATTTGGGCCCCTTCTTTTCAAAGATCAAAAACATTTAATAACATCAAAACGTAGAGAGATATAAAAATATGATAAGGCGTAAAAATGTGACTAATCACTGAGATCATACACCAGTATATTTAACTTTTTTCGATAGGAATGACGGTTTCCGACATATAACGATTCGAAAAAAGAATGAAATTCACGGCCGCAAAAACAGAAAATGGTGAGAGATAACAAAAAATCATAAAAGTTAAAAAAAGTAGCTTATCACTGAGATCCTATATCTGTAGATTTAACTTTGTTCGATACGGCCAACCGTATCTCAAATATAACGGATCGAAAAAAAGGAAGAAATTCAGTGCCCCAGAAAATGAAAACGGTGAGAGATATAAAAAAATCATAAGGGTTGAAAAAGTTGCTAATCACTGAGATCTTACACCTGCAGATTTAATTTTGTTAGATACGGCCAACCGTTTCCCAGATATAACGGTTCAAAAAAAAAGGAAGACATTCAGGGCCCCAAAAATGAAAACGGTGAGAGATATCAAACCATCATAAGGGGTTAAAAAGGATGAAATTCAGGGCCCCCCAAAAAGGTCCGGCCCTGCACCGTTTTCCACGCCCAACAACAGGGTTCGTCACAGGCCACAACTCTTTCACCGTACCAAATTTCAGTTTGATATCTTGAAAATTGCGACCTATACTTCGCTAAACCAAAAAATGTCACGCACAATGGACTTCTTAAGGGCCCCAAAAAACGAAAACGGTAAGAGATATCAAAAAATCGCTTTGAGTACAAAAGTTGCATACTACGGAGATCTTATAACTTTACATTTAACGTTTTTCGATACGACCAACCGTTTCCGAGATATATAAATTCCAAAAAAAAGTTTGAAATTCAGGGCCCCCAAAAAAGATCCGGCCCTGCACCGATTTTAACGCCCAACAATAGGATTCGTCACAGTCACTAACTCTTTCACCGTACCAAATTTCAGCTTAATATCTTGAAAATTGCGACCAGTTCTTGGCTAAACGCAAAATGTCACGCACAATGGACATTTTCAGGGCCACAAAAAAGAAAACGGTGAGAGATATCAAAAATCGTTTTGAGTAAAAAAGTTGTATACCGCGGAGATCTTACACCTGCACATTTAACATTTTTCGATACGACCAACCGTTTCCGAGACATATCGATTCCAAAAAAAAGTTTGAAATTCAGGGTCCCCAAAAAAGATCTGGCCCTGCACCGATCTTAACGCCCAACAATAGGATTCGTCACAGTCACTAACTCTTTCACTGCACCAAACTTTAGCTTAATATCTTGAAAATTGCGACCAGTACTTAGCTAAACGCAAAAATGTCACGCACAATGGACATTTTCAGGGCCCCAAAAAATGAAAACGGTGAGAGATATCAAAAATCGTTTTGAGTAAAAAAGTTGCATACCGCGGAGATCTTACACCTGTACTTTTAACATTTTTCGATACGACCAACCGTTTCCGAGATATATCGCTACAAAAACAAAGTTTTAAATTCAGGGCCACCAAAATATATCCGGCCCGGCACCGATTTTAACGCCCAACAATAGGATTCGTTACAGTCACTAACTCTTTCATCGTACCAAATTTCAGCTTAATATCTTGAAAATTGCGACCAGTACTTAGCTAAACGCAAAAATGTTACGCACAATGGACAATTTCAGGGCCCCAAAAAAAAAACGGTGAGAGATATCAAAAAATCGTTTTGCGTAAAAAAGTTCCATACCGCGGAGATCTTACACCTGTACATTTGACATTTTTCGATACGACCAACCGTTTCCGAGATATATCGATTCAAAAAAAAAAAGTTTGAAATTAAGGGCCCCCCAAAAAGATCCGGCCCTGCACCGATTTTAACGCCCAACAATAGGATTTGTCACAGTCACCAATTCTTTCACCGTACCAAATTTCAGCTTATTATCTTGAAAATTGCGACCAGTACTTGGCTAAACGCAAAAATGTTACGCACAATGGACATTTTCAGGGCCCCAAAAAAAAGAAAACGGTGAGAGATATCAAAAAATCGTTTTGAGTAAAAAAGTTGCATACCGCGGAGGTGTTACACCTATACCATTATTATTTTTCGATACGATCAACTGTTTCCGAGATATATCGATTCAAAAAAAAAGTTTGCAATTCAGGGCCCCCAAAAAAGATCCGGCCCAGCACCGATTTTAACACCCAACAACAGGTTTCTTCACAGGGTCTAACTCGTTCACCGCTCCAAATTTCAGCTTGATATCATGAAAATTAAGACATATACTTCGCCCAACCCAAAAATGTCACGCACAATTGACTTTTTCAGTGCCCCAAAAACTCAAAACATTGAGAGATATCAAAAATCGTTTTGAGTAAAAAAGTTGCATACCGCGGAGATCTTACACATGTAGATTTATAGTTTTGTGATAAGACCAACAGTTTCCGAGATATATCGATTCCAAAAACAAACAAAAAAATGAAATTCAGGGCACCAAAAAAGATTCGGCCCAGCACCGATTTTAACGCCCAATAAAAGGATTCGTCACAGTCCCTAATTCTTTCACCGTACCAAATTTCAGCTTCATATCTTGAAAATTGTAACCAGTACTTAGCTAAACGCAAAAATGTCACGCACAATGGACATTTTCAGGGCCCCAGAAAAAGAAAACGGTGAGAGATATCAAAAAATCGTTTTGAGTAGAAAAGTTGCATACCGCGGAGATCTTACACCTGTACATTTAACATTTTTCGATACGACCAACCGTTTCCGAGATATATCGATTCCAAAAAACAGTTAGAAATTCAGGGCCCCCTAAAATATCCGGCCCTACACCGATTTTAACGCCCAACAATAGAATTTGTCACAGTCTCTAACTCTTTCACCGTGCCAAATTTCAGCTGAACATCTTGAAAATTGCGACCAGTACTAAGCTAAACGCAAAAATGTCACGCACAATGGACATTTTCAGGGCCCCAAAAAAAGAAGACGGTGAGAGATATCAAAAAATCGTTTTGAGTAAAAAAGTTGCATACCGCGGAGATCTTGCGCCTATACTTTTAACATTTTTCGATACGATCAACCGTTTCCGAGATATATCGATTCAAAAAAAAAGTTTGAAATTCAGGGCCCCCAGAAAAGATCCGGCCCTGCGCCGATTTTAACGCCCAACAATAGGATTCGTTACAGTCACTAACTCTTTCATCGTACCAAATTTCAGCTTAATATCTTGAATATTGCGACCAGTACATAGCTAAACGCAAAAATGTCACGCACAATGGACATTTTCAGGGCCCCAAAAAAAGAAAACGGTGAGAGATATCAAAAAATCGTTTTGAGTAAAAAAGTTGCATACCGCGGAGATCTTACACCTATACCTTTAACATTTTTCGATACGACCAACCGTTTCCGAGATATATCGATTCAAAAAAATAGGATGAAATTCAGGGCCCCAAAAAAAGGTCCGGCCCTGCACCGATTTTAACGCCCAACAATAGGGTTCGTCACAGGCCCCAACTCTTTCACCGTCCCAAATTTCAGCTCGATATCTCGAAAATTGCGACCTGTACTTTGCTAAACGCAAAAACGTCACGCACATACATACATACATACATACATACAGACAGACTTTTTCCAATATACCACGGCTATATGAAAGCCTATAGGATCTTTAGATCCGGCTTTCATAACAAGGCGGCCAAGCGAAGTTGCGACTTTAAATAGACGTTTCTCGCGATTTTACCAATCAAACGTAGTGAGACTTGGTACAGTATAAGTTTATACACATTGTAATGCCCTGACATCTAACTTCCTTTAATTGTTTACATGACCTCAAGATGGCGGTTGTGCGAAATATTTCACCGGCATTCTATATCTCTGAAATTATTACCGGTATCACCCTGAAATTTTGTACGGAGATAAGGGGCACCACTGGAAGTTCATTTATGAGACTTTCAAAATACGGTTAACTACAAAACGAACATGGCGGCCACGCGAAGTTGAAAGTTTTATATGGACTTTTCTCGCGATTTAATGATCAAAACGCAATGAAACTTGGCACAGCAAATGTTTATACACATTATAATGTACTGGTATTTAATTTGGTTCAATTGTTTACATAACCTCAAGATGGCGGCTGTGCTAATTTTCAAATTAAGTTTTTATTTTCTTGTGTCGTAATCATGCGATCGAAGTGAAAGTTTGAATAATGAACCTACGCAATATTTTTCATTTAATGGTACATGACTCTATGGCCAATACATATAACAATCCAACATGGCGTCCATCTGAAATATTTAGATGGTTCTCAATATCTACGAATCTATTATATCAATCAAACTGAATTTATAAATGTTCATAGGGGCTATGAACATAAGTTTACCTATAGGACTTTCAATAACCTGGTTACCAAAAATCCAACATGGTGGTGACCGCACCAAATTTCAGTTTGATATCTTGAAAATTGCGACCTGTACTTCTCTAAACCCAAATATGTCACGCACAATGGACATTTTCAGGGCCCCAAAAAGAGAAAACGGTGAGAGATATCAAAAAATCGTTATGAGTAAAATAGTTCCATACCCTGGTGATCTTACACCTTTACATTTGACGATTTTCGATACGACCATCCGTTTCCGAGATATATTGATTCCAAAAAAGGGGATGAAATTCAGGGCCCCAAAAAAGGTCCGGCCCTGCACCGATTTTAACGCCCAACAATAGGGTTCCTCACAGGCTCTAGCTCTTTCACCGTACCAAATTTCAGCTTGATATCTTGAAAATTGCGACCTGTTCTTTGCCAAACGCAAAAATTTCAATCACAATGGACATTTTCAGGGCCCCAAGAAAACTAAACGGTGAGAGATGTCAAAAAATCATTTTTATTAAAAAAGTTGCATACGGCGGAGATATTACACCTGTATTTTGAACGTTTTTCGATACGACCAACTGTTTCCGAGATATATCGATTCCAAAGAAAAGTTTGAAATTCAGGGCCCCCAAAAAAGATCCGGCCCTGCACCGATTTTAGCGCCCAACAATAGGATTCGTCACAGTCCCCAACTCTTTCACCGTACCAAATTTCAGCTTAATATCTTGAAAATTGCGACCAGTTCTTGGCTAAACGCAAAAATGTCACGCACAATGGACATTTTCAGGGCCCCAAAAAAAGAAAACGGTGAGAGATATAAAAAAAATCGTTTTGAGTAAAAAAGTTGCATACCGCGGAGGTCTTACACCTATACGTTTAACATTTTTCGATACGATCAACTGTTTCCGAGATATATCGATTCAAAAAAAAGTTTGCAATTCAGGGCCCCCAAAAAAGATCCGGCCCAGCACCGATTTTAACGCCCAACAACAGGTTTCTTCACAGGGTCTAACTCGTTCACCGCTCCAAATTTCAGCTCGATATCATGAAAATTAAGACATATACTTCGCCCAATCCAAAAACATCACGCACAATTGACTTTTTCAGGGCCCCAAAAACTGAAAACAGTGAGAGATATCAAAAAATCGTCTTGGGTAAAAAAGTTGCATACCGCGGAGATCTTACACATGTAGATTTAAAGTTTTGTGATAAGACCAACCGTTTCCGAGATATATCGATTCCAAAAAAAAAAAAATATTGAAATTCAGGGCCCCAAAAAAGATTCGGCCCATCACCGATTTTAACGCCCAACAATAGGATTCGTCACAGTCACTAACTCTTTCATCGTACCAAATTTCAGCTTAATATCTTGAAAATTGCGACCAGTACTTACCTAAACGCAAAAATGTCACGCACAATGGACATTTTCAGGGCCCCAAAAAAAGAAAACGGTGAGAGATATCAAAAAATCGTCTGTTGTAAAAAAAAGTTGCATACCGCGGAGATCTTACACCTGTACATTTAACATTTATCGATACGACCAACCATTTCCCAGATATATCGATTCCAAAAAACAGTTAGAAATTCAGGGCCCCCAAAAAAGATCCGGCCCTACACCGATTTTAACGCCCAACAATAGGATTCGTCACTGTCACTAACTCTTTCACCGTACCAAATTTCAGCTTAATATCGTGAAAATTGCGACCAGTACTTAGCTAAACGCAAAAATGTCACACACAATGGACATTTTCAGGGCCCAAAAAAAAAAGAAAACGGTGAGAGATATCAAAAAATCGTTTTGAGTAAAAAAGTTGCATACCGCGGAGATCTTACACCTATACGTTTAACATTTTTCGATACGATCAACCGTTTCCGAGATATATCGATTCAAAAAAAAAGTTTGAAATTCAAGGCCCCCAAAAAAGATCCGGCCCTGCCCCGATCTTATCGCCCAACAATAGGATTCGTCACAGTCACTAACTCTTTCACCGTACCAAATTTCAGCTTAATATCTTGAACATTGCGACCAGTACTTAGCTAAACGCAAAAATGTCACACACAATGGACATTTTCAGGGCACCAAAAAAAAGAAAACGGTGAGAGATATCAAAAAATCGTTTTGAGTAAAAAAGTTGCATACCGCGGAGATCTTACACCTATACGTTTAACATTTGTCGATACGATCAACCGTTTCCGAGATATATCGATTCAAAAAAAAAGTTTGAAATTCAGGGCCCCCAAAAAAGATCCGGCCCTGCACCGATCTTAACGCCCAACAATAGGATTCGTCACAGTCACTAACTCTTTCACCGTACCAAATTTCAGCTTAATATCTTGAACATTGCGACCAGTACTTAGCTAAACGCAAAAATGTCACGCACAATGGACATTTTCAGGGCCCCAAAAAAAGAAAACGGTGAGAGATATCAAAAAAATCTTTTTGAGTAAAAAAGTTGCATACCGCGGAGATCTTACACCTATACCTTTAACATTTTTCGATACGACCAACTGTTTCCGAGATATATCGATTCCAAAAGACAGTTAGAAATTCAGGGCCCCCAAAAAAGATCCGGCCCTACACCGATTTTAACGCCCAAAAATAGGATTCGTCACAGTCACTTCCTCTTTCACCGTACCATATTTCAGCTTCATATCTTGAAAATTGCGACCAGTACTTAGCTAAACGCAAAAATGTCACACACAATGGACATTTTCAGGGCCCCAAAAAAAGTAAACGGTGAGAAATATCAAAAAAGCGTTTTGAGTAAAAAAGTTGCATACCGCGGAGATCTTACACCTATACCTTTAACATTTTTCGATGCGATCAACCGTTTCCGAGATATATCGATTCCAAAAAAAAGTTTGAAATTCAGGCCCCCAAAAAAGATCCGGCCCTGCACCGATATTAACGCCCAACAATAGGATTCGTCACAGTCACTAACTCTTTCATCGTACCAAATTTCAGCTTAATATCTTGAAAATTGCGACCAGTACTTACCTAAACGCAAAAATGTCACGCACAATGGACATTTTCAGGGCCCCAAAAAAAGAAAACGGTGAGAGATATCAAAAAATCATCTGTTGTAAAAAAGTTGCATACCGCGGAGATCTTACACCTATACATTTAACATTTTTCGATACGACGAACCGTTTCCGAGATATATCGATTCAAAAAAAATAGGATGAAATTCAGGGCCCCAAAAGAAGTTCCGGCCCTAGTCCGATTTTAACGCCCAACAATAGGGTTCGTCACAGACCCCAACTCTTTCACCGTACTAAATTTCAGCTCGATATCTTGAAAATTGCGACCTGTACTTTGCTAAACGCAAAAACGTCACGCACATACATACATACATACATACATACATACAGACTTTTTCCAATATACCACGGCTATATGAAAGCCTATAGGATCTTTAGATCCGGCTTTCATAACAAGGCGGCCAAGCGAAGTTGCGACTTTAAATAGACGTTTCTCGCGATTTTACCAATCAAACGTAATGAGACTTGGTACAGTATAAGTTTATACACATTGTAATGCCCTGACATCTAACTTCCTTTAATTGTTTACATGACCTCAAGATGGCGGTTGTGCGAAATATTTCACCGGCATTCTATATCTCTGAAATTATTACCGGTATCACCCTGAAATTTTGTACGGAGATAAGGGGCACCACTGGAAGTTCATTTATGAGACTTTCAAAATACGGTTAACTACAAAACGAACATGGCGGCCACGCGAAGTTGAAAGTTTTATATGGACTTTTCTCGCGATTTAATGATCAAAACGCAATGAAACTTGGCACAGCAAATGTTTATACACATTATAATGTACTGGTATTTAATTTGGTTCAATTGTTTACATAACCTCAAGATGGCGGCTGTGCTAATTTTCAAATTAAGTTTTTATTTTCTTGTGTCGTAATCATGCGATCGAAGTGAAAGTTTGAATAATGAACCTACGCAATATTTTTCATTTAATGGTACATGACTCTATGGCCAATACATATAACAATCCAACATGGCGTCCATCTGAAATATTTAGATGGTTCTCAATATCTACGAATCTATTATATCAATCAAACTGAATTTATAAATGTTCATAGGGGCTATGAACATAAGTTTACCTATAGGACTTTCAATAACCTGGTTACCAAAAATCCAAAATGGTGGTGACCGCACCAAATTTCAGTTTGATATCTTGAAAATTGCGACCTGTACTTCTCTAAACCCAAATATGTCACGCACAATGGACATTTTCAGGGCCCCAAAAAGAGAAAACGGTGAGAGATATCAAAAAATCGTTATGAGTAAAATAGTTCCATACCCTGGTGATCTTACACCTTTACATTTGACGTTTTTCGATACGACCACCCGTTTCCGAGATATATTGATTCCAAAAAAGGGGATGAAATTCAGGGCCCCAAAAAAGGTCCGGCCCTGCACCGATTTTAACGCCCAACAATAGGGTTCCTCACAGGCTCTAGCTCTTTCACCGTACCAAATTTCAGCTTGATATCTTGAAAATTGCGACCTGTACTTTGCTAAACGCAAAAATTTCACTCACAATGGACATTTTCAGGGCCCCAAGAAAACTAAACGGTGAGAGATGTCAAAAAATCATTTTTATAAAAAAAGTTGCATACGGCGGAGATCTTACACCTATATTTTGAACGTTTTTCGATACGACCAACTGTTTCCGAGATATATCGATTCCAAAGAAAAGTGTGAAATTCAGGGCCCCCCAAAAAGATCCGGCCCTGCACCGATTTTAATGCCCAACAATAGGATTCGTCACAGTCCCCAACTCTTTCACCGTACCAAATTTCAGCTTAATATCTTGAAAATTGCGACCAGTTCTTGGCTAAACGCAAAAATGTCACGCACAATGGACATTTTCAGGGCCCCAAAAAAAGAAAACGGTGAGAGATATAAAACAAATCGTTTTGAGTAAAAAAAGTTGCATACCGCGGAGGTCTTACACCTATACGTTTAACATTTTTCGATACGATCAACTGTTTCCGAGATATATCGATTCAAAAAAAAGTTTGCAATTCAGGGCCCCCAAAAAAGATCCGGCCCAGCACCGATTTTAACGCCCAACAACAGTTTTCTTCACAGGGTCTAACTCGTTCACCGCTCCAAATTTCAGCTCGATATCATGAAAATTAAGACATATACTTCGCCCAATCCAAAAACATCACGCACAATTGACTTTTTCAGGGCCCCAAAAACTCAAAACAGTGAGAGATATCAAAAAATCGTCTTGAGTAAAAAAGTTGCATACCGCGGAGATCTTACACATGTAGATTTAAAGTTTTGTGATAAGACCAACCGTTTCCGAGATATATCGATTCCAAAAAAAAAATATTGAAATTCAGGGCCCCAAAAATATTCGGCCCAGCACAGATTTTAATGCCCAATAAAAGGATTCGTCACAGTCACTAACTCTTTCACCGTACCAAATTTCAGCTTAATATCTTGAACATTGCGACCAGTACTTAGCTAAACGCAAAAATGTCACACACAATGGACATTTTCAGGGCCCCAAAAAAAGTAAACGGTGAGAAATATCAAAAAAGCGTTTTGAGTAAAAAAGTTGCATACCGCGGAGATCTTACACCTATACATTTAACATTTTTCGATGCGATCAACCGTTTCCGAGATATATCGATTCCAAAAAAAAGTTTGAAATTCAGGGCCCCAAAAAAGATCCGGCCCTGCACCGATATTAACGATCAACAATAGGATTCGTCACAGTCACTAACTCTTTCACCGTACCAAATTTCAGCTTAATATCTTGAACATTGCGACCAGTACTTAGCTAAACGCAAAAATGTCACGCACAATGGACATTTTCAGGGCCCAAAAAAAGAAAACGGAGAGAGATATCAAAAAATCGTTTTGAGTAAAAAAGTTGCATACCGCGGAGATCTTACACCTGTACATTTAACATTTTACGATACGACCAACTATTTCCGAGATATATCGATTCCAAAAAACAGTTAGAAATTCAGGGCCCCCAAAAAAGATCCGGCCCTACACCGATTTTAAAACCCAAAAATAGGATTCGTCACAGTCACTACCTCTTTCACCGTACTATATGTCAGCTTAATATCTTGAAAATTGCGACCAGTACTTAGCTAAACGCAAAAATGTCACACACAATGGACATCTTCAGGGCCCCAAAAAAAGAAAATGGTGAGAGATAACAAAAAATCATAAAAGTAAAAAAAAAGTAGCTTATCACTGAGATCCTATATCTGTAGATTTAACTTTGCTCGATACGGCCAACCGTATCTCAAATATAACGGATCGAAAAAAAGGAAGAAATTCAGTGTCCCAGAAAATGAAAACGGTGAGAGATATCAAAAAATCATAAGTGTTGAAAAAGTTGCTAATCACTGAGATCTTACACCTGCAGATTTAATTTTGTTAGATACGGCCAACCGTTTCCCAGATATAACGGTTCGAAAAAAAGGAAGACATTCAGGGCCCCAAAAATGAAAACGGTGAGAGATATCAAACCATCATAAGGGGATAAAAAAAGGATGAAATTCAGGGCCCCCCAGAAAGGTCCGGCCCTGCACCGTTTTCCACGCCCAACAATAGGGTTCGTCACAGGCCACAACTCTTTCACCGTACCAAATTTCAGTTTGATATCTTGAAAATTGCGACCTGTACTTCGCTAAACCAAAAAATGTCACGCACAATGGACTTCTGCAGGGCCCCAAAAAACGAAAACGGTGAGAGATATCAAAAAATCGCTTTGAGTACAAATGTTGCATACTACGGAGATCTTATACCTTTACATTTAACGTTTTTCGATACGACCAAACGTTTCCGAGATATATCAATTCCAAAAATAAGTTTGAAATTCAGGGCCACAAAAAAAGATCCGGCCCTGCACCGATTTTAACGCCCAACAATAGGATTCGTCACAGTCACTAACTCTTTCACCGTACCAAATTTCAGCTTAATATCTTGAAAATTGCGACCAGTTCTTGGCTAAACGCAAAAATGTCACGCACAATGGACATTTTCAGGGCCCCGAAAAAAGAAAACGGTGAGAGATATCAAAAAATCGTTTCGAGTAAAAAAGTTGCATACCGCGGAGATCTTACACATGTAGTTTTAAAGTTTTTTGATAAGACCAAACGTTTTTCGAGATATATCGATTCAAAAAAAAAATGAAATTCAGGGCCCCCAAAAAAGATTCGGCCCAGCACCGATCTTAACGCCCAATAATAGGATTCGTCACAGTCACTTTCACCGTACCAAATTTCAGCTTCATATCTTGAAAATTGCGACCAGTACTTAGCTAAACGCAAAAATGTCACGCACAATGGACATTTTCAGGGCCCCAAAAAATGAAAACGATGAGAGATGTCAAAAAATCGACTGTAGTAAAAAAAATTTGCATACCGCGGAGATCTTACACCTGTACATTTAACATTTTTCGATACGACCAACCGTGTCCGAGATATATCGATTCCAAAAAAAGTTTGAAATTCAGGGCCCCCAAAAAAGATCTGGCCCTGCACCGATCTTAACGCCCAACAATATGATTCGTCACAGTCACTAACTCTTTCACCGTGCCAAATTTCAGCTGAACATCTTGAAAATTGCGACCAGTACTTAGCTAAACGCAAAAATGTCACGCACAATGGACATTTTCAGGGCCCCAAAAAAAACGGTGAGAGATATCAAAAAATCGTTTTGAGTAAAAAAGTTGCATACCGCGGAGATCTTACACCTGTACATTTAACATTTTTCGATACGACCAACCGTTTCCGAGATATATCGATTCCAAAAAAAAGTTTTTAATTAAGGGCCCCCAAAAAAGATCCGGCCCTGCACCGATTTTAACGCCCATCAACAGGATTCGTCACAGTCACCAACTCTTTCACCGTACCAAATTTAAGCTTAATATCTTGAAAATTGCGACCAGTTCTTGGCTAAACGCAAAAATGTCACGCACAATCGACATTTTCAGGGCCCCAAAAAAGAAAAAGGTGAGAGATATCGAAAAATCGTTTTGAGTAAAAAAGTTGCATTCCGCGGAGGTCTTACACCTATACGTTTAACATTTTTCGATACTATCAACCGTTTCCGAGATATATCGATTCAAAAAAAAAGTTTGCAATTCAAGGCCCCCCAAAAAGAACCGGCCCAGCACCGATTTTAACGCCCAACAACAGGTTTCTTCACAGGGTCAATCTCGTTCACCGCTCCAAATTTCAGCTCGATATCATGAAAATTAAGACATATACTTCGCCCATACCCAAAAATGTCACGCAAAATTGACTTTTTCAGGGCCCCAAAAACTCAAAACAGTGAGAGATATCAAAAAATCGTTTTGAGTAAAAACGTTTCATACCGCGGACATCTTACACGTATACCTTTAACATTTTTCGATACGACCAACCGTGTTCGAGATATATCGGTTCCAAAAAAAAGTTTGAAATTCAGGGCCCCCAAAAAAGATCCGGCCCTGCACCGATTTTAACGCTCAACAACAGGATTCGTCACTGTCACCAACTCTTTCACCGTACCAAATTTCAGCTTAATATCTTGAAAATCGCGACCAGTTCTTGGCTAAACGCAAAAATGTCACGCACAATGGACATTTTCAGGGCCCCCCAAAAAAAAAAACAGTGAGAGATATCAAAAAATCGTTTTGAGTAAAAAAGTTGCATACCGCGGAGGTCTTACACCTATACCTTTAACATTTTTCGATACGATCAACTGTTTCCGAGATATACAGATTCAAAAAAAAGTTTGCAATTCAGGGCCCCCCAAAAAGATCCGGCCCAGCACCGATTTTAACGCCCAACAACAGGTTCTTCACAGGGTCTAACTCGTTCACCGCTCCAAATTTCAGCTCGATATCATGCAAATTAAGACATATCCTTCTCCCAACCCAAAAATGTCACGCACAATAGACTTTTTCAGGGCCCCAAAAACTCAAAACAGCGAGAGATATCAAAAAATCGTTTTGAGTAAAAACGTTGCATACCGCGGAGATCTTACACATGTAGATTTAAAGTTTTGTAATAAGACCAACCGT
Organism: Meconema thalassinum; assembly: GCA_946902985.2. Taxonomy (NCBI): domain Eukaryota; kingdom Metazoa; phylum Arthropoda; class Insecta; order Orthoptera; family Tettigoniidae; genus Meconema; species Meconema thalassinum. Next base: position 18,669,393 of record OX336391.1, on the reverse strand, counting down.
TTCCGAGATATATCGATTCCAAAAAAAAATTAAATTCAGGGCCTCAAAAAAGATTCGGCCCAGCACCGATTTTAAAGCCCAGTAAAAGGATTCGTCACAGTCCCTAACTCTTTCACCGCACCAAATTTCAGCTTCATATCTTGAAAATTGCAACCAGTACTTAGCTAAAGGCAAAAATGTCACGCACAATGGACATTTTCAGGGCCCCAAAAAAAGAAAACGGTGAGAGATATCAAAAATTCGTTTTCAGTAAATAAGTTGCATACCGCGGAGATCTTACACCTGTATATTTAACATTTTTCGATACGACCAACCATTTCCGAGATATATCGATTCCAAAAAACAGTTAGAAATTCAGGGCCCCCAAAAAAGATCCGGCCCTGCACCGATTTTAACGCCCAACGGTAGGATTCGTCACAGTCACTAACTCTTTCACCGTGCCAAATTTCAGCTGAACATCTTGAAAATTGCGACCAGTACTAAGCTAAACGCAAAAATGTCACACACAATGGACATTTTCAGGGCCCCAAAAAGAGAAAACGGTGAGAGATATCAAAAAATCGTTTTGAGTAAAAAAGTTGCATACCGCGCAGATCTTACACCTATACCTTTAACATTTTTCGATACGATCAACCGTTTCCGAGATATATCGATTCCAAAAAAAAGTTTGAAATTCAGGGCCCCCAAAAAAGATCCGGCCCTGCACCGATTTTAACGCCCAACAACAGGAATCGTCACAGTCACTAACTCTTTCACCGTGCCAAATTTCAGCTGAACATCTTGAAAATTGCGACCAGTACTAAGCTAAACGCAAAAATGTCACACACAATGGACATTTTCAGGGCCCCAAAAAGAGAAAACGGTGAGAGATATCAAAAAATCGTTTTGAGTAAAAAAGTTGCATACCGCGCAGATCTTACACCTATACCTTTAACATTTTTCGATACGATCAACCGTTTCCGAGATATATCGATTCCAAAAAAAAGTTTGAAATTCAGGGCCCCCAAAAAAGATCCGGCCCTGCACCGATTTTAACGCCCAACAACAGGAATCGTCACAGTCACTTACTCTTTCATCGTACCAAATTTCAGCTTAATATCTTTATAATTGCGACCTGTACATAGCTAATCGCAAAAATGACACGCACAATGGACATTTTCAGGGCCCCAAAAAAAGAAAACGGTGAGAGATATCAAAAAATCGTTTTGAGTAAAAAAGTTGCATACCGCAGAGATCTTGCACCTGTACTTTCAACATTTTTCGATTCGACCAACCGTTTCCAAGATATATCGATTCAAAAAAATAGGATGAAATTCAGGGCCCCAAAAAAAGGTCCGGCCCTGCACCGATTTTAACGCCCAACAATAGGGTTCGTCACAGGACCTAACTCTTTCACCGTACCAAATTTCAGCTCGATATCTTGAAAATTGCGACCTGTACTTTGCTAAACGCAAAAACGTCACGCACATACGTACATACATACATACATACATACGTACAGACAGACAGACATTTTCCAATATACCACGGCTATATGAAAGCCTATAGGATCTTTAGATCCGGCTTTCATAACAAGTTGGAGTCCACGCAGCACGACCTGATTTTAATGAGACGGTGGCGCAACATAGGGGCCAGCAAGAGGGGTAATAATCTCAAACAACATCGTTGGCGGCAAGGCCTGCGGAATTGCATTTCGGACCTTCGACCCTATTGCGAGGAAATGTAGGAAAATTATAAAATGTTATTCTAGGCAATGCTGACACCATCACATGGTTATGAAAGCCGTACGTCCTCGGGATTGGAAAATATCTTATTGCTGTAAATACATGATTCAACTTATTGAAAAGGTTAAAACGATTTATTGTAGATAGGTTTCCGTAGAATTCATATAGACCATCAGTTAAATTTTTACCAATTATAATATACATTTGGGCACCATTTTTTTCAAAAACCAAAAACATTTAATAACATCTTCTGGGCCCCTAAATAAGAAAACGGTGAGAGATATCAAAAAATCGATTTGAGTAAAAAAGTTGCTTACCGCGGAGATCTTTCACCTGTACATTTAACGTTTTTCGATACGACCAACCATTTCCGAGATATATCGATTCCGAAAAAAGTTTGAAATTCAGTGCCCCCAAAAAGGATCCGGCCCTTCACCGTTTTTAACGCCAGACAACAGGTTTCCTCACAGGGTCTAACACGTTCACAGCCCCAAATTTCAGCTCGATATCATGAAAATTAAGACCTATACTTCGCCCGACCCAAAAATGTCATGCACAATTGACTTTTTCAGGGCCCCAAAAAAAGAAAACGTTGAGAGATATCAAAAAATCGTTATGAGTAAAAAAGTTGCATTCCGCGGAGATCTTACACCTATACCTTTAACATTTTTCGATACGATCAACCGTTTACGAGATATATCGATTCATAAAAAAGTTTGAAATTCAGGGCCCCCAAAAAAGAGCCGACCCTGCACCGATTTTAACGCCCAACAAAAGGATTCGTCACAGTCTCTAAATCTTTCATCGTACCGAATTTCAGCTTAATGTCTTGAAAATTGCGATCAGTACTTAGGCAAACGCAAAAATGTCACGCACAATGGTCATTTTCAGGGCCCCAAAAAAAGAAAACGGTGAGAGATATCAAAAAATCGTTTTTTTGTAAAAAAAGTTGCTTACCGCGGAGATCTTACACCTGTTCATTTAACATTTTTCGATACGACCAACCGTTTACGAGATTTATCGATTCAAAAAAACAGTTAGAAATTCAGGGCCCCCCAAAAAGATCCGGCCCTACACCGATTTTAACGCTCAACAATAGGATTCGTCACAGTCACTAACTCTTCCACCGTACCAAATTTCAGCTTAATATCTTGAAAATTGCGACCAGTACTTAGCTAAACGCAAAAATGTCACACACAATGAACATTTTCAGGGCCCCAAAAAAAGAAAACGGTGAGAGATATCAAAAAATCGTTTTTTGTAAAAAAGTTGCGTACCGCGGATATCTTACACCTGTACATTTAACATTTTTCGATACGACCAACCGTTTCCGAGATATATCGTTTCCAAAAAACAGTTTGAAATTCAGGGCCCCCAAAAAGATCCGGCTCTGCACCGATTTTAACGCCCAACAACAGGATTCGTCAGAATCACTAATTCTTTCACCGTACCAAATTTCAGCTTAATATCTTGAAAATTGCGACCAGTACTTAGCTAAATGCAAAAATGTCACACACAATGGACAATTTCAGGGCCCCAAAAAAAGAAAACGGTGAGAGATATCAAAAAATCGTTTTGAGTAAAAAAGTTGCATACCGCAGAGATCTTACTTCTATACATTTAACATTTTTCGATACGACCAACCGTTTCCGAGATATATTGATTCAAAAAAATAGGATGAAATTCAGGGCCCCAAAAGAAAGTCCGGACCTGCACCGACTTAACGCCCAACAATAGGGTTCGTCACAGGCCCCATCTCTTTCACCGTACCAAATTTCAGCTCGATATCTTGAAAATTGCGACCTGTACTTTGCTAAACGCAAAAACGTCACGCACATACATACAGACAGACTTTTTCCAATATACCACGGCTATATGAAAGCCTATAGGATCTTTAGATCCGGCTTTCATAACAAGTAGGAGTCCACGCAGCACAACCTTTTTTTTGATGAGACGGTGGCGCAGCAGCAAGGGGTCAGCAAGAGGGGTTATAATCTCAAACAATAACTTCGTTGGCGGCAAGGCCTGCGGAATTGCATTTCGGACCTTCGACCCGATTGCGAGGAAATGTAGGAAAATTCTAAAATGTTAATCTAGGCAATGCTGACACCATCACTTGGTTATGAAAGCCGGACGTCCTCGGAAGTGGAAAATATCTTACTGCTGTAAATACGTGATTCAACGTATTGAAAAGGTTAAAACGAGTTATTACAGGTAATTTTCCTCAGAAATTAATTAGACCATCAGTTGAATTTTTACCAGTTATTATATACAATCGGGCCCCTTTTTTTTTTCAAAAACCAAAAACATTTATTGACATCAAAACGGTGAGAGATATCAAAATATGATAACGGGTAGAAAAGTTGAAAATCACTGAGATCTTACACCTGTAGATTTAACTTTTTCGATAGGATCGACGCTTTCCGAGATATAACGATTCGAAAAAAAGAATGTAATTCACGGCCCCAAAAAAGAAAACCGTGAGAGATATCAAAAAATCGTTTTGAGTAAAAAAGTTGCATACCGCGAAAGTCATACACCTATACGTTTAACATTTTTCGATACGATCAACCGTTTCCGATATATATCGATTGCAAATAAAAATTTGAAAATCAGGCCCCCCAAAAAAGATCCGGCCATGCTCCGATTATAACGCCCAACAACATGTTTCCTCACAGGGTCGAACTCGTTCACCGCTCCAAATTTCAGCTCGATATCATGATAATTAAGACCTATACTTCGCCCAACCCAAATTGTCATGCACAATTGACTTTTTCAGGGCCCCAAAATATCAAAACAGTGAGAGATATCAAAAAATCGTTTTGAGTAAAAAAGTTGCATACCGGGGAGATCTTACACCTGTACATTTAACATTTTTCGTTACGACCAACCGTTTCCGAGATATATCGATTCCAATAAACAATTATAAATTCAGGGCCCCCAAAAAGATCTGGCCCTGCACCGATTTTAACGCCCAACAATAGTATTCGTCACAGTCACTAACTCTTTCACCGTACCAAATTTCAGCTTAATATCTTGAAAATTGCGACAAGTACTTAGCTAAACGCAAAAATGTCACACACAATGGACATTTTCAGGGCCCCAAATTAAGAAAACGGTGAGAGATATCAAAAAATCGTATTGTGTAAAAAGGTTGCATACCGTGGAGATCTTACACCTATACGTTTAACATTTTTCGATACGATCAACCGTTTCCGAGATATATCGATTCCAAAAAAAAAGGTTGAAATTCAGGGCCCCCCAAAAAGATCCGGCCCTTAACCGAATTTAACGCCCAACAACAGGTTTCCTCACAGGGTGTAACTCGTTCACCGCTCCAAATTTCAGCTCGATATCATGAAAATTAAGACCTATACATCGCCCAACCCAAAAATGTCATGCACAATTGACTTTTTCAGGGCCCCAAAATATCAAAACAGTGAGAGATATCAAAAAATCGTTTTGAGTGAAAAAGGTGCATACCGCGGAGATCTTACACATGTAGATTTAAAGTTTTTTGATTAGACCAACCGTTTCCGAGATATATCGATTCCCAAAAATAAATTGATTTTCAGGGCCCCAAAAAAAGATTCGGCCCAGCACCGATTTTAACGCCCTATAATAGGATTCGTCACAGTCACTAACTCTTTCACCGTACTAAATTTCAGCTCATATCTTGAAAATTGCGACCAGTACTTAGCTAAAAGCAAAAATGTCACGCACAAAGGATATTTCCAGGGCCCCAAAAAAAAGAAAACGGTGAGAGATATCAAAAAATCGTTTTGAGTAAAAAAGTTGCATACCGCGGAGATCTTACACCTGTACATTTAACATTTTTCGATGCGACCAACCGTTTCCGAGATTTATCGATTCCAAAGAAAAGTTTGAAATACAGGGCCCCCAAGAAAGATCCGGCCCTGCACCGATCTTAACGCCCAACAATATGATTCGTCACAGTCACTAACTCTTTCACCGTACCAAATTTCAGCTTCATATCTTGAAACTTGCGACCAGTACTTAGCTAAACGCAAAAATGTCACGCACAATGGACATATTCAGGGCCCCAAAAATAGAAAACGGTGAGATATATCAAAAAATCGTTTTGAGTAAAAAAAGTTGCATACCGCGGAGATCTTGCACCTGTACATTTAACATTTTTCGATACGACCAACCGTTTCCGAGATATATCGATTCCAAAAAACAGTTAGAATTTCCGGGCCACCAAAAAAGATCCGGCCCTGCACCGATTTTAACGCCCAAAAATAGGATTCGTCACAGTCACTAACTCTTTCACCGTACCAAATTTCTGCCTAATATCTTGAAAATTACGACCAGTACTTAGCAAAACGCAAAAATGTTACACACAATGGACATTTTCAGGGCCCCAAATAAAGAAAACAATGAGAGATATCAAAAAATCGTTTTGAGTAAAAAAGTTGCATACCGCGGAGATCTTACACCTATGCCTTTAACATTTTTCAATACGATCTACCGTTTCCGAGATATAACGATTCCAAAAAAAAGTTTGAAATTCAGGGCCCCCAAAAAAGACCCGGCCCAGCACCGATCTTAACGCCCAATAATAGGATTCGTCACAGTCACTAACTCTTTCACCGTACCAAATTTCAGCTTAATATCTTGAAAATTGCGACCAGTACTTAGCTAAACGCAAAAATGTCACGCACAATGGACATTTTTCTGGGCCCCAAAAAATGAAAACGGTGAGAGATAACAAAAAATCGTTTTGTGTAAAAAAAAGTTGCGTACCGTGGAGATCTTACACCTGTACATTTAACATTTTTCGATATGATCAACCGTTTCCGAGATATATTGATTCAAAAAAAACAGGATGAAATTCAGGGCCCCAAAAAATAGTCCGGCCCTGCACCGATTTTAACGCCCAATAATAGGTTTCGTCACAAGCCCTAACTCTTTCACCCTACCAAATTTCAGCTCGATATCTTGAAAATTGCGACCTGTACTTTGCTAAACGCAAAAACGTCACGCACATACATACAGACAGACTTTTTTCCAATATACCACGGCTATATGAAAGCCTATAGGATCTTTAGATCCGGCTTTCATAACAAGTTGGAGTCCACGCAACACGACCTGAATTTAATGAGACGGTGGCGCAACATAGGGGCCAGCAAGAGGGGTAATAATCTCAAACAATATCGTTGGCGGCAAGGCCTGCGGAATTGCATTTCGGACCTTCGACCCTATTGCGAGGAAATGTAGGAAAATTATAAAATGTTATCTAGGCAATGCTGACACCATCACATGGTTATGAAAGCCGTACGTCCTCGGAAATGGAAAATATCTTACTGCTGTAAATACATGATTCAACTTATTGAAAAGGTTAAAACGATTTATTGTAGATAGGTTTCCGTAGAACTCATATAGACCATCAGTTAAATTTTTACCAATTATTATATACATTTGGGCACCATTTTTTTCAAAAACCAAAACTTTTAATAACATCTTCTGGGCCCCAAAAATAAGAAAACGGTGAGAGATATCAAAAAATCGTCTTGAGTAAAAAAGTTGCATACCGCGGAGTTCTTTCACCTATACATTTAACGTTTTTCGTACGGCCAACTTTTTCCGAGATATATCGATTCCAAAAAAAAATTAGAAATTCAGGGCCCCCCAAAAAGATCCGGCCCTGCACCGTTTTTAACGCCCGACAACAAATTTTCTCACAGGGTCCAACTCTTTCACAGCTTGAAATTTCAGCTCGATATCTTGAAAATTGCGCCCTGTACTTCGCTAAACCCAAAAAATTCACGCACAATGGACATTTTCAGGGCCCCCAAAAACGAAAATGGTGAGAGATATCAAAAAATAGTTTAGAGTAAAAAAGTTTCATACCGCGGAGATCTTACACCTGTACATTTAACGTTTTTCGATACGACCAACCATTTCCGAGATATATCGATTCCGAAAAAAAGTTTTAAATTCAGTGCCCCCAAAAAGGATCCGGCCCTGCACCGTTTTTAACGCCCGACAACAGGTTTCCTCACAGGGTCTAACACGTTCACAGCCCCAAATTTCAGCTCGATATCATGAAAATTAAGACCTATACTTCGCCCAACCCAAAAATGTCATGCACAATTGACTTTTTCGGGGCCCCAAAAAAACAAAACGGTGAGAGGTATCAAAAAATCGTTTTGAGTAAAAAAGTTGCATACCGCGGAGATCTTACACATGTAGATTTAAAGTTTTTCGATACGACCAACCGTTTCCGAGATATATCGATTCCAAAAAAAGTTTGAAATTCAGGGCCCCCAAAAAAGATCCGTCCTTGCACGGTTTTTAACGGCCGACAATAGGTTTCTTCACAGGGTCTATCTGTTTCACCGCTCCAAATTTCAGCTCGATATCTTGAAAATTGCGAACTGTACTACGCTAAACCAAATAATGTCACGCCCACACGACATTTTCAGGGCCCCAAAAAAAAGGAAAACGGTGAGAGATATCAAAAAATCGTTTTGAGTAAAAAAGTTGCATACCGCGGAGATCTTACACCTGTACATTTAACATTTTTCGATGCGACCAACCGTTTCCGAGATATATCGATTCCAAAGAAAAGTTTGAAATACAGGGCCCCCAAGAAAGATCCGGCCCTGCACCGATCTTAACGCCCAACAATATGATTCGTCACAGTCACTAACTCTTTCACCGTACCAAATTTCAGCTTCATATCTTGAAACTTGCGACCAGTACTTAGCTAAACGCAAAAATGTCACGCACAATGGAAATATTCAGGGCCCCAAAAATAAAAAACGGTGAGATATTTCAAAAAATCGTTTTGAGTAAAAAAAGGTTGCATACCGCGGAGATCTTACACCTGTACATTTAACATTTTTCGATACGACCAACCGTTTCCGAGATATATCGATTCCAAAAAACAGTTAGAATTTCCGGGCCACCAAAAAAGATCCGGCCCTGCACCGATTTTAAGGCCCAACAACAGGATTCGTCACAGTCACTAACTCTTTCACCGTACCAAATTTCTGCCTAATATCTTGAAAATTACGACCAGTACTAAGCTAAACGCAAAAATGTTACACACAATGGACATTTTCAGGGCCCCAAATAAAGAAAACAATGAGAGATATCAAAAAATCGTTTTGAGTAAAAAAGTTGCATACCGCGGAGATCTTACACCTAGGCCTTTAACATTTTTCGATACGATCTACCGTTTCCGAGATATAACGATTCCAAAAAAAAGTTTGAAATTCAGGGCCCCCAAAAAAGACCCGGCCCTGCACCGATCTTAACGCCCAATAATAGGATTCGTCACAGTCAATAACTCTTTCACCGTACCAAATTTCAGCTTAATATCTTGAAAATTGCGACCAGTACTTAGCTAAACGGAAAAATGTCACGCACAATGGACATTTTCAGGGCCCCCAAAAACGAAAATGGTGAGAGATATCAAAAAATAGTTTAGAGTAAAAAAGTTTCATACCGTGGAGATCTTACACCTGTACATTTAACATTTTTCGATACGACCAACCGTTTCCGAGATATATTGATTCAAAAAAATAGGATGAAATTCAGGGCCCCAAAAGAAAGTCCGGTCCTGCACCGATTTTAACGCCCAACAATAGGGTTCGTCACAGGCCCCAACTCTTTCACCGTACCAATTTCAGCTCGATATCTTGAAAATTGCGACCTGTACTTTGCTAAACGCAAAAACGTCACGCACATACATACATACATACATACATACATACATACAGACAGACAGACTTTTCCAATATACCACGGCTATATGAAAGCCTATAGGATCTTTAGATCCGGCTTTCATAACAAGTTGGAGTCCACGCAGCACGACCTGAATTTAATGAGACGGTGGCGCAACATAGGGGCCTGCAAGAGGGGTAATAATCTCAAACAATATCGTTGGCAGCAAGGCCTGCGGAATTGCATTTCGGACCTTCGACCCTATTGCGAGGAAATGTAGGAAAATTATAAAATGTTATCTAGGCAATGCTGACACCATCACATGGTTATGAAAGCCGTACGTCCTCGGAAATGGAAAATATCTTACTGCTGTAAATACATGATTCAACTTATTGAAAAGGTTAAAACGATTTATTGTAGATAGGTTTCCGTAGAATTCATATAGACCATCAGTTAAATTTTTACCAATTATTATATACATTTGGGCCCCATTTTTTTCAAAAACCCAAAACATTTAATAACATCTTCTGGGCCCCAAAATAAGAAAACGGTGAGAGATATCAAAAAATCGTCTTGAGTAAAAAAGTTGCATACCGCGGAGATCATTCACCTGTACAATTTAACGTTTTTCGTACGACCAACTTTTTCCGAGATATATCGAATCCAAAAAAAATTTTGAAATTCAGGGCCCCCCAAAAAGATCCGGCCCTGCACCGTTTGTAACGCCCGACAACAAATTTTCTCACAGGGTCCAACTCTTTCACAGCTTGAAATTTCAGCTCGATATCTTGAAAATTGCGCCCTGTACTTCGCTAAACCCAAAAAATTCACGCACAATGGACATTTTCAGGGCCCCCAAAAACGAAAATGGTGAGAGATATCAAAAAATAGTTTAGAGTAAAAAAGTTCCATACCGCGGAGATCTTACACCTGTACATTTAACGTTTTTCGATACGACCAACCATTTCCGAGATATTACGATTCCGAAAAAAAGTTTGAAATTCAGTGCCCCCAAAAATGATCCGGCCCTGCACCGTTTTTAACGCCCGACAACAGGTTTCCTCACAGGGTCTAACACGTTCACAGCCCCAAATTTCAGCTCGATATCATGAAAATTAAGACCTATACTTCGCCCAACCCAAAAATGTCATGCACAATTGACTTTTTCAGGGCCCCAAAAAAACAAAACGGTGAGAGGTATCAAAAAATCGTTTTGAGTAAAAAAGTTGCATACCGCGGAGATCTTACACATGTAGATTTAAAGTTTTTCGATACGACCAACCGTTTCCGAGATATATCGATTCCAAAAAAAGTTTGAAATTCAGGGCCCCCAAAAAAGATCCGTCCTTGCACCGTTTTTAATGGCCGACAATAGGTTTCTTCACAGGTTCTATCTGTTTCACCGCTCCAAATTTCAGCTCGATATCTTGAAAATTGCGAACTGTACTACGCTAAAACCAAATAATGTCACGCCCAAACGACATTTTCAGGGCCCCCAAAAAAAGGAAAACGGTGTGAGATATCAAAATTCGTTTTGAGTAAATAAGATGCATACCGCGGAGATCTTACACCTATCCATTTAACGTTTTTCGGTAGGACAAACCGTTTCCGAGATATATCGATTCATAAAAAAAGTTGGAAATTCAGGGCCCCCCAAAAAGATCGGGCCGTGCACCGTTTTTAACGCCCGACAACAGGTTTCCTCACAGGGTCTAACACGTTCACAGCTCCAAATTTCAGCTCGATATCATGAAAATTATGACCTATACTTCGCCCAACCGAAAAATGTCATGCACAATTGACTTTTTCAGGGCCCCAAAAAAACAAAACGGTGAGAGATATCAAAAAATCGTTTTGAGTAAAAAAGTTGCATACCGCAGAGATCTTACACCTATACCTTTAACATTATGCGATACGATCAACCGTTTCCGAGAAATATCGATTCCAAAAGAAGTTTGAAATTCAGGGCCCCCCAAAAAGATCCGGCCCTGCACCGATTTTAACGCCCAACAACAGGATTCGTCACAGTCACGAACTCTTTCATCGTACCAAACTTCAGCTTAATATCTTGAAAATTGCGACGAGTACATAGCTAAACACAAAAATGTCACGCACAATGAACATTTTCAGGGCCCTAAAAAAAGAAAACGGTGAGAGATATCAAAAAATCGTTTTGAGTAAAAAAAATTGCATACCGCGGAGATCTTATACCTATACATTTAACATTTTTCGATACGATCAACCGTTTCCGAGATATATCGCTTCCAAAAAAAGTTTGAAATTCAGGGCCCCCAAAAAAGATCCGGCCCTGCACCGATTGTAACGCCCAACAATAGGATTCGTCACAGTCACTAACTCTTTCACCGTACCAAATTTCAGCTAAATATCTTGAAAATTGCGACCAGTACTTAGCTAAACGCAAAAATGTCACACACAATGGACACTTTCAGGGCCCCAAAAAAAGAAAACGGTGAGAGATATCAAATAATCGTTTTGAGTAAAAAAGTTGCATTCCGCGGAGATCTTACACCTATACATTTAACATTTTTAGATACGATCAACCGTTTCCGAGATATATCGATTCAAAAAAAAGTTTGAAATTCAGGGCCCCCAAAAAAGATCCGACCCTGCGCCGATTTTAACGCCCAACAAACGGATTCGTCACAGTCACTAAGTCTTTCATCGTACCGAATTTCAGCTTAATGTCTTGAAAATTGCGACCAGTACTTAGGTAAACGCAAAAATGTCACGCACAATGGACATTTTCAGGGCCCCAACAAAAGAAAACTCTGAGAGATATCAAAAAATCGTTTTGGGTTAAAAAGTTGCATACCGCGGAGATCTTACACCTGTTCCTTCAACATTTTTCGATACGACCAACCGTTTACGAGATATATCGATTCCAAAACAGTTAGAAATTCAGGGCCCCCAAAAAAGATCCGACCCTACACCGATTTTAACGCTCAACAATAGGATTCGTCACAGTCACCAACTCTTCCACCGTACCAAATATCAGCTTAATATCTTGAAAATTGCGACCAGTACATAGCTAATCGCAAAAATGTCACACACAATGAACATTTTCAGGGTCCCAAAAAATGAAAACGGTGAGAGATATCAAAAAATCGTTTTGAGTAAAAAAGTTGCATACCGCAGAGATCTTACACCTATACATTTAACATTTTACGATAGGACCAACCGTTTCCGAGATATATTGATTCAAAAAATTAGGATGAAATTCAGGGCCCCAAAAGAAAGTCCGGACCTGCACCGATTTCAACGTTCAACAACAGGGTTCGTCATATGCCCTATCTCTTTCACCGTACCAAATTTCAGCTCGATATCTTGAAAATTGCGACCTGTACTTTGCTAAACGCAAAAACGTCACGCACATACATACAGACAGACTTTTTCCAATATACCACGGCTATATGAAAGCCTATAGGATCTTCAGATCCGGCTTTCATAAGAAGTTGGAGTCCACGCAGCACGACCTGATTTTAATGAGACGGTGGCGCAACATAGGGGCCAGCAAGAGGGGTAATAATCTCAAACAACATCGTTGGCGGCAAGGCCTGCGGAATTGCATTTCGGACCTTCGACCCTATTGCGAGGAAATGTAGGAAAATTATAAAATGTTATTCTAGGCAATGCTGACACCATCACATGGTTATGAAAGCCGTACGTCCTCGGAAATGGAAAATATCTTACTGCTGTAAATACATGATTCAACTTATTGAAAAGTTTAAAACGACTTATTGTAGATAGGTTTCCGTAGAATTCATATAGACCAGCAGTTAATTTTTTACCAATTATTATATACATTTGGGCACCATTTTTTTCAAAAACCAAAAACATTTAATAACATCTTCTGGGCCCCAAAATAAGAAAAATGTGAGAGATATCAAAAAATCGTTTTGAGTAAAAAAGTTTTTTTATTTTTATTGATTTATTTAACAATTATTTGATACAACCATGAAAAGGTCATTTTACACTAATAATTTAACAATTTCAAATAATAATAGCAAAAACAACAACAACAACAACAACAATAACAGGTAACAATTGGCAGTGACGGCAGAAAGGATAAATCTCGGGAAGGACGCAGGGAGTGATTGGGGTAGTGAGTGATTAGGAGGGCGAGGGGTTAGGAAAAGAGGGTGAAAGGGATCTTCTAATGTTATGTTTGAATGTTCGATAGGGAGAGAATATGTCAATGTTTGGAAGGGAGTTGCTAAGGGTAGGTAGACGGTGGAAAATAGAGCGCTTCTGTACTTCAAGACGTGGGCGAGGTACGTGGTGTAAATGGTTCTGGCGTGTTGAACGGGAGGGAACATGAAGTGGGAAGTAGCTTAAGAGCATGTTACATTTTGTGTAACCATTCATAATTTTATGTAAGAAACACAGGTCAGTAAATTGTAGACGGCTTCTCAGGTCGAGTACATTGAGCTGGTTTAGAATATCGGATTTGGCGAAGTGCCTTAGTGAAGGATTGCGAGCTTTGACAATTGATATGAAGAAATTAAAGACAGTGTTCAATTTAGAAATATTGGTTATAGCCGAAGTAGACCAGATTGGAGAAGAGAAATCTAGGATAGGGAGAACATATGTGGTGAAGTACAATTTAAGTGCAGTGAGGTCTTTAATTTCTGTGAATCTGTATAGAATGCCGAGACTGCGCATTGCGCGAGATTTGATATGGTCAATGTGGGGAGAGAATGTCAGTTTATCATCGTGAATAATACCTAAATCTCTCACCTGAGAAACCGTATCCAATTTATTTCCACATATTTTATAGTTCGCCTGATTTCCAGATTTCAGTAGTGAGAAAGACACATTGAAGCACTTTTTCGGATTTGGGGATAACTTCCATTTGTTGAACCAATCAGTACAAGTATTCACTGCTTCCTGGAGGTCAGCGTGGTCGTCAGAATTGGAAATTTTTCTGAATATCTTGAGGTCATCAGCGTATAGAAGAAGGGAACGCGGAGAATTTTGCACACATGTGTTTATATCGTCCATATACAGCACGAAGAGAAGGGGTCCCAGGATACTGCCCTGAGTTACTCCTGATAAGACTGGGAGCCAGGACGATACAGACCCTGGAAGCACTACCCGTTGTTGCCTATTGGACAGGAAGCTTTTTATTAGGGATAGGAAGGATCCATGTACGTTGTATCGTGAAGCAAGCTTGTGGAGGAGAAGGAAATGGTTCACGGAATCAAATGCTTTGGCCAGGTCGACGTAGATTACATCTAGCTGAGATTTTTGATCTATTGCAGAAATTATGTGATGGTTCAGAACAGTCAGATTTGTTAAACATGATTTTCCAGGGACGAAGCCATGTTGTTCTTCTGAGAGGTGTGGTTTGGTGAAAGTGAGGAGACGGCAATGTATTATTCTTTCGAAGACTGAAGAGAGTATAGGGACGATAGATATAGGTCTGTATGAGGAAATTTCATGCTTGCTGCCTGATTTAAAGACAGGTGTGACATCAGCTCTTTTCCATGAGTCAGGAAAAGTGCCGGAAGTCATGCACCAGTTGAGTATCATGGATAAGGGGATGCTGAGAGATGCAGAGGTGTTTTTCAGGAATATAGGGCTTATGTCTGATGGTCTGGTAGATCTGTTTGCGGGAAGACTTTTTAAAATATTTTGAATTTCATCGGGGGTCGTTGAAATTTGAGACAGTGAATCAGAACAGACGCTGGTAAGCTGAGGGGGACTGGGGATTGGCACGGGAACTGAAAAGGTTGAATGGAAATATTCATTGAAATGTGTGGACCTCAATTCAAATGGGATTTCTTCATTATGGAGGTTTAGGTTAAGTGGAATTCTGGGAGTCTTTCTACGGGATGATATAAGTGTCCAGAACTTCTTCGGGTTATTCTTGAGATTTCCTGTTATGGAAGAAATGTAGCGGTTGTAATCTTCTGTCATATGAACTCTCGAAATTTTCCGTAGGTGAATAAATACATTGCGTGTATGAGGATTAGGAACTGATTTCCACAGTGACCACGCTCGAGTTTTATTTTGGAGAAGGAGTTTGGTGTTTTGACTTAGCCAGAGCGGGTATTTGTTGGATTTGGGTACGGAGAAAGGAACGTGTTGTTTAATGGCCGAGTAAAGTAAATCCTCAAACAAGGCCACTGCGCTGTTTACGTCTCTCTCAGCTGTTAGCAGGCACCAGGGTAGAGATGATAAATCCTGATTGACAGCTTGCCAGTCGACCTTTCTCCAAAGAGGGAAAACTTTCTTATCGGTGGTGGGGCTATTTTTATGTCTGCTCGCTGGGACGGGGAGAGTGGCTTCTATTGATCTATGGTCGGTGTTCAGGATATTTCTTCCAACGGTCACAGTGACATTGCGCAGGGTTGAAAATATGAGGTCCAGTGTTTCGGATTTCCTTGTTGGGTGTAGATTGAACTGTTTCAGATGTAGACCGTTTATAAAATTTGATAAAATGAAAGTATCTATTTGGGGAGAGTGTATGGTACCATTGTCTATTGATGTCCAGGAGATATGGGAGTTAAAATCGCCTAGCAACACTATTTCATTTTCTTGATTGAGGGCAAGAACAGTAGAGTTGAAACATTCTTCTAAGGTGTCAATTTTGCTGGAAGGTGGGCGGTAGAAGCAACCTACGAGTAAATTCTTCCTTTTTGGGATAATAATCTCAACCCATATTATTTCGCAGGAAGTTTCTAAGTCAGGCCGATGTTTTGCCTTCAGTTTGTTATGAACTGCGATTGCAACACCACCACCCCTTGAGGATCTGTCGCGCCGAAACACATTGAACTCAGATGAAAACGGAAGTTCCCCACAAGATACGAAGTCTGACAACCATGTTTCTGAGAGGCAGAGGATATCAAATTGATTGACTTCGGTTATATTTGCTATACAGTCGGTTAGTTTATTTTTAATGCTCTGTGCGTTCTGGTAGTAGAGGTTAAGGGGTCCTGGGTTTAAATGAATGTCACCTGATAGTAGTAGTAGTATCAAGTAAACAGTACTGGAGGAAGCACGGCAATGTTGTACAGGTCCACGAGGTGTGGTGGAAACATGGCGGAACACTGGGAGGTTACAAGCTGCAGCGGTCGAGAAAGTAAAATGTCTCTCTGCGCAGTACCACAGAATTTTCTGATCACACGACACATCACTGCGGTCGGAAATATTTTCAGGCACAGTTGCACACCATATAGTACACTTGAACAGGTAAAATACTACTAAAACACTGTAATATGTCAGAGCTACTGAAACACGAGGTCTGTCACTTGCCGCCATCTTTAACAACATTTCGGAGGGTGTATGTATGGACCACTTCCTTTGTAAGATTTGCTTGCTGAATTCTTTCTCGCCTTGTTGACAGGGAAGCTTTCCCGTTCCTGAATGATGCGTCTCGCGAAAACGTGCACTGTTTCAGTGTGCCCTCACTTGCAAAACTCCTTCTTACCTTGACGACAGGGAAGCCTTCCTGTTCCTAAATGATCCGCCCTGCGCGAATCTGCCCTGCTTCTGGGGTTTTTCATTTGCTAAACGTCTTCCCCCATTAGTTGCTTACCGCGGAGATCTTTCACCTGTACATTTAACGTTTTTCGATACGACCAACCATTTCCGAGATATATCGATTCCGAAAAAAAGTTTGAAATTCAGTGCCCCCAAAAAGGATCCGGCCCTGCACCGTTTTTAACGCCCGACAACAGGTTTCCTCACAGGGTCTAACACGTTCACAGCCCCAAATTTCAGCTCGATATCATGAAAATTAAGACCTATACTTCGCCCAACCCAAAAATGTCATGCACAATTGACTTTTTCAGGGCCCCAAAAAAACAAAACGGTGAGAGGTATCAAAAAATCGTTTTGAGTAAAAAAGTTGCATACCGCGGAGATCTTACACATGTAGATTTAAAGTTTTTCGATACGACCAACCGTTTCCGAGATATATCGATTCCAAAAAAAGTTTGAAATTCAGGGCCCCCAAAAAAGATCCGTCCTTGCACCGTTTTTAACGCCCGACAAAAGGTTTCTTCACAGGGTCTATCTGTTTCACCGCTCCAAATTTCAGCTCGATATCTTGAAAATTGCGAACTGTACTACGCTAAACCAAAAAATGTCACGCACACACGACATTTTCAGGGCCCCAAAAAAAGGAAAACGGTGAGAGATATCAAAAAATCGTTTTGAGTAAAAAAGTTGCATACCGCGGAGATCTTATACCTATACATTTAACATTTTTCGATACGATCAACCGTTTCCGAGATATATCGATTCCAAAAAAAGTTTGAAATTCAGGGCCCCCAAAAAAGATCCGGCCCTGCACCGATTGTAACGCCCAACAATAGGATTCGTTACAGTCACTAACTCTTTCACCGTACCAAATTTCAGCTTAATATCTTGAAAATTGCGACCAGTACTTAGCTAAACGCAAAAATGTCACACACAATGGACATTTTCAGGGCCCCAAAAAAAGAAAACGGTGAGAGATATCAAAAAATCGTTTTGAGTAAAAAAGTTGCATTCCGCGGAGATCTTACACCTATACTTTTAACATTTTTCGATACGATCAACCGTTTACGAGAAATATCGATTCAAAAAAAAAAGTTTGAAATTCAGGGCCCCCAAAAAAGATCCGACCCTGCACCGATTTTAACGCCCAACAAAAGGATTCGTCACAGTCACTAACTCTTTCATCGTACCGAATTTCAGCTTAATGTCTTGAAAATTGCGATCAGTACTTAGGTAAAGGCAAAAATGTCACGCACAATGGACATTTTCAGGGCCCCAAAAAAAGAAAACGGTGAGAGATATCAAAAAATCGTTTTTTTGTAAAAAAAAAGTTGCATACCGCGGAGTTCTTACACCTGTTCATTTAACATTTTTCGATACGACCAACCGTTTATGAGATATATCGATTCCAAAAAACAGTTAGAAATTCAGGGCCCCCAAAAAAGATCCGGCCCTACACCGATTTTAACGCTCAACAATAGGATTCGTCACAGTCACTAACTCTTCCACCGTACCAAATTTCAGCTTAATATCTTGAAAATTTCGACCAGTACTTAGCTAAACGCAAAAATGTCACACACAATGAACATTTTCAGGGCCCCAAAAAAAGAAAACGGTGAGAGATATCAAAAAATCGTTTTGTGTAAAAAAGTTGCGTACCGCGGAGATCTTACACCTGTTCCTTCAACATTTTTCGATACGACCAACCGTTTCCGAGATATATCGATTCAAAAAAACAGTTTGAAATTCAGGGCCCCCAAAAAGATCTGGCCCTGCACCGATTTTAACGCCCAACAATAGGATTCGTCACAGTCACTAATTCTTTCTCCGTACCAAATTTCAGCTTAATATCTTGAAAATTGCGACCAGTACTTAGCTAAACGCAAAAATGTCACACACAATGGACATTTTCAGGGCCCCAAAAAAAGAAAACGGTGAGAGATATCAAAAAATCGTTTTGAGTAAAAACGTTGCAAACCGCAGAGATCTTACACCTATACATTTAACATTTTTCGATACGACCAACCGTTTCCGAGATATATTGATTCAAAAAAATAGGATGAAATTCAGGGCCCCAAAAGAAAGTCCGGACCTGCACCGATTTTAACGCCCAACAATAGGGTTCGTCACAGGCCCCATCTCTTTCACCGTACCAAATTTCAGCTCGATATCTTGAAAATTGCGACCTGTACTTTGCTAAACGCAAAAACGTCAGGCACATACATACAGACAGACTTTTTCCAATATACCACGGCTATATGAAAGCCTATAGGATCTTTTGATCCGGCTTTCATAACAAGTAGGAGTCCACGCAGCACGACCTGCTTTTGATGAGACGGTGGCGCAGCAGCAAGGAGCCAGCAAGAGGGGTTATAATCTCAAACAACAACTTCGTTGGTGGCAAGGCCTGCGGATTTGCATTTCGGACCTTCGACCCGATTACAAGGAAATGTAGGAAAATTATAAAATGTTATTCTAGGCAATGCTGACACCATCACATGGTTATGAAAGCCGGACGTCCTCGGAAGTGGAAAATATCTTACTGCTGTAAATACATGATTCAACTTATTGAAAAGGTTAAAACGAGTAATTATAGATAATTTTACGTAGAATTTAATTAGACCATAAGTTGAATTTTTACCAGATGTTATATACATTTGGGCTCCATTTTTTTTTCAAAAACCAAAACATTTAATAACATCAAAACGGTGAGGGATATCAAAATATCATAAGGGGTAGAAAAGTTGCAAATCACTGAGATCTTACACCTGTAGATTTAACTTTTTTCGATAGGATCGACGCTTCCCGAGATATAACGATTCGAAAAAAAGAATGAAATTCACGGCCCCAAAAGAGGGAAAATGGTGAGAGATATCAAAAAATCATATGAGTTAAAAAAGTTGCTAATCACTGAGGTCCTAAATTTGTAGATTTTACTTTGTTCGATACGTTCAACCGTTTCCCAAATATAACGGTTCGAAAAAGAGGAAGAAATTCAGGGCCGCAGAAAATCAAATCGGTGAGAGATATCAAAAAATCTTAAGGGTTGAAAAAGTTGCTAACCACTGAGATCTTACACCTGTAGATTTAACTTTGTTAGATACGGCCAACCGTTTCCCAGATATAACAGTTCGAAAAAAAGGATGACATTCAGGGCTCCAGAAAAGGAAAACGGTGAGAGATATCAAAACATCATCAGGGGTAAAAAAAAGGATGAAATTCAGGGCCCCAAAGAATGGTCCGGCCATGCACCAATTTTAACGCCCGACAAGAGAGTTCCTGACTGGCCCAATTTCTTTCCCCGTGACACATTTCAGCTCGATATCTTGAAAATTCCGACCTCTAGTTTGCTAAACGTAAAAAAGTCACGCACATACGTACATTTTCAGGGCCCCCAAGAAAGACAACGCTGAGAGATATCAAAAAATCTTTATGGCTAAGATCGTTGCATACCGCGGAGATTTAACACTTGTGTATTTAACTTTTTTCGATATGACCAACCGTCTCCGAGATATATCGATTCCAAAAGAGTCTCAAATTCAGGGCCCCGAAAAAAGATACAGCCCTGCACCGATTTCAACGCCGAAAAATAGGGTTCCTCATAGGCTCTAGCTCTTTTACCGCTCCTAATTACAGCTTGATATCTTGAAAATTGCGACCTGTACTTTGCTAAACCCAAAAACGACACGCACATACGCACAACTTCAGGGCCCCAAAAAAGAAAACGGTGAGAGATATCAAAAAATCGTTTTGAGTAAAAAAAGTTGCATACCGCGGAGATCTTACACCTATACCTTTAACATTTTTCGATACGATCAACCGTTTCCGAAATATATCTATTCCAAAAAAAAGTTTGTAATTCAGGGCCCCACAAAAAAGATCCGTCCCTGCACCGATTTTAACGCACAACAATAGGATTCGTCACAGTCACTAACTCTTTCACCGTACCAAATTTCAGCTTAATATCTTGAAAATTGCGACCAGTACTTAGCTAAACGCAAAAAAGTCACGCACAATGGACATTTTCAGGGTCCCCCAAAAAAAGAAAACGGTGAGAGATATCAAAAAATCGTTTTGAGTAAAAAAGTTGCATACCGCGGAGATCTTACACCTGAAGATTTAACGTTTTTCGATACGACCAACCGTTTCCGAGATATATCGATTCAAAAAAATGTTTGAAATTCAGGGCCCCCCAAAAAGATTCGGCCCTTTACTGTCTTTAACGCCCGACTATTGGTTTCCTCACAGGGTCTAACTCTTTCACCGCACCAAATTTCAGTTCGATATCTTGAAAATTGCGACCTGTACTTCGCTATACCCAAAATGTCACGCACACTGGACATCTTCAGGGCCCCAAAATGGAAAGGGGTGAGAGATATCAAAACATCATTATGAGTAAAAAAGTTGCATACCGCGGAGATCTTACACCTGTACCTTTAACGTTTTTCGATACGACCAACCGTTTCCGAGATATATCGATTCCAAAAATAAGTTTGAAATTCAGGGCCCCCAAAAAAGATCCGGCCCTGCACCGATTTTAACGCCAAACAACAGGATTCATCACAGTCGCTAACTCTTTCACCGTACCAAATTTCAGCTTAATATCTTGAAAATGGCGACCAGTAATTAGCTAAACCTAA
Source organism: Meconema thalassinum (assembly GCA_946902985.2). NCBI lineage: Eukaryota > Metazoa > Arthropoda > Insecta > Orthoptera > Tettigoniidae > Meconema > Meconema thalassinum. The sequence goes on along the minus strand of OX336391.1, from coordinate 18,647,828 downwards.
AAATGTCACGCACAATGGACATTTTCAGGGCCCCAAAAAAAAAAAGAAAACGGTGAGAGATATCAAAAAATCGCTTTGAGTAAAAAAGTTGCATACCGCGGAGTTCTTACACCTGTACATTTAACATTATTCGATACGACCAACCGTTTCCGAGATATATCGATTCCAAAAAACAGTTAGAAATTCAGGGCCCCAAAAAAGATCCGGCCCTGCACCGATTTTAACGCCCAACAACAGGATTCGGCACAGTCACTAACTCTTTCACCGTACCAAATTTCAGCGTAATATCTTGAAAATTGCGATCAGTACTTAGCTAAACGCAAAAATGTCACACCCAATGGACATTTTCAGGGCCCCAAAAAAAGAAAACGGTGAGAGATATCAAAAAATTGTTTGGAGTAAAAAAGTTGCATACCGCGGAGATCTTACACCTGTACTTTTAACATTTTTCGATACGCCCAACCGTTTCCGAGATATATCGATTCCAAAAAAAAGATTGAAATTCAGGGCCCCCAAAAAAGATCCGGCCTTGCACCGATCATAACGCCCAATAACAGGATTCGTCACAGTCACTAACTCTTTCACCGTACCAAATTTCAGCTTAATATTTTGAAAATTGCGACCAGTACATAGCTAAACGCAAAAATGTCACGCACAATGGACATTTTCAGGGCCCCAAAAAAAGAAAACGGTGAGAGATATCAAAAAATTGTTTGCAGTAAAAAAGTTGCATACCGCGGAGATCTTACACCTGTACTTTTAACAATTTTCGATACGACCAACCGTTTCCGAGATATATCGATTCCAAGAAACAGTTAGAAATTCAGCGCCCCCAAAAAAGATCCGTCCCTGCACCGATTTTAACGCCCTACAAAAGAGTTAGTCACAGTCACTAACTCTTTCACCGTACCAAATTTCAGCTCGATATCTTGAAAATTGCGACCTGTACTTCGCTAAACCCAAATATGTCACGCACAATGGACATCTTCAGGGCCCCAAAAAAAGAAAACGGTGAGAGATATCAGAAAATCATTATGAATAAAAAAGTTGCATACCGCCGAGATCTTACACCCGTAGGTTTAACTTTTTTCGATACGACCAGCCGTTTCCGAGATATATCGATTCAAAAAGATAGGATGAAATTCAGGGCCCCAAAAAAAGGTCCAGCCCTGGACCGATTTTAACGCCCAACAATAGGGTTCGTCACAGGCCATACCAAATGTCAGCTCGATATCTTGAAAATTGCGACCTGTACTTTGCTAATCGCAAAAACGTCACGCACATACGTACATACATACATACATACATACATACATACATACATACATACATACATACATACATACAGACAGACTTTTTTTGAATTTTTTTTTTCAACTTCGATTCGATTGGTAAAGGTTTGAACACTGGGCGACGCGTAGTTTCCGAGATCTCGAAAAATCCTACCACGGCTATATGAAAGCCTATAGGATCTTTAGATCCGGCTTTCATAACAAGTAGGAGTCCACGCAGCACGACCTTCTTTTGATGAGACGGTGGCGCAGCAGCAAGGGGCCAGCAAGAGGGGTTATAATCTCAAACAACAACTTCGTTGGTGGCAAGGTCTGCGGATTTGCATTTCGGACCTTCGACCGGATTGCAAGGAAATGTAGGAAAATTATAAAATGTTATTCTAGGCAATGCTGACACCATCACATGGTTATGAAAGCCGGACGTCCTCGGAAGTGGAAAATATCTTACTGCTGTAAATACATGATTCAACTTATTGAAAAGGTTAAAACGAGTAATTATAGATAATTTTCCGTAGAATTTAATTAGACCATAAGTTGAATTTTTACCAGATGTTATATACATTTGGGCTCAATTTTTTTTTTCAAAAACCAAAACATTTAATAACATCAAAACGGTGAGAGATATCAAAATATCATAAGGGGTAGAAAAGTTGCAAATCACTGAGATCTTACACCTGTAGATTTAACGTTTTTCGATACGACCAACCGTTTCCGAGATATATCGATTCAAAAAAATGTTTGAAATTCAGGGCCTCCCAAAAAGATTTGGCCCTTTACTGTCTTTAACGCCCGACTATTGGTTTCCTCACAGGGTCTAACTATTTCACCGCGCCAAATTTCAGTTCGATATCTTGAAAATTGCGACCTGTACTTCGCTATACCCAAATATGTCACGCACACTGGACATCTTCAGGGCCCCAAAATGGAAAAGGGTGAGAGATATCAAAAAATCATTATGAGTAAAAAAGTTGCATACCGCGGAGATCTTACATCTGTACCTTTAACGTTTTTCTATACGACCAACCGTTTCCGAGATATATCGATTCCAAAAATAAGTTTGAAATTCAGGGCCCCCAAAAAAGATCCGGCCCTGCACCGATTTTAACGCCCAACAAGAGGATTCATCACAGTCGCTAACTCTTTCACCGTACCAAATTTCAGCTTAATATCTTGAAAATAACGACCAGTACTTAGCTAAACCTAAAAATGTCACGCACAATGGACATTTTCAGGGCCCCAAAAAAAGAAAACGGTGAGAGATATCAAAAAATCGCTTTGAGTAAAAAAGTTGCATACCGCGGAGTTTTTACACCTGTACATTTAACATTATTCGATACGACCAACCGTTTCCGAGATATATCGATTCCAACAAACAGTTAGAAATTCAGGGCCCCAAAAAAGATCCGGCCCTGCACCGATTTTAACGCCCAACAATAGGATTCGTCACAGTCACTAACTCTTTCACCGTACCAAATTTCAGCTTAATATCATGAAAATTGCGATCAGTACTTAGCTAAACGCAAAAATGTCACACCCAATGGACATTTTCAGGGCCCCAAAAAAAGAAAACGGTGAGAGATATCAAGAAATAGTTTTGAGTAAAAAAGTTGCATACCGCGGAGGTCTTACACCTATACCTTTAACATTTTTCGATACGATCAACCGTTTCCGAGATATATCGATTCAAAAAAAAGTTTGAAATTCAGGGCCCCCAAAGAAGATCCGGCCCTGCACCGATCTTAACGCCCAATAACAGGATTCGTCACAGTCACTAACTCTTTCACCGTACTAAATTTCAGCTTCATATCTTGAAAATGGCGACCAGTACATAGCTAAACGCAAAAATGTCACGCACAATGGACATTTTCAGGGCCCCAAAAAAAGAAAACGGTGAGAGATATCTAAAAATTGTTTTGAGTAAAAAAGTTGCATACTGCGGAGATCTTACACCTGTACATTTAACATTTTTCGATACGACCAGCCGTTTCCGAGATATATCGATTCAAAAAAATAGGATGAAATTCAGGGCCCCAAAAAAAGGTCCGGCCCTGGACCGATTTTAACGTTCAACAATAGGCTTCGTCACAGGCCCTAACTCTTTCACCGTACCAAATTTCAGCTTAATATCTTGAAAGTTGCGACCTGTACTTTGCTAAACGCAAAAACGTCACGCACATACATACATACATACATACATACATACATACATACAGACAGACAGATTTTTTTGAATTTTTTTTTTTTTTTCGACTCTGATTCGATTGGTATAGGTTTGAACCGTGGGCGACGCTTAGTTTCCGAGATCTCGAAAAATCCTACCACGGCTATATGAAAGCCTATAGGATCTTTAGATCCGGCTTTCATAACAAGTGGATTAAACGATTTTTGCAACTGGACGACTCAAATGTAGTTCACGGGGTCGTTGGAATGAGGGAGATGGCTACCTGGGAGGCTTGTCCTAGTATAGTATCTATGTGTGCAGTATATGCGTCGACCGTCGTCTGGTTATCCAGTGGGAGATGGTCCGCACGGAGGTGATTGTTGACGTAGGCGCGGTATTCCTGGCAGTTTGCTGTGCAGAAATTCTGGACCATCCTGGGAGGTGGTAGTGGGGGAAGAGGGAAGTTGAGTAAAACGGGGGCATGATCACCTCCTTTGAGTGGCAGGACAGACACGTCAAACAGATGGAGGAGGGAGTTATGAGCAATGACTGCGTCGGGGTGGTATTGGAGGAAGGACGGGTAGATTCTGGGAGATGGACGAGGGTGGCGTCGATGTGACGCAGGTAGATGTCTAGGCTATGAAGTTCTAGGGCCGAACGGGAATGAAGGTTGAGGTCGGCCATTAGAATTAAATGGGGGAAGTCTTCAGACACGGGGGTAATGCAGTCTTTGGGGATGGGGTGGTAGGGACGAATGTAGATGGTGGCTAGGTGTAGGACGCGGGAACAAATAAGGCTTTCGGGGAAGAAAAGAAACAGTTTCATTTCAGAAACAAAATGAAATGTTCCATGCATTTTAATTTCAGGCCGGAGGGGGGGTACTAAATGCCGGGAACGAAATTGATGGTCGTTAACAAATTTTATTTCGCGCCAGGAGCGAAATTAAAAGTCTGTAATGAATTTAATTTCGCGCCAGGAGCGAAATTAAAAGTCTGTAACGAATTTCATTTCGCGCCGGGAGCTAAATTAAAAGTCCGTAATGACTTTAATTCCGCGCCAGGAGCGAAATTAAAAGTCTGTACCAAATTTCATTTAGCGCCGGGAGCTAAATTAAAAGTCCGTAATGAATTTAATTCCGTGCCAGGAGCGAAATTAAAAGTCTGTAACGAATTTCATTTCGCGCCGGGAGCTAAATTAAAAGTCCGTAATGAATATAATTTCGCGCCAGGAGCGAAATTAAAAGTCCGTAATGAATATAATTTCGCGCCAGGAGCGAAATGATATTCCTTTGAACAATTTCATTTCGCGACGCTAAATTAAATTGATAATGCATTTCGTTTCGCATGCCAGCCCTGCCCGCAGCACGACCTGCTTTTGATGAGACAGTGGCGCAGCAGCAAGGGGCCAGCAAGAGGGGTTATAATCTGAAACAACAACTTCGTTGGCGGCAAGGCCTGATGCCTAGCATTTCGGGCCCTTGGCCCGATTGTGTGGTAATGTAGGAAAATTTTAAAATGTTATTCTAGGCAATGCTGACACCATCACGTGGTTATGAAAGCCGGACGTCCTGGGAAATGGAAAGTATATTACAGCTGTAAAAACATTATTTAACTTATTGAAAAGGTGAAAACGGGTTATTACAGATACTTTCCGTAGAATTCAATTAGACCATCGTTTAAATTTTTACCTATTATTATATACATATGGGCCCCATTTTTTTTTCAAAAACCAAAAATATTTAATAACATCTTCAGGGCCCCAAAATAAGAAAACGGTGAGAGATATCAAAAAATTGTTATGAGTAAAAAATATGCATACCGCGGAGATCTTACACCTGAACATTTAACGATTTTCGATGCGACCAACCATTTCCGAGGTATATAGATTCAAAAAAAAAAGTTTGAAATTCTGGGCCCCCCAAAAAGATCCGGCCCTGCACCGTTTTTAACGCCCGACAACTGGTTTCCTCACAGGGTCCAACTCTTTCACAGCTCCAAATTTCAGCTCGATATCTTGAAAATTGCGACCTGTACTTCGCTAAACCCAAAAATGTCACGCACAATGGACATTTTCAGGGACCAAAAAATAGAAAACGGTGAGAGATATCAAACAAGATGTTCAGTAAAGAACATATAGCCTACTTTCTCCTAAATGCATGGGTATTGTTACAACTCTTTGTCCTTTTCAAGGAGTATGATTGAATGTTGGTTGTAGGAGCTTGTTGAAATACAACGTGCTCTAGGGATATTAAACATGAATATGAGGTGCCCTTTGCTAGTGCTACCTCTGTACCAAATTTAGTTCAATTCGGTTTCACCGTGTTTGAATTGATAGGGGGAATCGATTTGCACACATACTTGGCCACCATCTGCAAACTATTGGGCTGATGTTCTTGCAGTTTGGTCAGAATATGTTTCCCACATAAAGATATGGTGTTGCAAAATTAGGTAGAGACTAGATTATTAGGTTGGTCGTAATTACATTTTAGCTTTTAACATTTGGGAGGGCGCGATTACGTTTCCATCAAGATAGCGGTGATATAAAACATGACACTGAGGTGCCCTTTGCTAGTGCTACCTCTATACCAAATTTCGTTCCATTTGGTTTCAGCGTGTTTGAATTAATAGGGGGAATCGATTCTGACACAAAGATGGCCGCCATCCGCAAACTATTAGGCGAATGACCTATTAGATTGGTCAAAGGATGCTCCCTCCATAAAGGTATGTAGTTGCAAAATTTGGTAGAGATCGGATGATTAGGTTAATCGTAATTTGATTTAAGCTTTGAACATTCGTGTGGCCGCCATTACGTTTCAGTCAAGATGGCGGCGATATAAAACATGACACTGAGGTGCCCTTTGCTAGTACTACCTCTGTACCAAATTTCGTTCCATTCGGTTCCACCGTGTTCGAATTAATAGGGGGAATCAATTTTGACATAAAGATGGCCTCCATCCGCAAACTATTAGGTGAATGACCTATTAGATTGGTCAAGGATGCTCCCTCCATAAAGGTATGTAGTAGCAAAATTTGGTAGAGATCGGATGATTAGGTTAGTCGTAATTTGATTTAAGCTTTGAACATTCGTGTGGCCGCCATTACGTTTCAGTCAAGATGGCGGCGATATAAAACATGACACTGAGGTGCCCTTTGCTAGTGCTACCTCTGTACCAAATTTCGTTCCATTCGGTTCCACCGTGTTCGAATTAATAGGGGGAATCAATTTTGACATAAAGATGGCCGCCATCCGCAAACTATCAGGTGAATGACCTATTAGATTGGTCAAAGGATGCTCCCTCCATAAAGGTATGCAGTGGCAAAATTTGGTAGAGATCGGATGATTAGGTTAATCGTAATTTGATTTAAGCTTTGAACATTTGTGTGGCCGCCATTACGTTTCCGTCAAGATCGTGGCGATATAAAACATGACACTGAGGTGCCTTTTGTTAGTACTACCTCTGTACTAAATTTCGTTCCTTTCGGTTGCACCGTGTTCGAATTAATAGGGGGAATCGATTTTCACACAAAGATGGCCGCCATCCGCAAACTATTACGCTGATGACCTATTGGTTTGGTCAAAGGATGCTCCCCTCATAAAGGTATGTCGTTGCAAAATTTGGTAGAGATCGGATGATTAGGTTAGTCGTAATTTGATTTAAGCTTTGAACATTTGTGTGGCCGCCATTACGTTTCCGTCAAGATGGCGGCGATATAAAACATGACACTGAGGTGTCCTTTGCTAGTGCTACCTTTGTACCAAATTTCGTTCAATTCGCATTCACCGTGTTCGAATTGATAGGGGGGGACAGACATTCAGAGTACACACACTCACACACACACACACACAGACACACACACACACAGACTCACACACACACATACACACTCACAGACAGACACACTTTTTTCGCCCTGTGTTGATCTCATAAGTCTACTTTCATTTTTTGCAAAAATCGAAAGTAGGCTAAAAATCGTTTAGAGTAAAAAAGTTGCATACCGTGGAGATCTTACACCTGTACATTTAACTTTTTCGATGCGACCAACCGTTTCCGAGATATATCGATTCCAAAAAAAATTGAAATTCAGGGCCCCAAAAAAAAGATTCGGCCCAGCACCGATTTTAACGCCCAACAATAGGATTCGTCACAATCACTAATTCTTTCACCGTACCAAATTTCAGCTTAATATCTTGAAAATTGCGACCAGTACTTACCTAAACGTAAAAATGTCACACACAATGGACATTTTCAGGGCCCCAAAAAAAGAAAACGGTGAGAGATATCAAAAAATCGTTTTGAGTAAAAAAGTTGCATACCGAGGAGATCTTACACCTGTACCTTTAACATTTTTCGATACGACCAACCGTTTCCGAGATATATCGATTCCAAAAAACAGTTAGAAATTCAGGGCCCCCGAAAAAGATCCGGCCCTGCACCGATGTTAACGCCCAACAACAGGATTCGTTACAGTCACTAACTCTTTCACAGTACCAAATTTCAGCTTAATATCTTGAAAATTGCGACCAGTACTTAGCTACACGCAAAAATGTCACACACAATGGACATATTCAGGGCCCGAAAAAAAGAAAACGGTGAGAGATATCAAAAAATCGTTTTGATTGAAAAAGTTGCATACCGCGGAGATCTTACACCAATACCTTCAACATTCTTCGATACGACCGACCGTTTCCGAGATATATCGATTCCAAGAAAAAGTTTGAAATTCATGGCCCCCAAAAAAGATCCGGCCCTGCACCGATTTTAACGCCTAACAAAAGGGTTCGTCACAGTCATTAACTCTTTCACCGTACCAAATTTCAGCTTAATATCTTGAAAATTGGGACCAGTACTTAGCTACACGCAAAAATGTCACACAAAATGTACATTTTCAGGGACCCAAAAAAAAGAAAACGGTGAGAGATATCAAAAAATCGTTTTGAGTAAAAAAGTTGCTTACAGCAGAGATCCTACGCCTGTACATTTAACATTTTTCGATACCACCAACCGTTTCCGAGATATATCGATTCCAAAAAAAACAGTTAGAAATTCAGGGCCCCAAAAAAAGATCCGGCCCTGCACCGATGTTAACGCCCAACAATAGGATTCGTCACCGTCACTAACTCTTTCACCGTACCAAATTTCAGCTTAATATCTTGAAAATTGGGACCAGTACTTAGCTACACGCAAAAATGTCACACAAAATGGCCATTTTCAGGGACCCAAAAAAAGAAAACGGTGAGAGATATCAAAAAATCGTTTTGAGTAAAAAAGTAGCTTACAGCAGAGATCTTACACCTGTACGTTTAATATTTTTCGATACCACCAACCGTTTCCGAGATATATCGATTCCAAAAAAACAGTTAGAAATTCAGGGCCCCCAAAAAAGATCCGGCCCTGCACCGATGTTAACGCCCAACAATAGGATTCGTCACAGTCACTAACTCTTTCACCGTACCAAATTTCAGCTTAATATCTTGAAAATTGCGACCAGTACTTAGCTAAACGCAAAAATGTCACACACAATGGACATTTTCCGGGCCCCAAAAAAAGATAACGGTGAGAGATATCAAAAAATCGTTTTGATTGAAAAAGTTGCATACCGCGGAGATCTTACACCAATACCTTCAACATTCTTCGATACGACCGACCGTTTCCGAGATATATCGATTCCAAGAAAAAGTTTGAAATTCATGGCCCCCAAAAAAGATCCGGCCCTGCACCGATTTTAACGCCTAACAAAAGGGTTCGTCACAGTCATTAACTCTTTCACCGTACCAAATTTCAGCTTAATATCTTGAAAATTGGGACCAGTACTTAGCTACACGCAAAAATGTCACACAAAATGTACATTTTCAGGGACCCAAAAAAAGAAAACGGTGAGAGATATCAAAAAATCGTTTTGAGTAAAAAAGTTGCTTACAGCAGAGATCCTACGCCTTTACATTTAACATTTTTCGATACCACCAACCGTTTCCGAGATATATCGATTCCAAAAAAAACAGTTAGAAATTCAGGGCCCCAAAAAAAGATCCGGCCCTGCACCGATGTTAACGCCCAACAATAGGATACGTCACCGTCACTAACTCTTTCACCGTACCAAATTTCAGCTTAACATCTTGAAAATTGCGACCAGTACTAAGCTAAACGCAAAAATGTCACGACAATGGACATTTTCAGGGCCCAAAAAAAAAAAAAAAAACTGTGAGAGATATCAAAAAATCGTTTTGAGTAAAAAAGTTTCATACCGCGGAGATCTTACACCTATACCTTTAACATTTTTCGATACGACCAACCGTTTCCGAGATATATCGATTCCAAAAAACTGTTAGAAATTCAGGGCCCCCAAAAAATATCCGGCCCTGCACCGATGTTAACGCCCAACAATAGGATTCGTCACAGTCACTAACTCTTTCACCGTACCAAATTTCAGCTTAATATCTTGAAAATTGCGACCAGTAATTAGCTAAACGCAAAAATGTCACGCACAATGGACATATTCAGGGCCTCAAAAAAAGAAAACGGTGATAGATATCAAAAAAAAGTTTTGAGTAAAAAGGTTGCATACCGCGGAGATCTTACACCTATACATTTAACATTTTTCGATACGATCAACCGTTTAAGAGATATATCGATTCCAAAAAAAAGTTTGAAATTCAGGGCCCCAAAAAAAGATCCGGCCCTGCACCGATGTTAACGCCCAACAATATGGTTTGGCACAGGCCCTAACTCTTTCACCCTACCAAATTTCAACTCGATATCTCGAAAATTGCGACCTGTACTTTGCTAATTGCAAAAACGTCACGCACATACATACAGACAGACTTTTTCCAATATACCACGGCTATATGAAAGCCTATAGGATCTTTAGATCCGGCTTTCGTAACAAGTTGGAGTCCACGCAGCACGACCTGATTTTAATGAGACGGTGGCGCAACATAGGGGCCAGCAAGAGGGGTAATAATCTCAAACAACATCGTTGGCGGCAAGGCCTGCGGAATTGCATTTCGGACCTTCGACCCTATTGCGAGGAAATGTAGGAAAATTATAAAATGTTATTCTAGGCAATGCTGACACCATCACATGGTTATGAAAGCCGTACGTCCTCGGGAATGGAAAATATCTTACTGCTGTAAATACATGATTCAACTTATTGAAAAGGTTAAAACGACTTATTGTAGATAGGTTTCCGTAGAATTCATATAGACCATCAGTAAATTTTTACCAATTATTATATACATTTGGGCACCATTTTTTTCAAAAACCAAAAACATTTAATAACATCTTCTGGGCCCCTAAATAAGAAAACGGTGATAGATATCAAAAAATCGTTTTGAGAAAAAAAGTTGCTTACCGCGGAGATCTTTCACCTGTACATTTAACGTTTTTCGATACGACCAACCATTTCCGAGATATATCGATTCCGAAAAAAAGTTTGAAATTCAGTGCCCCCAAAAAGGATCGGGGCCTGCACCGTTTTTAACGCCCGACAACAGGTTTCCTCAAAGGGTCTAACCCGTTCACAGCCCCAAATTTCAGCTCGATATCATGAAAATTAAGACCTATACTTCGCCCAACCCAAAAATGTCATGCACAATTGACTTTTTCAGGGCCCCAAAAAAACAAAACGGTGAGAGGTGTCAAAAAATCGTTTTGAGTAAAAAAGTTGCATACCGCGGAGATCTTACACATGTAGATTTAGAGTTTTTCGATACGACCAACCGTTTCCGAGATATATCGATTCCAAAAAAAGTTTGAAATTCGGGGCCCCCAAAAAAGATCCGTCCTTGCACCGTTTCTAACGCCCGACAATAGGTTTCTTCACAGGGTCTATCTGTTTCACCGCTCCAAATTTCAGCTCGATATCTTGAAAATTACGAACTGTACTACGCTAAACCAAATAATGTCACGCACACACGACATTTTCAGGGCCCCAAAAAAAGGAAAACGGTGAGAGATATCAAAATTCGTTTTGAGTAAATAAGATGCATACCGCGGAGATCTTACACCTATCCATTTAACGTTTTTCGGTAGGACAAACCGTATCCGAGGTATATCGATTCCAAAAAAAAGTTTGAAATTCAGGGCCCCCCAAAAAGATCGGGCCGTGCACCGTTTTTAACGCCCGACAACAGGTTTCCTCACAGGGTCTAACACGTTCACAGCTCCAAATTTCAGCTCGATATCATGAAAATTAAGACCTATACTTCGCCCAACCGAAAAATGTCATGCACAATTGACTTTTTCAGGGCCCCAAAAAAACAAAACGGTGAGAGATATCAAAAAATCGTTTTGAGTAAAAATTTTGCATACCGCGGAGATCTTACACCTGTACATTTAACATTTTTCGATGCGAACAACCGTTTCCGAGGTATATCGTTTCCAAAAAAAGTTTGAAATTCCGGGCCCCCAAAAAAGATCCGGCCCTGCACCGATTGTAACGCCCAACAATAGGATTCGTTACAGTCACTAACTCTTTCACCGTACAAAATTTCAGCTTAATATCTTGAAAATTGCGACCAGTACTTAGCTAAACGCAAAAATATAAGACACAATGGACATTTTCAGGGCCCCAAAAAAAGAAAACGGTGAGAGATATCAAAAAATCGTTTTGAGTAAAAAAGTTGCATTCCGCGGAGATCTTACACCTATACCTTTAACATTTTTCGATACGATCAACCGTTTACGAGATATATCGATTCAAAAAAAAAGTTTGAAATTCAGGGCCCCCAAAAAAGATCCGACCCTGCACCGATTTTAACGCCCAACAAAAGGATTCGTCACAATCACTAACTCTTTCATCGTACCGAATTTCAGCTTAATGTCTTGGAAATTGCGATCAGTACTTAGGTAAACGCAAAAATGTCACGCACAATGGCCATTTTCAGGCCCCAAAAAAAGAAAACGGTGAGAGATATCAAAAGATCTTTTTTTGTAAAAAAAGTTGCTTACCGCGGAGATCTTACGCCTGTTCTTTTAACATTTTTCGATACGACCAACCGTTTACGAGATATATCGATTCCAAAAAACAGTTTGAAATTCAGGGCTCCCAGAAAGATCCGGCCCTGCACCGATTTTAACGCCCAACAATAGGATTCGTCACAGTCACTAATTCTTTCACCGTACCAAATTTCAGCTTAATATCTTGAAAATTGCGACCAGTACTTAGCTAAACGCAAAAATGCCACACACAATGGACATTTTCAGGGCCCCAAAAAAAGAAAACGGTGAGAGATATCAAAAAATCGTTTTGAGTAAAAACGTTGCAAACCGCAGAGATCTTACACCTATACATTTAACATTTTTCGATACGACCAACCGTTTCCGAGATATATTGATTCAAATAAATAGGATGAAATTCAGGGCCCCAAAAGAAAGTCCGGACCTGCACCGACTTAACGCCCAACAATAGGGTTCGTCACAGGCCCCATCTCTTTCACCGTACCAAATTTCAGCTCGATATCTTGAAAATTGCGACCTGTACTTTGCTAAACGCAAAAACGTCACGCACATACATACAGACAGACTTTTTCCAATATACCACGGCTATATGAAAGCCTATAGGATCTTTAGATCCGGCTTTCATAACAAGTTGGAGTCCACGCAGCACGACCTGAATTTAATGAGACGGTGGCGCAACATAGGGGCCAGCAAGAGGGGTAATAATCTCAAACAACATCGTTGGCGGCAAGGCCTGCGGAATTGCATTTCGGACCTTCGACCCTATTGCGAGGAAATGTAGGAAAATTATAAAATGTTATTCTAGGCAATGCTGACACCATCACATGGTTATGAAAGCCGTACGTCCTCGGGATTGGAAAATATCTCACTGCTGTAAATACATGATTCAACTTAATGAAAAGGTTAAAACGATTTATTGTAGATAGGTTTCCGCAGAATTCATATAGACCATCAGTTAAATTTTTACCAATTATTATATACATTTGGGCACCATTTTTTTCAAAAACCAAAACATTTAATAACATCTTCTGGGCCCCTAAATAAGAAAACGGTGAGAGATATCAAAAAATCGTTTTGAGTAAAAAAGTTGCATACCGCGGAGATCTTACACATGTAGATTTAAAGTTTTTCTATACGACCAACCGTTTCCGAGATATATCGATTCCAAAAAAAGTTTGAAATTCAGGGCCCCCAAAAAAGATCCGTCCTTGCACCGTTTTTAACGCCCGACAATAGGTTTCTTCACAGGGTCTATCTGCTTCACCGCTCCAAATTTCAGCTCGATATCTTGAATATTGCGAACTGTACAACGCTAAACCAAATAATGTCACGCACACACGACATTTTCAGGGCCCCAAAAAAAGGAAAACGGTGAGAGATATCAAAATTCGTTTTGAGTAAATAAGATGCATACCGCGGAGAATTTACACCTATCCATTTAACGTTTTTCGGTAGGACAAACCGTTTCCGAGATATATCGATTCCAAAAAAAAGTTTGAAATTCAGGGCCCCCCAAAAAGATCGGGCCGTGCACCGTTTTTAACGCCCGACAACAGGTTTCCTCACAGGGTCTAACACGTTCACAACTCCAAATTTCAGCTCGATATCATGAAAATTAAGACCTATACTTCGCCCAACCGAAAAATGTCATGCACAATTGACTTTTTCAGGGCCCCAAAAAAACAAAACGGTGAGAGATATCAAAAAATCGTTTTGAGTAAAAAACGTTGCATACCGCGGAGATCTTACACCTATACATTTAACATTTTGCGATACGATCAACCGTTTCCGAGATATATCGATTCCAAAAAACAGTTAGAAATTCCGGGCCCCCAAAAAAGATCCGGCCCTGCACCGATTGTAACGCCCAACAATAGGATTCGTTACAGTCACTAACTCTTTCACCGTACCAAATTTCAGCTTAATATCTTGAAAATTGTGACCAGTACTTAGCGAAACGCAAAAATGTCACACACAATGGACATTTTCAGGGCCCCAAAAAAAGAAAACGGTGAGAGATATCAAAAAATCGTTTTGAGTAAAAAAGTTGCATTCCGCGGAGATCTTACACCTATACATTTAACATTTTTCGATACGATCAACCGTTAACGAGATATATCGATCCAAAAAAAAGTTTGAAATTCAGGGCCCCCAAAAAAGATCCGACCCAGCACCGATTTTAACGCCCAACAAAAGGATTCGTCACAGTCACTAAATCTTTCATCGTACCGAATTTCAGCTTAATGTCTTGAAAATTGCGATCAGTACTTAGGTAAACGCAAAAATGTCACGCACAATGGTCATTTTCAGGGCCCCAAAAAAAGAAAACGGTGAGAGATATCAAAAAATCGTTTTTTTGTAAAAAAAAAGTTGCTTACCGCGGATATCTTACACCTGTTCATTTAACATTTTTCGATACGACCAACCGTTTACGAGATATATCGATTCCAAAAAACAGTTAGAAATTCAGGGCCCCCCAAAAAGATCCAACCCTACACCGATTTTAACGCTCAACAATAGGATTCGTCACAGTCACTAACTCTTCCACCGTACCAAATTTCAGCTTAATATCTTGAAAATTGCGACCAGTACTTAGCTAAACGCAAAAATGTCACACACAATGAACATTTTCAGGGCCCCAAAAAAAGAAAACGGTGAGAGATATCAAAAAATCGTTTTTTGTAAAAAAAAAAGTCGCGTACCGCGGAGATCTTACACCTGTACAATTAACATTTTTCGATACGACCAACCGTTTCCGAGATATATCGTTTCCAAAAAACAGTTTGAAATTCAGGGCCCCCAAAAAGATCCGGCTCTGCACCGATTTTAACGCCCAACAACAGGATTCGTCAGAGTCACTAATTCTTTCACCGTACCAAATTTCAGCTTAATATCTTGAAAATTGCGACCAGTACTTAGCTAAACGCAAAAATGTCACACACAATGGACATTTTCAGGGCCCCAAAAAAAGAAAACGGTGAGAGATATCAAAAAATCGTTTTGAGTAAAAACGTTGCAAACCGCAGAGATCTTACACCTATACATTTAACATTTTTCGATACGACCAACCGTTTCCGAGATATATTGATTCAAAAAATAGGATGAAATTCAGGGCCCCAAAAGAAAGTCCGGACCTGCACCGACTTAACGCCCAACAATAGGGTTCGTCACAGGCCCCATCTCTTTCACCGTACCAAATTTCAGCTCGATATCTTGAAAATTGCGACCTGTACGTTGCTAAACGCAAAAACGTCACGCACATACATACAGACTGACTTTTTCCAATATACCACGGCTATATGAAAGCCTATAGGATCTTTAGATCCGGCTTTCATAACAAGTTGGAGTCCACGCAGCACGACCTGATTTTAATGAGACGGTGGCGCAACATAGAAGCCAGCAAGAGGGGTAATAATCTCAAACAACATCGTTGGCGGCAAGGCCTGCGGAATTGCATTTCGGACCTTCGACCCTATTGCGAGGAAATGTAGGAAAATTATAAAATGTTATTCTAGGCAATGCTGACACCATCACATGGTTATGAAAGCCGTACGTCCTCGGGATTGGAAAATATCTTACTGCTGTAAATACATGATTCAACTTATTGAAAAGTTTAAAACGATTTATTGTAGATAGGTTTCCGTAGAATTCATATAGACCATTAGTTAAATTTTTACCAATTATTGTATACATTTGGGCACCATTTTTTTCAAAAACCAAAAACATTTAATAACATCTTCTGGGCCCCTAAATAAGAAAACGGTGAGAGATATCAAAAAATCGTTTTGAGTAAAAAAGTTGCTTACCGCGGAGATCTTTCACCTGTACATTTAACGTTTTTCGATACGACCAACCATTTCCGAGATATATCGATTCCGAAAAAAGTTTAAAATTCAGTGCCCCCAAAAAGGATCCGGCCCTGCACCGTTTTTAACGCCAGACAACAGGTTTCCTCACAGGGTCTAACACGTTCACAGCTCCAAATTTCAGCTCGATATCATGAAAATTAAGACCTACACTTCGCCCAACCCAAAAATGTCATGCACAATTGACTTTTTCAGGGCCCCCCAAAAAAAAACGGTGAGAGGTATCAAAAAATCGTTTTGAGTAAAAAAGTTGCATACCGCGGAGATCTTACACATGTAGATTTAAAGTTTTTCGATACGACCAACCGTTTCCGAGATATATCGATTCCAAAAAAAGTTTGAAATTCAGGGCCCCCAAAAAAAGATCCGTCCTTGCACCGTTTTTAACGCCCGACAATAGGTTTCTTCACAGGGTCTATCTGTTTCACCGCTCCAAATTTCAGCTCGATATCTTGAAAATTGCGAACTGTACTACGCTAAACCAAATAATGTCACGCACACACGACATTTTCAGGGCCCCAAAAAAAGGAAAACGGTGAGAGATATCAAAATTCGTTTTGAGTAAATAAGATGCATACCGCAGAGAACTTACACCTATCCATTTAACGTTTTTCGGTAGGACAAACCGTTTCCGAGATATATCGATTCCAAAAAAAAGTTTGAAATTCAGGGCCTCCCAAAAAGATCGGGCCGTGCACCGTTTTTAATGCCCGACAACAGGTTTCCTCACAGGGTCTAACACGTTCACAGCTCCAAATTTCAGCTCGATATCATGAAAATTAAGACCTATACTTCGCCCAACCGAAAAATGTCATGCACAATTGACTTTTTCAGGGCCCCAAAAAAACAAAACGGTGAG
This sequence comes from Meconema thalassinum, assembly GCA_946902985.2. Taxonomy (NCBI): domain Eukaryota; kingdom Metazoa; phylum Arthropoda; class Insecta; order Orthoptera; family Tettigoniidae; genus Meconema; species Meconema thalassinum. The sequence goes on along the minus strand of OX336391.1, from coordinate 18,630,694 downwards.
AGATATCAAAAAATCGTTTTGACTAAAAAAAGTTGCATACAGCGGAGATCTTACACCTATACATTTAACATTTTGCGATACGATCGACCGTTTCCGAGATAAATCGATTCCAAAAAACAGTTAGAAATTCCAGGCCCCCAAAAAAGATCCGGCCCTGCACCGATTGTAACGCCCAACAATAGGATTCGTTACAGTCACTAACTCTTTCACCGTACCAAATTTCAGCTTAATATCTTGAAAATTGCGACCAGTACTTAGCTAACCGCAAAAATGTCACACACAATGGACATTTTCAGGGCCCCAAAAAAAGAAAACGGTGAGAGATATCAAAAAATCGTTTTGAGTAAAAAAGTTGCATTCCCCGGAGATCTTACACCTATACATTTAACATTTTTCGATACGATCAACCGTTTCCGAGATATATCGATTCAAAAAAATTGGATGAAAGTCAGGGCCCCAAAAAATGGTCCGGCCCTGCACCGATTTTAACGTTCAACAATAGGGTTCGTCACAGGCCCCAACTCTTTCACTGTACCAAATTTCAGCTCGATATCTTGAAAATTGCGACCTGTACATTGCTAAACGCAAAAGCGTCACGCACATACATACATACATACAGACAGACATTTTCCCACATACCACGGCTATATGAAAGCCTATAGGATCTTTAGATCCGGCTTTCATAACAAGTAGGAGTCCCCGCAGCACGACCTGCTTTTGATGAGACAGTGGCGCAGCAGCAAGGGTCCAGCAAGAGGGGTTATAATCTGAAACAACAACTTCGTTGGCGGCAAGGCCTGATGCCTAGCATTTCGGGCCCTTGGCCCGATTGTGTGGTAATGTAGGAAAATTATAAAATGTTATTCTAGGCAATGCTGACACCATCACGTGGTTATGAAAGCCGGACGTCCTGGGAAATGGAAAGTATATTACTGCTGTAAATACATTATTTAACTTATTGAAAAGGAGAAAACGGGATATTATAGATAATTTTCCGTAGAATTCAATTAGACCATCGTTTAAATTTTTACCTATTATTATATACATTTGGGCCCCATTTTTTCTTTCAAAAACCAAAAACATTTAATAACATCTTCAGGGCTCCAAAATAAGAAAACGGTGAGAGATATCAAAAAATCGTTATGAGTAAAAAAGATGCATACCGCGGAGATCTTACACCTGAACATTTAACTTTTTTCGATGCAGCCAACCGTTTCCAAGATATATCGATTCAAAAAAAATTTAAATTCAGGGACCCAAAAATAAGATTCGGCCCAGCACCGATTTTAACGCCCAACAATAGGATTCGTCACAGTCACTAACTCTTTCACCCTACCAAATTTCAGGTTCATATATTGAAAATGGCGACCGGTACTTGGCTAAACGCAAAAATGTCACGCATAATGGACATTTTCAGGGCCCTAAAAAAGAAAACGGTGAGAGATATCAAAAAATCGTTTTGAGTAAAAAAGTTGCATTATGCGGAGATCTTACACCTGTACATTTAACATTTTTCGATACGACCAACCGTTTCCGAGATATATCGATTCCAAAAATAAGTTTGAAATTCAGGGCCCCCAAAAAAGATCCGGCCCTGCACCGATTTTAACGCCCAACAATAGGATTCGTCACAGTCACTAACTCCTTCACCGTACCAAATTTCAGCCCGATATCTTGATTATTGCGACCTGCACTTCGCTAAACCCAAAAATGTGACGCACAATGGATATTTTCAGGGCCCCAAAAAAAGAAAACGGTGAGAGATATCAAAAAATCGTTTTCAGTAAAAAAAGTTGCATACTGCGGAGCTCTTACACCTGTACATTTAACATTTTTCGATACGACCAACCGTTTCCGAGATATATCGATTCCAAAAAAACAGTTAGAAATTCAGGGCACCCAGAAAAGATCCGGCCCTGCACCGAATTAAACGCCCAACAATAGGATTCGTCACAGTCACTAACACTTTCACCGTGCCAAATTTCACCTTAATATCTTGAAAATTGCGACCAGTACTTAGATAAACGCAAAAATGTCACGCACAATGGACATTTTCAGGGCCCCAAAAAAAGAAAACGGTGAGAGATATCAAAAAATCGTTTTGAGTAAAAAAGTTGCCTACCGCGGAGATCTTACACCTGTACATTTAACATTTTTCGATACGACCAACCGTTTCCGAGATATATCGATTCCAAAAAACAGTTAGAAATTCAGGGCCCCCAAAAAAGAACCGGCCCTGCACCGATTGTAACGCCCAACAATAGATTCGTCACAGTCACTAACTCTTACACCGTACCAAATTTCAGCTTAATATCTTGAAAATTGCGACCAATACTTAACTAAACGCAAAAATGTCCCACACAATGGACATTTTCAGGGCCCCAAAAAAAGAAAGCGGTGAGAGATATCAAAAAATCGTTGTGAGTAAAAAAGTTGCATACCGCGGAGATCTTACACCTGTACATTTAACGTTTTTCGATACGACCAACCATTTCCGAGATATATCGATTCCAAAAAAAGTTTGAAATTCAGGGCCCCCAAAAAAGATCCGTCCTTGCACCGTTTTTAACGCCCGACAATAGGTTTCTTCACAGGGTCTATCTGTTTCACCGCTCCAAATTTCAGCTCGATATCTTGAAAATTGCGAACTGTACTACGCTAAACCAAATAATGTCACGCACACACGACATTTTCAGGGCCCCAAAAAAAGGAAAACGGTGAGAGATATCAAAATTCGTTTTGAGTAAATAAGATGCATACCGCGGAGAACTTACACCTATCCATTTAACGTTTTTCGGTAGGACAAACCGTTTCCGAGATATATCGATTCCAAAAAAAAGTTTGAAATTCAGGGCCCCCCAAAAAGATCGGGCCGTGCACCGTTTTTAACGCCCGACAACAGGTTTCCTCACAGGGTCTAGCACGTTCACAGCTCCAAATTTCAGCTCGATATCATGAAAATTAAGACCTATACTTCGCCCAACCGAAAAATGTCATGCACAATTGACTTTTTCAGGGCCCCAAAAAAACAAAACGGTGAGAGATATCAAGAAATCGTTTTGACTAAAAAAAGTTGCATACAGCGGAGATCTTAAACCTATACATTTAACATTTTGCGATACGATCAACCGTTTCCGAGGTATATCGATTCCAAAAAACAGTTAGAAATTCGGGGCCCCCAAAAAAGATCCGGCCCTGCACCGATTTTAACGCCCAACAACAGGATTCGTCACAGTCACTAACTCTTTCACCGTACCAAATTTCAGCTTAATATCTTGAAAATTGCGACCAGTACTTAGCTAAACGCAAAAATGTCACACACAATGGACATTTTCAGGGCCCCCAAAAAAAGAAAACGGTGAGAGATATCAAAAAATCGTTTTGAGTAAAAATGTTGCATACCGCGGAGATCTTACACCTATACATTTAACATTTTTCGATACGATCAACCGTTTCCGAGATATATCGATTCAAAAAAATTGGATGAAATTCAGGGCCCCAAAAAATGGTCCGGCCCTGCACCGATTTTAACGTTCAACAATAGGGTTCGTCACAGGCCCCAACTCTTTCACTGTACCAAATTTCAGCTCGATATCTTGAAAATTGCGACCTGTACTTTGCTAAACGCAAAAGCGTCACGCACATACATACATACATACAGACAGATATTTTCCCACATACCACGGCTATATGAAAGCCTATAGGATCTTTAGATCCGGCTTTCATAACAAGTAGGAGTCCCCGCAGCACGACCTGCTTTTGATGAGACAGTGGCGCAGCAGCAAGGGTCCAGCAAGAGGGGTTATAATTTGAAACAACAACTTCGTTGGCGGCAAGGCCTGATGCCTAGCATTTCGGGCCCTTGGCCCGATTGTGTGGTAATGTAGGAAAATTATAAAATGTTATTCTAGGCAATGCTGACAGCATCACGTGGTTATGAAAGCCGGACGTCCTGGGAAATGGAAAGTATATTACTGCTGTAAATACATTATTTAACTTATTGAAAAGGTGAAAACGGGTTATTATAGATAATTTTCCGTAGAATTCAATTAGACCATCGTTTAAATTTTTACCTATTATTATATACATTTGGGCCCCATTTTTTCTTTCAAAAACCAAAAAAATTTAATAACATCTTCAGGGCTCCAAAATAAGAAAACGGTGAGAGATATCAAAAAATCGTTATGAGTAAAAAAGATGCATACCGCGGAGATCTTACACCTGAACATTTAACTTTTTTCGATGCAGCCAACCGTTTCCAAGATATATCGATTCAAAAAAAATTTAAATTCAGGGCCCCAAAAATAAGATTCGGCCCAGCACCGATTTTAACGCCCAACAATAGGATTCGTCACAGTCACTAACTCTTTCACCCTACCAAATTTCAGCTTCATATATTGAAAATGGCGACCGGTACTTAGCTAAACGCAAAAATGTCACGCATCATGGACATTTTCAGGGCCCAAAAAAAAAAACGGTGAGAGATATCAAAAAATCGTTTTGAGAAAAAAAGTTGCATTATGCGGAGATCTTACACCTGTACATTTAACATTTTTCGATACGACCAACCGTTTCCGTGATATATCGATTCCAAAAATAAGTTTGAAATTCAGGGCCCCCCAAAAAGATCCGGCCCTGCACCGATTTTAACGCCCAACAATAGGATTCGTCACAGTCACTAACTCCTTCACCGTACCAAATTTCAGCCCGATATCTTGATTATTGCGACCTGCACTTCGCTAAACCCAAAAATGTGACGCACAATGGACATTTTCAGGGCCCCAAAAAAAGAAAACGGTGAGAGATATCAAAAAATCGTTTTCAGTAAAAAAGTTGCATAATGCGGAGCTCTTACACCTGTACATTTAACATTTTTCGATACGACCAACCGTCTCCGAGATATATCGATTCAAAAAAAACAGAAATTCAGGGCACCCAGAAAAGATCCGGCCCTGCACCGAATTAAACGCCCAACAATAGGATTCGTCACAGTAACTAACACTTTCACCGTGCCAAATTTCAGCTTAATATCTTGAAAATTGCGACCAGTACTTAGCTAAACGCAAAAATGTCACGCACAATGGACATTTTCAGGGCCCCAAAAAAAGAAAACGGTGAGAGATATCAAAAAATCGTTTTGAGTAAAAAAGTTGCCTACCGCGGAGATCTTACACCTGTACATTTAACATTTTTCGATACGGCCAACCGTTTCCGAGATATATCGATTCCAAAAAACAGTTAGAAATTCAGGGCCCCCAAAAAAGATCCGGCCCTGCACCGATTGTAACGCCCAACAATAGATTCGTCACAGTCACTAACTCTTACACCGTACCAAATTTCAGCTTAATATCTTGAAAATTGCGACCAATACTTAGCTAAACGCAAAAATGTCCCACACAATGGACATTTTCAGGGCCCCAAAAAAAGAAAACGGTGAGAGATATCAAAAAATCGTTGTGAGTAAAAAAGTTGCATACCGCGGAGATCTTACACCTATACATTTAACATTTTTCGATACGACCAACCGTTTACGAGATATATCGATTCCAAAAAACAGTTAGAAATTCAGGGCCCCCAAAAATGATCCGGCCCTGCACCGATTTTAACGCTCAACAATAGGATTCGTCACAGTCACTAACTCTTTCACCGTACCGAATTTCAGCTTAATATCTTTAAAATTGCGACCAGTACTTAACTAAACGCAAAAATGTCACACACAATGAACATTTTCAGGGCCCCAAAAAAAAGAAAACGGTGAGAGATACCAAAAAACCTTTTTTTGTAAAAAAGTTGCATATCGCGGAGATCTTACACCTGTATATTTAACATTTTTCTATGCGACCAACTGTTTCCGAGGTATATCGATTCCAAAAAAAGTTTGAAATTCAGGGCCCCCAAAAAAGATCCGTCCCTGCACCGATCTTAACGCCCAACAAAAGGTTTCGTCACGGTCACTAACTCTTTCACCGCACCAAATTTCAGCCTAATATCTTGAAAATTGCGACCAGTAGTTAGCTAAACGCAAAAATGTCACGCACAATGGACATTTTCAGGGCCCCAAAAATGAAAACGGTGAGAGATATCTGAAAATCGTATTGAGTAAAATAATTGCATACTGCGGAGATCTTACACCTGTACATTTAACATTTTTCGATACGACCAACCGTTTCCGAGATATATCGATTCCAAAAAAAAGTTTGAAATTCAGGGCTCCCAAAAAAGATCTGGCCCTGCACCGATTTTAACGCCCAACAATAGGATTTGTTACAGTCACTTACTCTTTCACCGCACCAAATTTCAGCGTAATATCTTTAAAATTGCGACCAATACTCAGCTAAACGCAAAAATGTCACGCACAATGGACATTTTCAGGGCCCCAAAAAAAGAAAACGGTGAGAGATATCAAAAAATCGTTTTGAGTAAAAAGGTTGCATACCGCGGAGATCTTACACCTATACGTTTAACATTTTTCGAGACGACCAACCGTTTCCGAGATATATCGATTCAAAAAAATAGGATGAAATTCAGGGCCCCAAAAAAAGGTCCGGCCCTGCACCGATTTTAACACCCAACAACAGGGTTCGTCACAGGCCCCAACTCTTTCACCGTACCAAATTTCAGCTCGATATCTTGAAAATTGCGACCTGTACTTTGCTAAACGCAAAAGCGTCACGCACATACATACATACATACAGACAGACATTTTCCCACATACCACGGCTATATGAAAGCCTATAGGATCTTTAGATCCGGCTTTCATAACAAGTAGGAGTCCCCGCAGCACGACCTGCTTTTGATTAGACGGTCGCGCAACATTGCGGCGAGCAAGATGGGTAATAATCTCACACAACAACTTCGTTCCGGCAAGGTCTGCGGATTTGCATTTTGGACATTCGACCCGATTGCGAGGAAATGTAGGAAAATTATAAAATGTTATTCTAGGCAATGCTGACACCATCACATGGTTATGAAAGCCGTACGTCTTCGGAAATGGAAAATATCTTACTGCAGTAAATACATGATTCAACTTATTGAAAGGGTTAAAACGGATTATTATAGGTAATTTACCGTAGAATTCAATTAGACCATCAGTTAAATTTTTACCAATTATTATATTCATTTGGGCCCCTTCTTTTCAAAGACCAAAAACATTTAATAACATCAAAACGTAGAGAGATATAAAAATATGATAAGGCGTAAAAATGTGTCTAATCACTGAGATCATACACCAGTATATTTAACTTTTCTCGATAGGATCGACGGTTTCCGACCTATAACGATTCGAAAAAAAGAATGAAATTCACGGCCCCAAAAAAGAAAATGGTGAGAGGTAACAAAAAATCATAAAAGTAAAAAAAAAGTAGCTTATCACTGAGATCCTATATCTGTAGATTTAACTTTGCTCGATACGGCCAACCGTATCTCAAATATAACGGATCGAAAAAAAAGGAAGAAATTCAGTGCCCCAGAAAATGAAAATGGTGAGAGATATCAAAAAAATCATAAGGGTTGAAAAAGTTTCTAATCACTGAGATCTTACACCTGCAGATTTAATTTTGTTAGATACGGCCAACCGTTTCCCAGATATAACGGTTCGAAAAAAAAGGAAGACATTCAGGGCCCCAAAAATGAAAACGGTGAGAGATATCAAACCATCACAAGGGGTTAAAAAAGGATGAAATTCAGGGGCCCCCAGAAAGGTCCGGCCCCGCACCTTTTTCCACGCCCAACAATAGGGTTCGTCACAGGCCCCAACTCTTTCATCGTACCAAATTTCAGCTTAATATCTTGAAAATTGCGACCAGCACTTAGCTAAACGCAAAAACGTCACGCACAATGGACATTTTCAGGGCCACAAAAAATGAAAACGATGAGAGATATCAAAAAATCGTCTTCAGTAAAAAAAATTTGCATACCGCGGAGATCTTACACCTGTACATTTGACATTTTTCGAATCGACCAACCGATTCCGAGATATATCGATTCCAAAAAAAAGTTTCAAATTCAGGGCCCCCGAAAAAGATCTGGCCCTGCACCGATCTTAACGCCCAACAATAGGATTCGTCACAGTCACTAAATCTTTCACCGTGCCAAATTTCAGCTGAACATCTTGAAAATTGCGACCAGTACTTAGCTAAACGCAAAAATGTCACGCACAATGGACATTTTCAGGGCCCCAGAAAATGAAAACGGTGAGAGATATCAAAAAATGGTTTTGAGTAAAAAAGTTGCATACCGCGGAGATCTTACACCTATACTTTTAACATTTTTCGATACGATCAACCCTTTCCGAGATATATCCATTCAAAAAAAAGTTTGAATTTCAGGGCCCCCAAAAAAGATCCGGCCCTGCACCGATCTTAACGCCCAACAATAGGATTCGTCACAGTCACTAACTATTTCACCGTACCAAATTTCAGCTTAATATCTTGAAAATTGCGACCAGTACATAGCTAAACGCAAAAATGTCACGCACAATGGACATTTTCAGGGCCCCCCAAAAAAACGGTGAGAGATATCAATAAATCGTTTTGAGAAAAAAAATTCCATACCGCGGAGATCTTACACCTGTACATTTAACATTTTTCGATGCGAACAACCGTTTCCGAGGTATATCGATTCCAAAAAACAGTTAGAAATTCGGGGCCCCCAAAAAAGATCCGGCCCTGCACCGATTTTAACGCCCAACAACAGGATTCGTCACAGTCGCTAACTCTTTCACCGTACCAAATTTCAGCTTAATATCTTGAAAATTGCGACCAGTACTTAGCTAAACGCAAAAATGTCACACACAATGGACATTTTCAGGGCCCCCAAAAAAAGAAAACGGTGAGAGATATCAAAAAATCGTTTTGAGTAAAAAAGTTGCATACCGCGGAGGTCTTACACCTATACATTTAACATTTTTCGATACGATCAACCGTTTCCGAGATATATCGATTCAAAAAAATTGGATGAAATTCAGGGCCCCAAAAAATGGTCCGGCCCTGCACCGATTTTAACGTTCAACAATAGGGTTCGTCACAGGCCCCAACTCTTTCACTGTACCAAATTTCAGCTCGATATCTTGAAAATTGCGACCTGTACTTTGCTAAACGCAAAAGCGTCACGCACATACATACATACATACAGACAGATATTTTCCCACATACCACGGCTATATGAAAGCCTATAGGATCTTTAGATCCGGCTTTCATAACAAGTAGGAGTCCCCGCAGCACGACCTGCTTTTGATGAGACAGTGGCGCAGCAGCAAGGGTCCAGCAAGAGGGGTTATAATCTGAAACAACAACTTCGTTGGCGGCAAGGCCTGATGCCTAGCATTTCGGGCCCTTGGCCCGATTGTGTGGTAATGTAGGAAAATTATAAAATGTTATTCTAGGCAATGCTGACACCATCACGTGGTTATGAAAGCCGGACGTCCTGGGAAATGGAAAGTATATTACTGCTGTAAATACATTATTTAACTTATTGAAAAGGTGAAAACGGGTTATTATAGATAATTTTCCGTAGAATTCAATTAGACCATCGTTTAAATTTTTACCTATTATTATATACATTTGGGCCCCATTTTTTCTTTCAAAAACCAAAAACATTTAATAACATCTTCAGGGCTCCAAAATAAGAAAACGGTGAGAGATATCAAAAAATCGTTATGAGTAAAAAAGATGCATACCGCGGAGATCTTACACCTGAACATTTAACTTTTTTCGATGCAGCCAACCGTTTCCAAGATATATCTATTCAAAAAAATTTAAATTCAGGGCCCCAAAAATAAGATTCGGCCCAGCACCGATTTTAACGCCCAACAATAGGATTCGTCACAGTCACTAACTCTTTCACCCTACCAAATTTCAGCTTCATATATTGAAAATGGCGACCGGTACTTAGCTAAACGCAAAAATGTCACGCATCATGGACATTTTCAGGGCCCTAAAAAAAACGGTGAGAGATATCAAAAAATCGTTTTGAGAAAAAAAAGTTGCATTATGCGGAGATCTTACACCTGTACATTTAACATTTTTCGATACGACCAACCGTTTCCGAGATATATCGATTCCAAAAATAAGTTTGAAATTCAGGTCCCCCCAAAAAGATCCGGCCCTGCACTGATTTTAACGCCCAACAATAGGATTCGTCACAGTCACTAACTCCTTCACCGTACCAAATTTCAGCCCGATATCTTGATTATTGCGACCTGCACTTCGCTAAACCCAAAAATGTGACGCACAATGGACATTTTCAGGGCCCCAAAAAAAAGAAAACGGTGAGAGATATCAAAAAATCGTTTTCAGTAAAAAAGTTGCATAATGCGGAGCTCTTACACCTGTACATTTAACATTTTTCGATACGACCAACCGTCTCCGAGATATATCGATTCAAAAAAAAACAGAAATTCAGGGCACCCAGAAAAGATCCGGCCCTGCACCGAATTAAACGCCCAACAATAGGATTCGTCACAGTAACTAACACTTTCACCGTGCCAAATTTCAGCTTAATATCTTGAAAATTGCGACCAGTACTTAGCTAAACGCAAAAATGTCACGCCCAATGGACATTTTCAGGGCCCCAAAAAAAGAAAACGGTGAGAGATATCAAAAAATCGTTTTGAGTAAAAAAGTTGCCTACCGCGGAGATCTTACACCTGTACATTTAACATTTTTCGATACGACCAACCGTTTCCGAGATATATCGATTCCAAAAAACAGTTAGAAATTCAGGGCCCCCAAAAAAGATCCGGCCCTGCACCGATTGTAACGCCCAACAATAGATTCGTCACAGTCACTAACTCTTACACCGTACCAAATTTCAGCTTAATATCTTGAAAATTGCGACCAATACTTAGCTAAACGCAAAAATGTCCCACACAATGGACATTTTCAGGGCCCCAAAAAAAGAAAACGGTGAGAGATATCAAAAAATCGTTGTGAGTAAAAAAGTTGCATACCGCGGAGATCTTACACCTATACATTTAACATTTTTCGATACGACCAAACGTTTACGAGATATATCGATTCCAAAAAACAGTTAGAAATTCAGGGCCCCCAAAAATGATCCGGCCCTGCACCGATTTTAACGCTCAACAATAGGATTCGTTACAGTCACTAACTCTTTCACCGTACCAAATTTCAGCTTAATATCTTTAAAATTGCGACCAGTACTTAACTAAACGCAAAAATGTCACACACAATGAACATTTTCAGGGCCCAAAAAAAAAGAAAACGGTGAGAGATACCAAAAAATCGTATTTTGTAAAAAAGTTGCATATCGCGGAGATCTTACACCTGTATATTTAACATTTTTCTATGCGACCAACTGTTTCCGAGGTATATCGATTCCAAAAAAAGTTTGAAATTCAGGGCCCCCAAAAAAGATCCGTCCCTGCACCGATCTTAACGCCCAACAAAAGGTTTCGTCACGGTCACTAACTCTTTCACCGCACCAAATTTCAGCCTAATATCTTGAAAATTGCGACCAGTAGTTAGCTAAACGCAAAAATGTCACGCACAATGGACATTTTCAGGGCCCCAAAAATGAAAACGGTGAGAGATATCTGAAAATCGTATTGAGTAAAATAATTGCATACTGCGGAGATCTTACACCTGTACATTTAACATTTTTCGATACGACCAACCGTTTCCGAGATATATCGATTCCAAAAAAAAGTTTGAAATTCAGGGCTCCCAAAAAAGATCTGGCCCTGCACCGATTTTAACGCCCAACAATAGGATTTGTTACAGTCACTTACTCTTTCACCGCACCAAATTTCAGCGTAATATCTTTAAAATTGCGACCAATACTCAGCTAAACGCAAAAATGTCACGCACAATGGACATTTTCAGGGCCCCAAAAAAAGAAAACGGTGAGAGATATCAAAAAATCGTTTTGAGTAAAAAGGTTGCATACCGCGGAGATCTTACACCTATACGTTTAACATTTTTCGAGACGACCAACCGTTTCCGAGATATATCGATTCAAAAAAATAGGATGAAATTCAGGGCCCCAAAAAAAGGTCCGGCCCTGCACCGATTTTAACACCCAACAACAGGGTTCGTCACAGGCCCCAACTCTTTCACCGTACCAAATTTCAGCTCGATATCTTGAAAATTGCGACCTGTACTTTGCTAAACGCAAAAGCGTCACGCACATACATACATACATACAGACAGACATTTTCCCACATACCACGGCTATATGAAAGCCTATAGGATCTTTAGATCCGGCTTTCATAACAAGTAGGAGTCCCCGCAGCACGACCTGCTTTTGATTAGACGGTCGCGCAACATTGCGGCGAGCAAGATGGGTAATAATCTCACACAACAACTTCGTTCCGGCAAGGTCTGCGGATTTGCATTTTGGACATTCGACCCGATTGCGAGGAAATGTAGGAAAATTATAAAATGTTATTCTAGGCAATGCTGACACCATCACATGGTTATGAAAGCCGTACGTCTTCGGAAATGGAAAATATCTTACTGCAGTAAATACATGATTCAACTTATTGAAAGGGTTAAAACGGATTATTATAGGTAATTTACCGTAGAATTCAATTAGACCATCAGTTAAATTTTTACCAATTATTATATTCATTTGGGCCCCTTCTTTTCAAAGACCAAAAACATTTAATAACATCAAAACGTAGAGAGATATAAAAATATGATAAGGCGTAAAAAAGTGTCTAATCACTGAGATCATACACCAGTATATTTAACTTTTCTCGATAGGATCGACGGTTTCCGACCTATAACGATTCGAAAAAAAGAATGAAATTCACGGCCCCAAAAAAGAAAATGGTGAGAGGTAACAAAAATCATAAAAGTAAAAAAAAAGTAGCTTATCACTGAGATCCTATATCTGTAGATTTAACTTTGCTCGATACGGCCAACCGTATCTCAAATATAACGGATCGAAAAAAAAGGAAGAAATTCAGTGCCCCAGAAAATGAAAACGGTGAGAGATATCAAAAAAATCATAAGGGTTGAAAAAGTTGCTAATCACTGAGATCTTACACCTGCAGATTTAATTTTGTTAGATACGGCCAACCGTTTCCCAGATATAACGGTTCGAAAAAAAAGGAAGACATTCAGGGCCCCAAAAATGAAAACGGTGAGAGATATCAAACCATCACAAGGGGTTAAAAAAGGATGAAATTCAGGGGCCCCCAGAAAGGTCCGGCCCCGCACCTTTTTCCACGCCCAACAATAGGGTTCGTCACAGGCCCCAACTCTTTCATCGTACCAAATTTCAGCTTAATATCTTGAAAATTGCGACCAGCACTTAGCTAAACGCAAAAACGTCACGCACAATGGACATTTTCAGGGCCCCAAAAAATGAAAACGATGAGAGATATCAAAAAATCGTCTTCAGTAAAAAAAATTTGCATACCGCGGAGATCTTACACCTGTACATTTGACATTTTTCGAATCGACCAACCGATTCCGAGATATATCGATTCCAAAAAAAGTTTGAAATTCAGGGCCTCCGAAAAAGATCTGGCCCTGCACCGATCTTAACGCCCAACAATAGGATTCGTCACAGTCACTAAATCTTTCACCGTGCCAAATTTCAGCTGAACATCTTGAAAATTGCGACCAGTACTTAGCTAAACGCAAAAATGTCACGCACAATGGACATTTTCAGGGCCCCAGAAAATGAAAACGGTGAGAGATAACAAAAAATGGTTTTGAGTAAAAAAGTTGCATACCGCGGAGATCTTACACCTGTACATTTAACATTTTTCGATACGACCAACCGTTTCCGAGATATATCGATTCCAAAAAAAAGTTTTAAATTAAGGGCCCCCAAAAAAGATCCGGCCTTGCACCGATTTTAACGCCCAACAACGGGATTCGTCACAGTCACCAAGTCTTTCACCGTACCAAATTTCAGCTTAATATCTTGAAAATTGCGACCAGTTCTTGGCTAAACGCAAAAATGTCACGCACAATCGACATTTTCAGGGCCCCAAAAAAAGAAAAAGGTGAGAGATATCGAAAAATCGTTTTGAGTAAAAATGTTGCATACCGCGGAGGTCTTACACCTATACGTTTAACATTTTTCGATACGATCAACTGTTTCCGAGATATATCGATTCAAAAAAAAAGATTGCAATTCAGGGCCCCCAAAAAAGATCCGGCCCAGCACCGATTTTAACGCCCAACAACAGGTTCCTTCACAGGGTCAATCTCGTTCACCGCTCCGAATTTCAGCTCGATATCATGAAAATTAAGACATATACTTCGCCCAACCCAAATATGTCACGCACAATTGACTTTTTCAGGGCCCCAAAAACTCAAAACAGTGAGAGATATCAAAAAATCGTTTTGAGTAAAAACGTTGCATACCGCGGACATCTTACACGTATACCTTTAACATTTTTCGATACGACCAACCGTGTCCGAGATATATCGGTTCCAAAAAAAAGTTTGAAATTCAGGGCCCCCAAAAAAGATCCGGCCCTGCACCGATTTTAACGCTCAACAACAGGATTCGTCACTGTCACCAACTCTTTCACCGTACCAAATTTCAGCTTCATATCTTGATAATTGCAACCAGTACTTAGCTAAACGCAAAAATGTCACGCACAATGGACATTTTCAGGGCCCCAAAAAAAAAACGGTGAGAGATTTCAATAAATCGTTTTGAGAAAAAAATTTCCATACCGCGGAGATCTTACACCTGTACATTTAACATTTTTCGATGCGAACAACCGTTTCCGAGGTATATCGATTCCAAAAAACAGTTAGAAATTCGGGGCCCCCAAAAAAGATCCGGCCCTGCACCGATTTTAACGCCCAACAACAGGATTCGTCACAGTCACTAACTCTTTCACCGTACCAAATTTCAGCTTAATATCTTGAAAATTGCGACCAGTACTTAGCTAAACGCAAAAATGTCACACACAATGGACATTTTCAGGGCCCCCAAAAAAAGAAAACGGTGAGAGATATCAAAAAATCGTTTTGAGTAAAAAAGTTGCATACCACGGAGATCTTACACCTATACATTTAACATTTTTCGATACGATCAACCCTTTCCGAGATATATCCATTCAAAAAAAAGTTTGAATTTCAGGGCCCCCAAAAAAGATCCGGCCCTGCACCGATCTTAACGCCCAACAATAGGATTCGTCACAGTCACTAACTATTTCACCGTACCAAATTTCAGCTTAATATCTTGAAAATTGCGACCAGTACATTGCTAAACGCAAAAATGTCACGCACAATGGACATTTTCAGGGCCCAAAAAAGAAAACGGTGAGAGATATCAAAAAATCGTTTTGAGTAAAAAAGTTGCATACCGCGGAGATCTTACACTTATACCTTTAACATTTTCGATACGATCAACCGTTTCCGAGATATATCGATTCCAAAAAAAGTTTGAAATTCAGGACCCCCAAAAAAGATCCGGCCCTGCAGCGATTTTAACGCCCAACAACAGGATTCTTCACGGTCACTAACTCTTTCATCGTACCAAATTTCAGCTCGATATCTTGAAAATTGCGACCTGTACTTAGGTAATCGCAAAAATAACACGCACAATGGACATTTTCAGGGCCCCAAAAAAAGAAAACGGTGAGAGATATCAAAAAATCGTTTTGAGTGAAAAAGGTGCATACCGCGGAGATCTTGCACCTGTACATTTAACATTTTTCGATACGACCAACCGTTTCCATGATACATCGATTCAAAGAAATAGGATGAAATTCAGGGCCCCAAAAAAAGGTCCGGCCCTGCACCGATTTTAACGCCCAACAATAGGGTTCGTCACAGGACCTAACTCTTTCACCGTACCAAATTTCAGCTCGATATCTTGAAAATTGCGACCTGTACTTTGCTAAACGCAAAAACTTCACGCACATACGTACATACATACATACATACATACATACATACATACATACATACATACAGACAGACTTTTTCCAATATACCACGGCTATATGAAAGCCTATAGGATCTTTAGATAAACTGTACTACACTACACTTGCTAGTGTGCTGTACCACATTATGGGTCCAACTACTGTACTAAATAATAAACTGTACAACACTACACTTGCTAATGTGTTGTACCACATTGAGGGCCCCAGTATTGTACTAAATAATAAACTGTACTACACTACACTTGCTAGTGTGTTGTACCACCTTGTGGACCCCACTACTGTACTAAATAATAAACTGTACTACACTACACTTGCTAATGTGTTGTACCACATTGAGGGCCCCAGTATTGTACTAAATAATAAACTGTACAACACTACACTTGCTAGTGTGCTGTACCACCTTGTGGACCCCACTACTGTACTAAATAATAAACTGTACTACACTACACTTGCTAGTGTGTTGTACCACATTATGGGTCCCACTACTGTACTAAATAATAAACTGTACTACACTACACTTGCTAGTGTGTTGTACCACCTTGTGGACCCCACTACTGTACTAAATAATAAACTGTACTACACTACACTTGCTAGTGTGTTGTACCACATTGAGGGCCCCAGTATTGTACTAAATAATAAACTGTACAACACTACACTTGCTAGTATGTTGTACCACATTATGGACCCCACTACTGTACTAAATAATAAACTGTACAACACTACACTTGCTAGTGTGTTGTACCACATTGTGGGCCCCAGTATTATACTAAATAATAAACTGTACAACACTACACTTGCTAGTGTGTTGTACCACATTATGGACCCCACTACTGTACTAAATAATAAACTGTACAACACTACACTTGCTAGTGTGTTGTACCACATTGTGGACCCCACTACTGTACTAAATAATAAACTGTACTACACTACACTTGCTAGTGTGTTGTACCACATTATGGGTCCCACTACTGTACTAAATAATAAACTGTACTACACTACACTTGCTAGTGTGTTGTACCACCTTGTGGACCCCACTACTGTACTAAATAATAAACTGTATAACACTACACTTGCTAGTGTGTTGTACCACATTGAGGGCCCCAGTATTGTACTAAATAATAAACTGTACAACACTACGCTTGCTAGTGTGTTGTACCACATTATGGGTCCCACTACTGTACAAAATAATAAACTGTACAACACTACACTTGCTAGTGTGTTGTACCACATTATGGGTCCCACTACTGTACTAAATAATAAACTGTACAACACTACACTTGCTAGTGTGTTGTACCACATTGTGGACCCCACTACTGTACTAAATAATAAATTGTACAACACTACACTTGCTAATGTGTTGTACCGCATTGTGGACCCCACTACTGTACTAAATAATAAACTACACAACACTACACTTGCTAGTGTGTTGCACCACATTGTGGGCCCCAGTATTATATTAAATAATAAACTGTACAACACTACACTTGCTAGTGTGTTGTACCACATTATGGACCCCACTACTGTACTAAATAATAAACTGTACAACACTACACTTGCTAGTGTGTTGTACCACATTGTGGGCCCCAGTATTATACTAAATAATAAACTGTACAACACTACGCTTGCTAGTGTGTTGTACCACATTGTGGGCCCCACTACTGTACTAAATAATAAACTGTACAACACTACACTTGCTAGTGTGTTGTATCACTTTATGGACCCCACTACTGTACTAAATAATAAACTGTACAACACTATGCTTGCTAGTGTGTTGTACCACATTGTGGGCCCCACTACTGTCATCATCATCATCATCTTGCACAGTTTCCAGCCACTGGCCGGGTCTGTTTGGAACACAAGCCTCTCCAACGTCTTCTGTCTTCCCACCATCTCTCAGCCTCCACCCTTGTCCAGTCTTCTCCTCTCTTCTTCACGCTTTCTTCCACCCCCTTCAGCCACCTGTCTCTCGGTCTTCCCCTCGGTCTCTTTCCTTCCCACTTCGTCTCATGTACTCTCCTGGGTATCCTCTTCTCCTCCATTCGTTTTACATGTCCATACCATCTAAGTCTAGATTTCTCTATACCATCCTGTAATGGTTCCTCCTTCATTAATTCTCTGGTCCTCTCATTTCTTATTCTGTCCATCTTTGTAGCTCCAATACTGCTTCTCAAGAACCTCATCTCACTGGCCTGTATTTTGCTCTTCTCCCTTCCTTTCATAACCCAGGTCTCCGAGGCATACGTCAGGATAGGGACATAGTACGTCCGATATATGATCTTTTTGCTGTTCTGAGGGACATCCTTGCTCCATAACATGCTTCTCACTCTCCTCCGAAATGCTTCTGCCTGCCTCCCCCGCTCATTTATTTCTCTATCGTTTCTTCCATTATCTTGTATCAGGCTTCCCAGATACTTAAAACTCTCCACTTTCTTCAGCTGTTCCCCACCAATTGTTATTCCCGTTGTGGTTCTTTCCTTCTTCCTTGTTGTGATCACCATCTCACTCTTATTTATGCTAAATTTCATCCCATATCCTTGTATTATTCCTTCCCACACGTCCAACTGTTCCTGTACCTCCTCCTCCTTGTTTCCCCAAATCATCAAATCATCTGCAAACACCATTGCTTTCATCTTTCCGTCCCCAATTACTTGTGCCACTCGGGTCATTATGTCATCCATCACCACAATGAAAAGTAACGGTGACAGTGCACTTCCTTGTTTCAGGCCGTTTCTTTGTTCCAACCAGTCAGATCTCTCTCCTCCCACTCTCACACAGCTCACGCTTCCCTTGTACATCTCCTTCATCCTCTTTATAGTCCACTTCTCTACTCCTCCATCCTCCAGGGACTTCCATACTTTGTTTCTGCATACACTGTCATATGCTTTCTCAATGTCCAGGAAGGCCATCAGTAGATCTGTTCCATACTCATAGTGCTGTTCTTGTAACTGCCCTACAGCAAAAATCAAATCCACCGTGGACCTTCCTGCTCTGAAGCCATGTTGTTCTTCCCTCATCCCTCCTTCTATCCTTGTCCTAATTCTCTTTTCCAAAACTTTCTCGAAGATCTTTGCACAATGACTCATCAGTGCCATTCCCCGATAGTTTCTGCAATCCGCTCTACCACCCTTCTTGAAGATCGGGACAATGATTCCTTTTTTCCAGTCCTCTGGGGTCTTCCCTTCCTTCCATGCTGTCCTCATCACTCGGTACAGCCACTGTATCCCCACCTCTCCTGCTGCTCTCACCATCTCCACACTCAACTCATCCACACCCGGTGCCCTCCCTCCTTTCATCTTGTTCACTGCATCCTCCACTTCTTTCCATGTTAAGTCCTTTTCTGTTTGCAGTTCATCTTCCTCTTCCCCGATTTCTTCCTCCTCACCATCCCTTCCATTTGGGCTCAGAAGTTCCCCAAAATATTCTTTCCACATTTTCTTCAGTTCTTCCCTATTTTCTATCTCTTGTCCCCTTTTGTTCACCATTCTAACATAATCCGTAGGATCCTTCCGCCTTTTATTTTTTACCATCCCATACAGGACCTTTTTTGTACCTTCACTATCCTCCTCCATCATCTTTGTCCACTCTTCCATCCACTTCCTTCTCTCCTCAGCCACCACTCTCTTCGCCTCCTTCTTTCTTTCCTGGTACTCTTCCCTTGTCTCTACCGTCCTATTTTGATACCACCTCCTAAAGGCTCTATTCTTTTCCCTTACTATATCTTTTGTCTTCTCATTCCACCATGGTGTTTCCTTCCACCTCTTCTTACTACTTGTCCTCCCACATACTGCTTCTGCTGCACCCACTAGTGTCTTCTTAAATCTAGCCCATTCCTCTTCCACCCCTCTTTCTTCATCTGTTGGAATTCCCTCCTTTACCATTTTGAGGTACTCGACCCTTCTATCCCCTTCTTTCAGTTTCCATATCCTTATACGTCTTTCCTGGTTCTCAGTCCCTTTCTTCTCCTTACTCCCTCTCAGGTTCATTACCAGTAATCGATGGTCGCTATCCAGGTTCTCCGATGGTATAACCTTGATGTCCGTGATGTTCTTATTTAGTTCTTTCTCATACAGTATATAGTCGACCACCGACTTCCTGGTCAAGTCATCACTGTTACATGTGATTGTGTGGCTCTCTCTTTTCTTAAACCAGGAGTTCCCAACTAGCAGGCTGTTCCTCTGGCAGAAGTCCACTACTGTACTAAATAATAAACTGTACAACACTACACTTGCTAGTGTGTTGTACCACATTATGGACCCCACTACTGTACTAAATAATAAACTGTACAACACAACACTTGCTAGTGTGTTGTACCACATTGTGGACCCCAGTATTATACTAAATAATAAACTGTACAACACTACGCTTGCTAGTGTGTTGTATCACATTGTGGGCCCCAGTACTGCACTAAAAAATAAACTGTACAACTCTACGCTTGCTTGAGTGTTGTACCACATTGTGGGCCCCACTACTGTACTAAATAATAAACTGTACAACACTACACTTGCTAGTGTGTTGTATCACATGGTGGGCCCCAGTATTATACTAAATAATAAACTGTACAACACTACGCTTGCTAGTGTGTTATACCACATTGTGGGCCCCAGTACTGCACTAAATAATAAACTGTACAACTCTACGCTTGCTAGTGTGTTGTACCACATTGTGGACCTCACTACTTTAATAATAATAACTGTACAACACTACACTTGCTAGTGTGTTGTACCACATTATGGGTCCAACTTCTGTAATAAATAATAAACTGTACAACACTACACTTGCTAGTGTGTTGTACCACATTGTGGACCCCACTACTTTACTAAATAATAACTGTACAACACTACACTTGCTAGTGTGTTGTACCACATTATGGGTCCAACTACTGTACTAAATAATAAACTGTACAACGCTACACTTGCTAATGTGTTGTACCACCTTGTGGACCCCACTACTGTACTAAATAATAAACTGTACAACACTACACTTCCTGGTGTGTTGTACCATATTGTGGACCCCAGTATTATACTAAATAATAAACTGTTCAACACTACACTTGCTAATGTGTTGTACCACATTGTGGAACCCACTACTGTACTAAATAATAAACTGTACAACACTACACTTGCTAGTGTGTTGTACCACATTGTGGACCCCAGTATTATACTAAATAATAAACTGTACAACACTACACTTGCTAGTGTGTTGTACCACATTGTGGGTCCCAGTATTATACTAAATAATAAACTGTACAACACTACGCTTGCTAGTGTGTTGTACCACATTGTGGGCCCCACTACTGTACTAAATAATAAACTGTACAACACTACGCTTGCTAGTGTGTTGTACCACATTGTGGGCCCCACTACTGTACTAAATAATAAACTGTACAACACTACACTTGCTAGTGTGTTGTATCATATTGTGGACCCCACTACTTTAATAATAATAACTGTACAACACTACACTTGCTAGTGTCTTGTACCACATTATGGGTCCAACTACTGTACTAAATAATAAACTGTACAACACTACACTTGCTAATGTGTTGTACCACCTTGTGGACCCCACTACTGTACTAAATAATAAACTGTACAACACTACACTTCCTAGTGTGTTGTACCATATTGTGGACCCCAGTATTATACTAAATAATAAACTGTTCAACACTACACTTGCTAATGTGTTGCACCACATTGTGGAACCCACTGAAAAATGAAAATCCACAGCCTGCTTCCAGTCTCCGACCGGGTCAGGAATGGAACCCACTACTGTACTAAATAATAAACTGTACAACACTACACTTGCTAGTGTGTTGTACCACATTGTGGGCCCCACTACTGTACTAAATAATAAACTGTACAACACTACGCTTGCTAGTGTGTTGTATCACATTGTGGGCCCCAGTACTGTACTAAATAATAAACTGTACAACACTACGCTTGCTAGTGTGTTGTACCACATTGTGGGCCCCACTACTGTACTAAATAATAAACTGTACAACACTACGCTTGCTAGTGTGTTGTATCACATTGTGGGCCCCACTACTGCACTAAATAATAAACTGTACAACTCTACGCTTGCTAGTGTGTTGTACCACATTGTGGGCCCCAGTACTGTACTAAATAATAAACTGTACAACACTACACTTGCTGGTGTGTTGTACCACATTATGGACCCCACTACTATACTAAATAATAAACTGTACATCTCTACGCTTGCTAGTGTGTTGTACCACATTGTGGGCCCCACTACTGTACTAAATTATAAACTGTACAACTCTACGCTTGCTAGTGTGTTGTACCACATTGTGGACCCCAATACTTTAATAATAATAACTGTACAACACTACACTTGCTAGTGTGTTGTACCACATTATGGGTCCAACTACTGTACTAAATAATAAACTGTACAACACTACACTTGCTAGTGTGTTGTACCACATTGTGGACCCCACTACTTTACTAAATATTAACTGTACAACACTACACTTGCTAGTGTGTTGAACCACATTATGGGTCCAACTACTGTACTTAATAATAAACTGTACAACACTACACTTGCTAATGTGTTGTACCACCTTGTGGACCCCACTACTGTACTAAATAATAAACTGTACAACACTACACTTGCTAGTGTGTTGTACCACATTGTGGGTCCCACTACTGTACTAAATAATAAACTGTACAACACTACACTTGCTAGTGTGTTGTACCACATTGTGGGCCCCAGTATTATACTAAATAATAAACTATACAACACTACACTTGCTAGTGTGTTGGACCATATTGTGGGCCCCAGTATTATACTAAATAATAAACTGTACAACACTACACTTGCTCGTGTGTTGTACCACATTGTGGACCCCAGTATTATACTAAATAATATACTTTACAACACTACACTTGCTAGTGTGTTGTACCACATTGTGGGCCCCACTACTGTACTAAATAATAAACTGTACAACACTATACTTGCTAGTGTGTTGTACCACATTGTGTGCCCCAGTATTATACTAAATAATAAACTGTACAACACTACACTTGATAGTGTGTTGTACCACATTGTGGGCCCCACTACTTAACTAAATTATAAACTGTACAACACTACACTTGCTAGTGTGTTGTACCACATTGTGGGCCCCACTACTGTACTAAATAATAAACTGAACAACACTACGCTTGCTAGTGTGTTGAACCACATTTTGGGCCCCAGTATTATACTAAATAATAAACTGTACAACACAACACTTGCTAGTGTGTTGTACCACATTGTGGGCCCCACTACTGTACTAAATAATAAACTATACAACACTACACTTGCTAGTGTGTTGGACCATATTGTGGGCCCCAGTATTATACTAAATAATAAACTGTACAACACTACGCTTGCTAGTGTGTTGAACCACATTGTGGGCCCCAGTATTATACTAAATAATAAACTGTACAACACTACACTTGCTAGTGTGTTGTACCACATTGTGGGTCCCAGTATTATACTAAATAATAAACTGTACAACACTACACTTGATAGTGTGTTGTACCACATTGTGGGCCCCACTACTTAACTAAATTATAAACTATACAACACTACACTTGCTAGTGTGTTGTACCACATTGTGGGCCCCAATACTGTACTAAATAATAAACTGAACAACACTACGCTTGCTAGTGTGTTGAACGACATTTTGGGCCCCAGTATTATACTAAATAATAAACTGTACAACACTACACTTGCTAGTGTGTTGTACCACATTGTGGGCCCCACTACTGCACTAAATAATAAACTGTACAACACTACACTTGCTAGTGTGTTGTACCACATTGTGGGCCCCACTACTGCACTAAATAATAAACTGTACAACACTACGCTTGCTAGTGTGTTGAACGACATTTTGGGCCCCAGTATTATACTAAATAATAAACTGTACAACACTTCACTTGCTAGAGTGTTGTACCACATTGTGGGCCCCAGTATTATACTAAATAATAAACTGTACAACACTACACTTGCTAGTGTGTTGAACCACATTGTGGGCCCCAGTATTATACTAAATAATAAACTGTACAACACTACACTTGCTAGTGTGTTGTACCACATTGTGGGCCCCAGTATTATACTAAATAATAAACTGTACAACACTACACTTGCTAGTGTGTTGAACCACATTGTGGGCCCCAGTATTATACTAAATAATAAACTGTACAACACTACACTTGCTCGTGTGTTGTACCACATTGTGGGCCCCACTACTGTACTAAATAACAAACTACACAACACTACACTTGCTAGTGTGTTGTACCACATTGTGGGCCCCAGTATTTTATTAAATAATAAACTGTACAACACTACACTTGCTAGTGTGTTGTACCAAATTATGGACCCCACTACTGTACTAAATAATAAACTGTACAACACTACACTTGCCAGTGTGTTGTACCACATTGTGGGCCCCAGTATTGTACTAAATAATAAACTGTACAACACTACGCTTGCTAGTGTGTTGTACCACATTGTGGACCCCACTACTGTACTAAATAATAAACTACACAACACTACACTTGCTAGTGTGTTGTACCACAAGGTGGGCCCCAGTATTATATTAAATATTAAACTGTACAACACTACACTTGCTAGTGTGTTGTACCACATTATGGACCCCACTACTGTACTAAATAATAAACTGTACAACACTACACTTGCTAGTGCCTTGTACCACATTGTGGACCCCACTACTGTACTAAATAATAAACTACACATCACTACACTTGCTAGTGTGTTGTACCACATTGTGGGCCCCACTACTGTACTAAATAATAAACTGTACAACTCTACACTTGCTAGTGTGTTGTACCACATTATGGACCCCACTATTGTACTAAATAATAAACTGTACAACACTACGCTTGCTAGTGTGTTGTACCACATTGTGGACTCCAGTATTATACAAAATAATAAACTGTACAACACTACACTTGCTCGTGTGTTGTATCACATTGTGGGCCCCAGTACTGCACTAAATAATAAACTGTACAACTCTACGCTTGCTAGTGTGTTGTACCACATTGTGGGCCCCAGTACTGCACTAAATAATAAACTGTACAACTCTACGCTTGCTAGTGTGTTGTACCACATTGTGGACCCCACTACTTTAATAATAATAACTGTACAACACTACACTTGCTAGTGTGTTGTACCACAATATGGGTCCAACTACTGTACTAAATAATAAACTGTACAACACTACACTTGCTAGTGTGTTGTACCACATTGTGGACCCCACTACTTTACTAAATAATAACTGTACAACACTACACTTGCTAGTGTGTTGTACCACATTATGGGTGCAACTACTGTACTAAATAATAAACTGTACAACACTACACTTGCTAATGTGTTGTACCACCTTGTGGACCCCACTACTGTACTAAATAGTAAACTGTACAACACTACACTTTCTAGTGTGTTGTACCATATTGTGGACCCCAGTATTATACTAAATAATAAACTGTTCAACACTACACTTGCTAATGTGTTGTACCACATTGTGGAACCCACTACTGTACTAAATAATAAACTGTACAACACTACACTTGCTAGTGTGTTTTTCCACATTGTGGACCCCAGTATTATACTAAATAATAAACTTTACAACACTACACTTGCTAATGTGTTGTACCACATTGTGGGCCCCAGTATTATACTAAATAATAAACTGTACAACACTACACTTGCTAGTGTGTTGTACCACATTGTGGGCCCCACTACTGTAGTAAATAATAAACTGTACAACACTACGCTTGCCAGTGTGTTGTATCACATTGTGGGCCCCAGTACTGTACTAAATAATAAACTGTACAACACTATGCTTGCTAGTGTGTTGTACCACATTGTGGGCCCCACTACTGTACTAAATAATAAACTGTACAACACTACGCTTGCTAGTGTGTTGTATCACATTGTGGGCCCCACTACTGCACTAAAGAATAAACTGTACAACTCTACGCTTGCTAGTGTGTTGTACCACATTGTGGGCCCCAGTACTGTACTAAATAATAAACTGTACAACACTACACTTGCTAGTGTGTTGTACCACATTGTGGGCCCCACTACTGTACTAAATAATAAACTGTACAACACTACACTTGCTAGTGTGTTGTACCACATTGTGGACCCCACTACAGTACTAAATAATAAACTGTACAACTCTACGCTTGCTAGTGTGTTGTACCACATTGTGGACCCCAATACTTTAATAATAGTAACTGTACAACACTACACTTGCTAGTGTGTTGTACCACATTATGGGTCCAACTACTGTACTAAATAATAAACTGTACAACACTACACTTGCTAGTGTGTTGTACCACATTGTGGACCCCACTACATTACTAAATAATAACTGTACAACACTACACTTGCTAGTGTGTTGAACCACATTATGGGTCCAACTACTGTACTAAATAATAAACTGTACAACACTACACTCTACACTAGCTAATGTTTTGTACCACCTTGTGGACCCCACTACTGTACTAAATAATAAACTGTACAACACTACACTTGCTAGTGTGTTATACCATATTGTGGACCCCAGTATTATACTAAATAATAAACTGTTCAACACTACACTTGCTAATGTGTTGTACCACATTGTGGAACCCACTACTGTACTAAATAATAAACTGTACAACACTACACTTGCTAGTGTGTTGTACCACATTGTGGTTCCCACTACAGTACTAAATAATAAACTGTACAACACTACACTTGCTAGTGTGTTGTACCACATTGTGCGCCCCACTACTGTACTAAATAATAAACTGTACAACACTACACTTGCTAGTGTGTTGTACCACATTGTGGGCCCCACTACTGTACTAAATAATAAACTGTTCAACACTACACTTGCTAGTGTGTTGTACCACATTGTGGGTCCCAGGTTTATACTAAATAATAAACTGTACAACACTACACTTGCTACAGTGTTGTACAACATTGTGGACCCCAGTATTATACTAAATAATAAACTGTACAACACTACACTTGCTAGTGTGTTGTACCACATTGTGGACCCCAGTATTATACTAAATAATAAACTGTACAACACTACACTTGCTAGTGTGTTGTACCACATTGTGGGCCCCACTACTGTACTAAATAATAAACTGTACAACTCTACACTTGCTAGTGTGTTGTACCACATTATGGACCCCACTATTGTACTAAATAATAAACTGTACAACACTACACTTGCTAGTGTGTTGTACCACATTGTGGACCCCAGTATTATACTTAATAATAAACTGTACAACACTACACTTGCTAGTGTGTTGTACCACATTGTGGGCCCCACTACTGTACTAAATAATAAACTGTACAACTCTACGCTTGCTAGTGTGTTGTACCGCATTGTGGACCCCAATACTTTAATAATAATAACTGTACAACACTACACTTGCTAGTGTGTTGTACCACATTATGGGTCCAACTACTGTACTAAATAATAAACTGTACAACACTACACTTGCTAGTGTGTTGTACCACATTGTGGACCCCACTACTTTACTAAATATTAACTGTACAACACTACACTTGCTAGTGTGTTGAACCACATTATGGGTCCAACTACTGTACTTAATAATAAACTGTACAACACTACACTTGCTAATGTGTTGTACCACCTTGTGGACCCCACTACTGTACTAAATAATAAACTGTACAACACTACACTTGCTAGTGTGTTGTACCACATTGTGGGTCCCACTACTGTACTAAATAATAAACTGTACAACACTACACTTGCTAGTGTGTTGTACCACATTGTGGGCCCCAGTATTATACTAAATAATAAACTATACAACACTACACTTGCTAGTGTGTTGGACCATATTGTGGGCCCCAGTATTATACTAAATAATAAACTGTACAACACTACACTTGCTAGTGTGTTGGACCATATTGTGGGCCCCAGTATTATACTAAATAATAAACTGTACAACACTACACTTGCTCGTGTGTTGTACCACATTGTGGACCCCAGTATTATACTAAATAATATACTGTACAACACTACACTTGCTAGTGTGTTGTACCACATTGTGGGCCCCACTACTGTACTAAATAATAAACTGTACAACACTATACTTGCTAGTGTGTTGTACCACATTGTGTGCCCCAGTATTATACTAAATAATAAACTGTACAACACTACACTTGATAGTGTGTTGTACCACATTGTGGGCCCCACTCCTTAACTAAATTATAAACTGTACAACACTACACTTGCTAGTGTGTTGTACCACATTGTGGGCCCCACTACTGTACTAAATAATAAACTATACAACACTACACTTGCTAGTGTGTTGGACCATATTGTGGGCCCCAGTATTATACTAAATAATAAACTGTACAACACTACGCTTGCTAGTGTGTTGAACCACATTGTGGGCCCCAGTATTATACTAAATAATAAACTGTACAACACTACACTTGCTAGTGTGTTGTACCACATTGTGGGTCCCAGTATTATACTAAATAATAAACTGTACAACACTACACTTGATAGTGTGTTGTACCACATTGTGGGCCCCACTACTTAACTAAATTATAAACTGTACAACACTACACTTGCTAGTGTGTTGTACCACATTGTGGGCCCCACTACTGTACTAAATAATAAACTGAACAACACTACGCTTGCTAGTGTGTTGAACGACATTTTGGGCCCCAGTATTATACTAAATAATAAACTGTACAACACTACACTTGCTAGTGTGTTGTACCACATTGTGGGCCCCACTACAGCACTAAATAATAAACTGTACAACACTACACTTGCTAGTGTGTTGTACCACATTGTGGGCCCCACTACTGCACTAAATAATAAACTGTACAACACTACGCTTGCTAGTGTGTTGAACGACATTTTGGGCCCCAGTATTATACTAAATAATAAACTGTACAACACTACACTTGCTAGAGTGTTGTACCACATTGTGGGCCCCAGTATTATACTAAATAATAAACTGTACAACACTACACTTGCTAGTGTGTTGAACCACATTGTGGGCCCCAGTATTATACTAAATAATAAACTGTACAACACTACACTTGCTAGTGTGTTGTACCACATTGTGGGCTCCAGTATTATACTAAATAATAAACTGTACAACACTACACTTGCTAGTGTGTTGAACCACATTGTGGGCCCCAGTATTATACTAAATAATAAACTGTACAACACTACACTTGCTAGTGTGTTGAACCACATTGTGGGCCCCAGTATTATACTAAATAATAAACTGTACAACACTACACTTGCTAGTGTGTTGAACCACATTGTGGGCCCCAGTATTATACTAAATAATAAACTGTACAACACTACACTTGCTGGTGTGTTGTACCACATTGTGGGCCCCACTACTGTACTAAATAACAAACTACACAACACTACACTTGCTAGTGTGTTGTACCACATTGTGGGCACCAGTATTATATTAAATAATAAACTGTACAACACTACACTTGCTAGTGTGTTGTACCACATTATGGACCCCACTACTGTACTAAATAATAAACTGTACAACACTACACTTGCTAGTGTGTTGTACCACATTGTGGGCCCCAGTATTGTACTAAATAATAAACTGTACAACACTACGCTTGCTAGTGTGTTGTACCACATTGTGGACCCCACTACTGTACTAAATAATAAACTACACAACACTACACTTGATAGTGTGTTGTACCACATTGTGGGCCCCACTACTGTACTAAATAATAAACTGTACAACTCTACACTTGCTAGTGTGTTGTACCACATTATGGACCCCACTATTGTACTAAATAATAAACTGTACAACACTACACTTGCTCGTGTGTTGTATCACATTGTGGACTCCAGTATTATACAAAATAATAAACTGTACAACACTACACTTGCTCTTGTGTTGTATCACATTGTGGGCCCCACTATTATACTAAATAATAAACTGTACAACTCTACGCTTGCTAGTGTGTTGTACCACATTGTGGACTCCAGTATTATACAAAATAATAAACTGTACAACACTACACTTGCTCGTGTGTTGTATCACATTGTGGGCCCCAGTACTGCACTAAATAATAAACTGTACAACTCTACGCTTGCTAGTGTGTTGTACCACATTGTGGGCCCCAGTACTGCACTAAATAATAAACTGTACAACTCTACGCTTGCTAGTGTGTTGTACCACATTGTGGACCCCACTACTTTAATAATAATAACTGTACAACACTACACTTGCTAGTGTGTTGTACCACAATATGGGTCCAACTACTGTACTAAATAATAAACTGTACAACACTACACTTGCTAGTGTGTTGTACCACATTGTGGACCCCACTACTTTACTAAATAATAACTGTACAACACTACACTTGCTAGTGTGTTGTACCACATTATGGGTGCAACTACTGTACTAAATAATAAACTGTACAACACTACACTTGCTAATGTGTTGTACCACCTTGTGGACCCCACTACTGTACTAAATAGTAAACTGTACAACACTACACTTTCTAGTGTGTTGTACCATATTGTGGACCCCAGTATTATACTAAATAATAAACTGTTCAACACTACACTTGCTAATGTGTTGTACCACATTGTGGAACCCACTACTGTACTAAATAATAAACTGTACAACACTACACTTGCTAGTGTGTTTTTCCACATTGTGGACCCCAGTATTATACTAAATAATAAACTGTACAACACTACACTTGCTAATGTGTTGTACCACATTGTGGGCCCCAGTATTATACTAAATAATAAACTGTACAACACTACACTTGCTAGTGTGTTGTACCACATTGTGGTCCCCACTACTGTAGTAAATAATAAACTGTACAACACTACGCTTGCCAGTGTGTTGTATCACATTGTGGGCCCCAGTACTGTACTAAATAATAAACTGTACAACACTATGCTTGCTAGTGTGTTGTACCACATTGTGGGCCCCACTACTGTACTAAATAATAAACTGTACAACACTACGCTTGCTAGTGTGTTGTATCACATTGTGGGCCCCACTACTGCACTAAAGAATAAACTGTACAACTCTACGCTTGCTAGTGTGTTGTACCACATTGTGGGCCCCAGTACTGTACTAAATAATAAACTGTACAACACTACACTTGCTAGTGTGTTGTACCACATTGTGGGCCCCACTAATGTACTAAATAATAAACTGTACAACACTACGCTTGCTAGTGTGTTGTATCACATTGTGGGTCCCAGTACTGCACTAAATAATAAACTGTACAACTCTACACTTGCTAGTGTGTTGTACCACATTGTGGGCCCCACTACAGTACTAAATAATAAACTGTACAACTCTACGCTTGCTAGTGTGTTGTACCACTTTGTGGACCCCAATACTTTAATAATAGTAACTGTACAACACTACACTTGCTAGTGTGTTGTACCACATTATGGGTCCAACTACTGTACTAAATAATAAACTGTACAACACTACACTTGCTAGTGTGTTGTACCACATTGTGGACCCCACTACTTTACTAAATAATAACTGTACAACACTACACTTGCTAGGAACATTACACTGACCAGAAATAATAAAGTGATTAATAATCCAGAGGAAATAGCAAACACTTTTAATGACTATTTTCTGGAAATTCCGCAAAAATTATTAAATAAATCACAGGTAAATACACTAAATTCTAATAATAAAATAAATATATGCAGTGATTCTTTATTTATAAATCATGTCACAAGTGAAGAGGTAAGAATAGTTATAAAAGAGCTAAAAAATAAATTCTGTGCTGGCATTGATGGCATCCCTGATGCAATTTTAAAGAAATGTGCAGAAAATATAATAAATCCACTTACGCACTTAATAAACAGTTCAATTCTCTCAGGAACTTACCCGGATATTTTGAAGTTATCAAAAGTAATTCCAGTGCACAAAAACGGTTCAAAAGATGAATTAGATAACTATCGTCCTATTACCTTACCAACTGGTATTGCAAAAATTGTGGAAAAAATTATGTATAAGAGACTGATAAGTTTCATAGAAAAAAAATAAAATATTATCAAACTCGCAACATGGATTTAGAACGGAAAAATCTACACAGACAGCAATTTACGAATGTAGTAATAGTATACTGAAATTAATTGACAATAAGGAACATGTAACTGGCCTATTCTTGGATTTATCGAAAGCATTTGATGTAGTTGACCATAAAATCCTCCTTACCAAACTAAATCAATATGGTGTTAGAGGTCTAGCTAATAAATGGATAGAGTCTTACTTAACAAGGCGTAAACAAATAGTAAGCTTGAGACACAAGGATGATGGAACCAAATTACTTAATGAAACATTGTCCAATGAGGGAATTATTGAATTTGGAGTACCCCAGGGATCGGTTTTGGGCCCACTACTCTTTCTTCTATATATCAATGATATAACACAGAACGTTCATTCACATAAGGAAATTTTGTTTGCGGACGATACAACACTCGTAATAAAAGGTGAAACTAAACAGGTCATACAGCAGTCTGCTGACTCCGTTACAGGAGAGTTAACCAAATGGTCACAAGATAATCGCCTCATAATAAACTATAAAAAGACAGTATGTCTAAATTTCCACACTATACAGAATAGGAATCCTGCGATGCCCAATATAACATTAAATGGTCATCAAATAGAAAATAAATCAGAAACAAAGTTTTTAGGACTATGGATACAACAAGACTTGAAATGGAATAAACATATACAATATCTGAATACTAAACTGAACTCGATGTGCTTTGCGTTACGTATTTTGAAAACCTGCACTAGCATGCACACATTAAGAAATACTTATTTTGCTTATTTCCATTCATACTTAAGATATGGGATCATATTTTGGGGTATGTCGCCAGATGTACTAAGCACGTTTAGGATACAAAAGAGAGCGATTAGAATTATGGCAAATGTAAACTCTAGAGAATCATGTAGACCTCTGTTTAAAGATTTAAACATTCTCCCACTGCCCTGCATATATATCTTTGAAAGTATTATGTTTTTTCAAAAGAATTTAATGAATAAAGATGTTTTTCTTAAAACAAACAATGATGTTCATAGGCATAACACAAGACAAAATCAAAACATTCATATTTCACACACACACACAAGCATATATCAAAAAGGAACTTTTCACACTGGAGTTAAATTATACAATAAACTACCCCAGTATATAAAACTGGCCCCAAAAATAAAAACCTTTGATAGAATGTTGAAAGCTTATCTGCAGTGCCATTGTTTTTACTCAGTAGTTGAATATTTTAGCGTATAGGAGTGATGGAATCTATAACTATATTTTACTTTTTTAATTTAATTTTAATATCTAGCTGTATGTTGTTGTATTTATAGAATTAAGTTTTCATATTATGATAATAGAGTGAGGTGTAAATAGTTGTGCAATAAGATTGTATCTATTAAGATTTGCTATTATAATAAGTTATAAATAGTTATAATCTTAGTAATATATACCTGTTAGTTCTTTTATTTTATGCATGTAAATTCTGACGTGTCCTATATCAAAAATGTATTGAATGCATGTATTTGATCAAATGGAATTAATAAAAATCTATCTATCTATCTATCTAGTGTGTTGAACCACATTATGGGTCCAACTACTGTACTAAATAATAAACTGTACAACACTACACTAGCTAATGTTTTGTACCACCTTGTGGACCCCACTACTGTACTAAATAATAAACTGTACAACACTACACTTGCTAGTGTGTTTTTCCACATTGTGGACCCCAGTATTATACTAAATAATAAACTGTACAACACTACACTTGCTAGTGTGTTGTACCACATTGTGCGCCCCACTACTGTACTAAATAATAAACTGTACAACACTACACTTGCTAGTGTGTTGTACCACATTGTGGGCCCCACTACTGTACTAAATAATAAACTGTACAACACTACACTTGCTAGTGTGTTGTACCACTTTGTGGGTCCCAGTATTATACTAAATAATAACCTGTACAACACTACTCTTGCTAGTGTGTTGTACAACATTGTGGACCCCAGTATTATACTAAATAATAAACTGTACAACACTACACTTGCTAGTGTGTTGTACCACATTGTGGACCCCAGTATTATACTAAATAATAAATTGTACAACACTACACTTGCTAGTGTGTTGTACCACATTGTGGAACCCAGTATTATACTAAATAATAAATTGTACAACACTACACTTGCTAGTGCCTTGCACCACATTGTGGACCCCACTACTGTACTAAATAATAAACTACACAACACTACACTTGCTAGTGTGTTGTACCACATTGTGGGCCCCACTACTGTACTAAATAATAAACTGTACATCTCTACACTTGCTAGTGTGTTGTACCACATTATGGAACCCACTATTGTACTAAATAATAAACTGTACAACACTACACTTGCTCGTGTGTTGTATCACATTGTGGACTCCAGTATTATACAAAATAATAAACTGTACAACACTACACTTGCTCATGTGTTGTATCACATTGTGGGCCCCACTATTGTACTAAATAATAAACTGTACAACTCTACGCTTGCTAGTGTGTTGTACCACATTGTGGACTCCAGTATTATACAAAATAATAAACTGTACAACACTACACTTGCTCGTGTGTTGTATCACATTGTGGGCCCCAGTACTGCACTAAATAATAAACTGTACAACTCTACGCTTGCTAGTGTGTTGTACCACATTGTGGGCCCCAGTACTGCACTAAATAATAAACTGTACAACTCTACGCTTGCTAGTGTGTTGTACCACATTGTGGACCCCACTACTTTAATAATAATAACTGTACAACACTACACTTGCTAGTGTGTTGTACCACAATATGGGTCCAACTACTGTACTAAATAATAAACTGTACAACACTACACTTGCTAGTGTGTTGTACCACATTGCGGACCCCGGTATTATACTAAATAATAAACTGTACAACACTACACTTGCTAGTGTGTTGTACCACATTGTGGGCCCCGGTATTATACTAAATAATAAACTGTAGAACACTACACTTGCTAGTGTGTTGTACCACATTGTGGGCCCCGGTATTATACTAAATAATAAACTGTAGAACACTACACTTGCTAGTGTGTTGTACCACATTGTGGACCCCAATATTATACTAAATATTAAACTGTACAACACTACGCTTGCTAGTGTGTTGTACCACATTATGGGCCCCACTACTATACTAAATAATAACCTGTACAACACTACACTTGCTAGTGTGTTTTACCACATTGTGGGCCCCACTACTGTACTAAATAATAAACTACACAACACTACACTTGCTAGTGTGTTGTACCACATTGTGGGCCCCACTACTATACTAAATAATAAACTGTACAATACTACACTTGCTAGTGTGTTGTACCACATTATGGGCCCCACTACTATACTAAATAATAAACTGTACAATACTACACTTGCTAGTGTGTTGTACCACATTGTGGGCCCCGGTATTATACTAAATATTAAACTGTAGAACACTACACTTGCTAGTGTGTTGTACCACATTGTGGACCCCAATATTATACTAAATATTAAACTGTACAACACTACGCTTGCTAGTGTGTTGTACCACATTATGGGCCCCACTACTATACTAAATAATAACCTGTACAACACTACACTTGCTAGTGTGTTGTACCACATTGTTGGCCCCACTACTGTACTAAATAATAAACTACACATCACTACACTTGCTAGTGTGTTGTACCACATTGTGGGCCCCACTACTATACTAAATAATAAACTGTACAATACTACACTTGCTAGTGTGTTGTACCACATTATGGGCCCCACTACTATACTAAATAATAACCTGTACAACACTACACTTGCTAGTGTGTTGTACCACATTGTGGGCCCCACTACTGTACTAAATAATAAACTACACAACACTACACTTGCTAGTGTGTTGTACCACATTGTGGTCCCACTACTGTACTAAATAATAAACTGTACAACACTACGCTTGCTAGTGTGTTGTACCACATTGTGGGCCCCAATACTGTACTAAATAATAAACTACACAACACTACACTTGCTAGTGTGTTGTACCACATTGTGGGCCCCACTACTATACTAAATAATAAACTGTACAATACTACACTTGCTAGTGTGTTGTACCACATTATGGGCCCCACTACTATACTAAATAATAAACTGTACAATACTACACTTGCTAGTGTGTTGTACCACATTATGGGCCCCACTACTATACTAAATAATAAACTGTACAACACTACACTTGCTAGTGTGTTGTACCACATTGTGGGCCCCAGTATTATACTAAATAATAAACTACACAACACTACACTTGCTAGTGTGTTGTACCACATTGTGGGCCCCACTACTATACTAAATAATAAACTGTACAATACTACACTTGCTAGTGTGTTGTACCACATTGTGGGCCCCAGTACTATACTAAATAATAAACTATACAACACTACACTTGCTAGTGTCTTGTACCACATTGTGGGCCCCACTACTGTACTAAATAATAAACTACACAACACTACACTTGCTAGTGTGTTGTACCACATTGTGGGCCCCAATACTATACTAAATAATAAACTGTACAATACTACACTTGCTAGTGTGTTGTACCACATTATGGGCCCCACTACTATACTAAATAATAAACTGTACAATACTACACTTGCTAGTGTGTTGTACCACATTATAGGCCCCACTACTATACTAAATAATAAACTGTACAACACTACACTTGCTAGTGTGTTGTACCACATTGTGGGCCCCAGTACTATACTAAATAATAAACTGTACAATACTACACTTGCTAGTGTGTTGTACCACATTGTGGGCCTTACTACTGTACTAAATAATAAACTGAACAACACTACACTGGCTAGTGTGTTGTACCACATTTTGGGTCCCAATTTTATACAAAATAATGTTTTAGATCCCTTTTTTGGGGGTGGTAGGATCTAAAACGGAGAGTTATTGTGTTGATTTAGAAGACGGTGTCTAAAAGGGGGTAGCTTCCCGCAGTCGGGCAAGCTGACCAGTGTAGAGTGTTGTTTGGTGTTAGGGGGCTCCTATAAATGATGTAGGAGTGTTTTAGGGGATGGAACTCAATGCAAGGGTCACTGTGCTGGTCGCCCAGCTGTCTGGTTAGATAATCAACTTGTACGTGTCAGCTATATGGGGCGGGCCGCTCCTAGCAGGCAGGCCGGTAGGGAATACGATGTTGCTTACACTAGCAAGTATCTGGCTACTATAAGTCACGTCTAATAGTGACGGAGAGTTCAGGAAGGGAGTTAGGGCGTAAAGAATCGTGTAAACAGTAATGCAGGTGTAAGAAACTGACCAAGTGTTTATTGGTCAGTAATAATGTATATGTGAGTCCCTTTTAAGGGATGTAGTGATGTTACAATGTAAAAGTACAATTTGTGGGTAAAGGTTACAAATATTGGAGATCTGAACACGTCTGACTCACCTCTGATGATACCAGCATAGCCTCCGGCCGTAACGTTGAAGCACTGATAATTGAGAGATCCCTTGACCTGATTAAGACGCCTTCTTATACTCTTCGGCGCTATGCTGTCAGCATTGTGATGGCATAGCTGCCCCAGTTAATAATGTGTCGCTGTGTGTAATAATTGTGCAAGGATTGAGCTGCTTTCTAGAGTGGCAAGCTGTCCTTGTGGTGTTGATGGATGTTGGTCTGGCTTTCCAAGGGTTGCCAGTTAGGAGATTTAGACAGATGATGGGGGGATGGTCTCCAAGGGGTGCATACCCCTGGGGTACTGTACAAGCGTCTTCCTCCATTTGTTCGCGTTCTCGCGAACGGGAACGGAACTGGAGGTTGGGATGTTGATGTAGTTGTTCTTGAAGCCCCCTCGTATCTCCTGGTGGTGTCTTCCTCGTCGTCGTCGGCGTCGTCGTATAGAATGGGTGATGTCGTTTCGAAGTGTAGGTGTGAGATCAGCCCGTGTTCAGAGGGGAGGGTTATGGGATGTACATATATATATATAAACTTGACATTGACATTGTAAAAATGGAAAGTGACATTGAGAAAAAAAATTGACATTGAGAAAAAAAATTTACATTGAGACAAAATTGCCATTGCCATTGTTGGCATATTGCGAGTTTCAAAAAGAAGGAGAAAGAAAAAAAAACATGGTTTGGATACTTATCCGTTACATAGTTGTGCAGGGAGGAAAAACCCAGCTAGACGAGGAATTGTGTCGTCTGGCTTTATTTTGGGGAAAAAATGCTCCCTGCTAAGAGAAAGATAGAAGAGAATAGAAAAAATGGGTGTTCCAGGTTATAATTTAGGGGATATAATCAAAGTGCATTTATTGGTTTGGGATAAAACGGAACACCCTGACAAATGGGGAAGTTAGAAGAAAGAAAAATGAAAGAAAACAAATCATGGACATTATTTACGTTGGTGGTCTTGATAATGATAACAGATATGACCCGATAATAATAATAATAGTCATTACATTTGTAATATACCTGACGATTTATAAGTGAACATAGTAAACATAGTAATAATGATGAACATAGAAAAAATAATGGTTGCCATGTTGGTACCCTGTATGTATAGGTATGTTGGCCACCCTTGTGGAACCTTTCAATCGTATGATATGGCGAGAAAATACAAAATAATTTACAATTTACAATTATCAACTATCATATATACCTTGTAGAGCTCTGTTACATGGCCAGTTATTGTATACCTCTTATACTTAGTGCGCACCTTACCATCATGCCTCGACTACCGTTCTCTAATCGGCCGTTCCTGGTGCGGTTTAGTGGCTAGTCCACTATTCTCTCCCTGTACT
Source organism: Meconema thalassinum (assembly GCA_946902985.2). Classification (NCBI taxonomy): domain Eukaryota; kingdom Metazoa; phylum Arthropoda; class Insecta; order Orthoptera; family Tettigoniidae; genus Meconema; species Meconema thalassinum. Next base: position 18,591,910 of record OX336391.1, on the reverse strand, counting down.
TATCATATAACCTCGTGGTTTTCCGTCGAGGGTCGGAATTCCACCTTAGGGTCGAAGGTTCGGCACTTACAAACTCTGTGTCGCCCTTTGAGCCTGAAGTAACGCTTCATTTGCGTATGCTGAAATGTGTTTGCGTTCAGCGATGTTCATCATCCCACGTATGCTGTCCGCCGCTGACCGCTGACGTTGTCACCTTTAAGGGTGCAACTAAAATTGATGAGTAGTGTATTTGTGTATGATATAGATGAAGGTATGTGTATTTTGGTAATATATTTACCACAGACATATTCATGCTCCTGGTTATCTGTAAATCAAAAAATGTATCCATATAAAAATGTTCATCTCTTCGTAGCTCCGTGGTCTTCCTGTGTGGGTGATAGTGGATTAATCATGAATAAGACATTACAATACATTGCAATGCATTACAGGTATATATAGAACCTTCATTGGTAGCGCTTAATTTGTAGAACTAAGTGTAGCGCCACTGAAGTCTAACTTAATCTAGGTTAGCCTATGTTAACCTATCTTAGCCTAATGTTGTCGGGCTTACCTTGGTAACGGGTTTTTAGTCACCAAGTGCCGAGATATTCTATCGCAATCCATATATATAATAATAAAAAAAAAATTGCCTTAAATGTAGGCTTATGTTATATTACAATGAATTATCATGCCTTATCATGAGTTGCCGGACTTACCCTGATGCCAGGTTTGTGGGTCATCAGGCGCCGAGCGGCGTTATCTTAACCCTACTTATCTTACTTATTAATAAAATTAATTAAATGTAAACTATGCTGTATGTACATGCCGAGTGGACCTTACTCTAAAGCCGAAATGTGCTGTGCTATTATTAGCAACAGCGGTTAGTACATTTGCTTACATCTAAGTGACCTTAAAATGGCACTATGACTAAAGTACTAAAATTTAGATGGAGGCTGTCCGTTTGATTTCTCTCGCGGTGGTTCCCTTGTAGTACATTGTCGGGACCGGAACCCAACAATGTCTCGTAGTCCCCTCCGTTTTAATCCTATTGTCGACATCTATTCTAGGTCTTACTACTAGTACTAACCTATTCGCAGGCGGCTTACGGTGCCCCTGAGCAAACCGTTTCGCCCGCTGTACTTATCAGTTCTTTGCCGTTGCCATTGCGTATGTAGTCGTAGTTGGGCCGCCCACGTAACCCTTATGAGGCGCTCGCAATGCCCCTCTCTTAATGCCCATCGGCTGCCCGATGCATCGCCATTTATGTGGGCATTGGACATTGTCGTCCAATGGCATAATATTATTTTCGCCTTTATAGGCAATCGTAGTCTGCCTTTCGCAGTAATATTTCTACCCGCCGTTGTCGGCCGCAGTAGTATTTTCTTCGCCATTCTTGGCCGCAGTTATATGTATTTCGCAGTAACATTTCACTCCAACGCACAGGAGCCTTGCTTCCCGCTATGCAAGCCGTACCTAACTTAAATTTAACTAGAAGTCTAAACATAATGGGGTCGTCTCTAGGGATAGTTCTCGAGTCCGGCGCTGAGTGAGCTATTTCTCCCGCCATTCTCAGAAAGTCTCCCTGCAGGTCTTGGCTTCGACGACCGTGGCACAGAGTGGGTGTAGCATCCCTTCCTCCCAGGGGCAGTTGAGGTGCACCTAGGATTCCAGAGCTTGCCCGGCCAGGCCGCGAGTGCCTTAACCTTACGTGGTTCGTCTGTTTAGTCTAGTCGTTAAGTGAACTAGGGTAGGCTTAACATCGCCTTACCCGCTCTCAAAGTGTGGTACCTCTGGCCTTTGGCTTATGCCGTCATCACCAATCAGAGTGTATCAGATTCCTTTTTATGAAGAAAAAAAATATAGGCGTAACCTGTGTAAATAATGTATTTTTTTATGTAAAAATGTAAAATTTTTCAAGTGTTGTGGGGTTATAGATCTTCTAAGTACATAGACTACTTCTGGTCTACTATTGCTATGTCAGCTTTCCAGCGATAATGCTCTTTGTACCTTAATGGAGGTGTTAGTAGGGTCTGTAATGTCAGGTACCCTGTTATTAGGATCTGGGGGTAGTTATTTGTAGGGTGGGCTGAAAGCATGGTAGGAAGAGGGTATGCATCTTTGGGCTCAAATAAATGGTGGCCTTGAGCCGGTAATGCTACTAGGATTGTTCCTATAATGAGTGGACTGGGGAGGTAATTCCCTGGATTGCAAAGATATGAAAATTCCATGCAGGTGTGCTAGTAATACCCCTGGTAAATGGGTGGGATACTCATGCATGTATCTGGATATGAGGCGTCTGCACTCATGTACGGATAGGTGTAGGTTGAGGCATAATATCAATATATTCCTGTCATGCGGGAGTATTTTATTAATAAATAATGGTTAATATATATAATTGTGGCCTCATCTCTCATTTGGAGATGCGCATTATGCTTATTTAATGTTTGCCGACCCACCCCTAATACTCAGGTGGTAGCATCGTGATCCAAGGCGTAGCAAGCCTTCTCTTTAGACGCATGAAGACTATCAACCCCTTGTGTATACTCTGTAATGTAGTGGAGCTGTTTTGGTCGTGTTCATGTGTCTGCGTTGTTTATGTTGGACGTGAGAAGGTTATTGGAAGGTAATAAGGTGGTACGCTAGTAGCCTGTTCTCCTGTCATCCTCCCTTGGTCCATGCTGGCTTTCTATCCGCGCCTTGGGATAGTAAAGCTTCCCGACCTAATCTGGTCTGCCATTTGTAGTGTGAATGTGTCCAGTGGACGTAGTGCGACTGGCCATGTCCTAGTCGCCTGGAATGATTTATTTTAGGAATAGAATCGCGAAAAGAAGTTATTGGGGGGGGGGAGGTCTTGTTTCCTCAGAGCCCCTGTCTGTGTTCGCTTCTACTTAGTGAGCGCGCGTGTGTGTGCCTATGTTCCGCTACACCACGCGGACGGTTGGTCTGTTACAGGCTAAGTCGTAATATGTATCGCGTGTATGGGCAGAAGGCGCCCGTGGCCTGCCAACGTCTTTGCGAACGTGCTCTTATAGGCCCAAGATAAGTTCCGATGTGTCACGTCTTGTCCGTTGCTAAATGTTTTTGCAGTGTTAAAAAAAATGTATGGTGTTATAATTGTTTTGCGTTTGTAATTTCACGGTCACTGCCGATACACAATAGTGTCTTGTCACCAGCAGTATTGCAGTATGACGAGTCTGCAAGTCAGCAGTTGGTATGTGTAATGTCAGGCTGGGATGTTATTGTTCTAGATTCCTGGCGGCCTTAATGTGGCAATTCATACTATTTGCTAATACTATTGTGTGGTCACTATTCCGTGAGACCTTTGTCTTATGAAATTATCCTGCTGTGTCTGGGAAATGTATTTCCCATGTCAGGTGTATTTTGAAATTTTATGCCCGGTTTTTGGCGTGAGGAAATGTGGTATTCCCTGTTCATGTATCTGTATGGGCCAATTTGGAAGCCTGGATGATTGCCTTCCTTGGTGTCTAATGTTTACTGGGATTGGAACCCGTGATCTCGTGTCATTCTCTGTGTACTATGTCTGCGTTATTCATGTTTTGTGCGCTCCTTGTATGTATTTTGATTGTGTTCCCCGTACCAAAAATACCGTTGGATAGTTAGTTTTTGGTACGAGCGTGGTGTGTGATCATGGGTTCGGACCCGGTTGCCTGTAAAGACTTGTCACGACGTTATTTGTGCCGTCCATATTATGGCACGTTCCCCGTGTATGTGCACTGCGCAAATGAAAGTACGCATACCTGTGAGGAGTTTGCGTATTTTTGAACTCTCCTCGTAGTGTAAGTTTGGAAGTTATAGGGTCCTTGGATCTGCCGTGAATGAACGCGTCTTTCCTGTCCACTTGGAGCAGGCTTAGTTCGTCTGTGTGCGTGAAGGTCAGCCAGCCATGCGTGCCTTATCGCTTCTCGATAGTGTCTAATTTCACTCACGTGTGCATTATCTTGTTACCTGCTTGACAATGCTCTGTGACTCTATGTTTGTGTCTCTCCGCCTGAATGCTATCTCTGTAATTGTGAGTAGTGCTTCTCGCACTGTAAAAACAGAAGGAAACGTGTAGTTTAACGTGCCCGTTGATCTGTGGAATCCAAACCACAGGCCATGGCATTTCACTTCGGAAATCGCACATGCCTTGGCCACACCGTAAAAGAACCTCTCACTACTACATTTGTGTCCCCAAATCTTGTGTTAACTGTATCGTGGTTCAAGTATATTCCTATCCGTTGTACCAAATGTCGTTATACACTAGTGTGTCTGGGCCGCTAGTCGCGTGTTTAGTGACTAGATGCCGGAGGTGATTTTGTTGTTTTCCCTTTATGCCCCTCTGTTAGTGGAACTGTCCCAATCTACTTTAGCTTCCTACTTGTCTTATCCTAGAACTGGATAGCTACCCGACCTTATATTCCTGGTATTCAGAAGGTTGCGGGTTTTGAGACCGTCTTTTACCCAGAGTAATTGTTTCTGGCGCCATTCTAGGCTGTGTCTCCGGGACAGTTCTGGTGAGTGTTAGGATCGTATCCCGGTTCGGTCAGTGAGGTTTGAAGGCTATCTCTTGGCCTTTTTTCCACGTCTGCCAGCGGGATCGTTTCCTTTTCTTTTAGTAGTGTGCCCGCCTGTACGTGTAGGTGTGGGAGCTTTACGTGTATGATATGCCTTCATCCGGCGGGCGTGAATAGTGTCCTTTATGAGTTTTCTCCCATGGCGCACGCTCACTATATAATTTAGGTCAGATACCTTCCTGCAGACTTTGAAGGGACCTGACCAGCGTGGCAGGAGAAACTCGGACACGTTTTTCTTACGGGCAGAATTGGAGACCATGACCAATTGCCCGGGTGTGTATTCCACGGTCTTCCTATTCCGATCGTACCGCTCTTTTTGTTTCTTTTGAGCCTCGGCTATGTTTTTTCTAGCGTTCATTCGAGCTATCTGTAAGTGCTCTAGCCGGGCAGCATTGTCTGTGTAGGCGTCCTGTGGGATACATATATTGTCTATGGTACTTCTGGGTGTGTATCCGTGCAGTAGGAAGTGTGGAGAGTGTTTCGTAGCCGAGGATACAGAGGTATTATAACTAAAAGTAATGGCTTGCAGGTATTCATCCCAGTCTGTTCCTGCGTCCTCTGTAAATTTGGCCAGCGCTATGCCGAGTATTTTGTTCATACTCTCCATGAGTCCGTTGGTTTGCGGGGAAAAACTCGTGGTAGTGTATGCCTTAATCCGGAGTATCTCCAAAAACTGTTGGAGCACTCTCGAGGTAAAAATAGTACCTCTGTCGGATAGTAAGGTTTGGAATAGGCCGTATCGTGTGACTATATCAAATAGGAATTCGGCTATGCTGTTCGTGTCTGCTTTGGGAACAGCCTTTGTAATCATGTATCGTGTGAGATACTCGGTGGCCACCAGGATATATTTATTACCTTTCTGACTTGTTGTAATGGGGCCTTTCACATCTATCCCGACTCTGTGAAATAACTCTCCCACGGGAATTGGGTTGAGTAGTCCATGAGGCTTGCCAGGTCTTGTTTTGAATCGTTGGCAAGTGTGACATGTATTTACAAAGGTATCTATGTCGGCCTTCATGTTTACCCAATAGTACTTGTCACGGATTCTAAGGTATGTTTTATGCGTACCTAAGTGCGCCCCTGCCAGTGGGCTATTATGGTGTCCGATCATGATATTTTCTTTCAATGATTCCGGAACCGCTATAGGTGCGCTATCGTGCATGGCTGTGGGCTTAAATTTCAGTACCCCGTCTTTGTCTAGGAAAAATCGCCTAGACAGCCGTGCTGTCTTGGAGTCCACTTTATCCAAGTTTTCTAGTGCCAATAGAATCTGTTTCAAGTACGGATCACTTTCTTGCTCCTGCTTGACGTTAATCACCGTCAGGGCAAAGGTGGGCATATCGTCCCAGTCGTGGTCCTTACTGTCATCCGGGGGATCGGCTACTGGCAGCCTAGACAACCCATCTGCGTCTAGGTGTGTAGCGCCTTTCTTGTGTTTGACCACGAAGTCATATTCATACAGGCGGAATATAAACCTGTTGAGCCGCGAATTTGGGTTTTTAAATTTGTCCCAAAAAAGCAAGCTCGCGTGGTCAGTCACTACCGTGAACTTGATAACATAGAGGTATACTCTAAAATAGTTCACTCCCCACGAAAATGCCAGCATTTCCCGCTCTGTGGCAGAGTATCTAGTCTCAACGGTCGTTAGCTTCCTGCTAGCGTAGGCGACGGGCCGTTTGCGCCCTTCGGCGTCTTCCTGCAATAGGGCCGCCCCCAGCCCATACAGGCTGGCATCCACGTGTAAAAATGTGGGCCTATCACTGTGGAAGTGTTGCAGTAATGGAGGTGAGGTCAATAGTTGCTTCAGTGTGTTGAAGGCATCTATGTGTTCCTGCTTGATGCTGAAGGGCGTTTTTTCACGTGTGAGTTCAGTTAGGGGATGGGCGATGTGTGCAAACCTATAGATATGCTTGCGATATTACGAAGCCAAACCAATAAAGCTGCGCAATTGTTTCAAATTTGTGGGCATTGGGATGCCCGTTATTGCGTCAGTCTTAGCTGGGTCGGGAATAATGCCCTCCCTGTTGACAATATGGCCCAATATGTTAATCTGCTGTCTGGCAAATTGACATTTCGCAGGTTTAAGCCTTAGTTTAGCTTCTCTGATCCTTGCGAAAGCCTCCTCCAAATGTACAATGTGTTCGTCAAAAGTGTTGGAGAAGACCGTTATATCATCCACGTACACTAATACGGAACGCCACTTAAGCCCTGAAAATGTCTTATCCACTAGCTTTTGGAAGGTTTGGCTGGCGTTACGGAGACCCATCGGTAAACGGGTGTAGGTAAATAATCCGTTCTCTGTAACGAACGCCAGCTTGTGCCTATCTGGTTCATAGACGGGGATTGAATAGAATCCACTATAGCAATCCATCGAACTGAACCAGCTAGCTCCACCAAGGGCGTCCAAATAGGTGTCTGCCCTTGGTAGTGGATAACTATCATTTTCGACTAACTTATTGAGCCTCCTATAGTCAGTACAAAATCTGTGCGATCCGTCCTTTTTTTGGTCAGCAGAACCGGTGAGGAGTAGTTAGAAATAACGGGCAGATGACCCCTGCCTCGAGCATCTCTGAGATCTGAGCGTCGATGGCGTGTCTCTCCTTCTGGCTCACTCTGAAGGGAGGCTGGTGTACTGGCCGGTCACTAGTGAGTGTGACATGGTGTTCAATGAGGTCTGTCACAGCGAGATCCTTCATTGAATGGGCAAAAATATCCCTGTTGGTCTCCAGGAGCTCCGTGAGCCTTTCATTTTGCTCCGGAGTCAGGTCCTGCCTGTGGTTCTGGTTGGCCGCCTTATCTGTGTGTGTGTCTGTGTATTGGCTGATAGTGTGCAGTGTAGGGGCCTGATGCTCGTGATTTTCTCGCTCCGCTCGAATCCCATCTCTGTTCCTGGTGTATACCATGGGATGTGTGGTGAGCCTCTGGTCGTGCTTTAAAAGCATCTGACCACTAGCGAAATTTATGCTAGCCTCATATCTAGCGAGAAAATCCATGCCAATTATGGCTGACGCAGAAAGGTGTTCGATAACGAACATGGGGTGCGTTGTGGCAAAATGGTCTATCCTAATATGTATGTTTGCCACCCCCACGTTTTCTAGCGTCTGAGCATTGGCCGCTACCAGCCGGATGTCTCCCGCGACATCGTGTATTTGCGCCTCGGCAACGTGTCGTCTATTAACACAACTTACGGCTGCCCCAGTATCAATTAGGGCCGGCACTCTGTGGCCATTTATGTTGGCGTGTATCGTGAGGGCCGATACCTGAAATCCATTGCCCTGCACCGATGTATTGTGTAGGGTATATGTTGTTGTTGTTGTTGTTGTTGCCGCAGTGACATTTGTGCTGGGAAGGCACGGAGCTGTCCGCTTATCGTACCTGGCACGCTTCGCCTCTCGGCTGACTTCCTGTCCTGAATACTTTGCCCCGGTCAGCAAAGTGCGTTCGCCAAGTACATTGCCAGCTCTTTTAACCGGTCTTGCTGTTAGACTAGAAGTCTGCTGGCGAATGTTTAATGCATTGACCGTTCCTAGCTTTTGTGTAGGCGTACTGTTGTTTCCTTCCTCTTGGGAAGGTGTGTCTGCGAATGTGACCCTGAGCTTGCCCTTGTTACCCCGTTTTTTGTTCCAGGCAGTCGCGAGTTCGACTCCTGTTGTTGGCTTCTCAGTGCCGAGCGAGCTCGCGTCCTGCGCCTGTGTGTGTTCATTCCCCCCCCTGTGTTGTGGTGAAGGGGGTAGGGTTTTCTGTGTGGAGGGTTTGTGCGTGTCCTCAGGCTGTTTGCTTATGATTGTGAGGGGTGTGTAATGTCCCGCCTTAGGGTTTCCTGTAAAAAGTACATGTAGGTCCCTATCGAATCCCGCAGTTGAGAATAGCGGAGGCGAGTGCACATCAGTGTATACATGGATGTTGGCTTTCAGCACCTTGCCGAGAGCGGTCACCTCTACGGCACTGCCATAGGTGCCGTCCCTATCCATGTATTTTTTGTAATCCGCCCCGGTCTGAAATGGGTTTTCCCGCTCGTCCGACACAAAGTCTCGGTACTCGCTCCAGTTGGCCAGGATATGTTTGACCATTTTCTGTCTGTAGTCCCCATGATAATCCTCGGTATTCCGGATTAGGAAGCTCATGGCCCTAAACAGACAGTTGCCGTCTCCTTGCACGGGGTGTGTATGGAAACGGTCCGGGGGCGGATCGTCAGCCTTAGCTTTGTCTGGCTGCTTCTTCCCCTTACCCTTGCGAATTTGCTTAGGGGAAGGGCCTTTCTGTTGTTGTGTTGGGGGAGGAACATCAGCTGCTTCATCCGCTAGCCGACCCTCCCCGTCTAGGCGTTTTTTTGAAACGTGGGTGTACGCCTGCCTGTAATGTATGTGCGCCCCCCCTCGGGGTGGCTACGCCAGCTCCCCGCCTGCGGTGTGTGGCTAGGTGTAGGGAGTATTGCCCCCCTGTCTGTCCTGTGGGGTGTTTCATCCCTGAACTCCCTCGGGTATTCGTCGGGGAGGGGGTAGTGTTCCGGGCCCTTCGTGTGTTTAACCACATTGTCCCGTCCCTTTGTGGGTTTTCTTCCCTGTCGGTTATTGCCCGGTGGTCTGTTGTCCTGTCCCCGCCAGGGTGGGGTGTATGTCCGCTGCTGCTGGGGCGGGTTTTCCCGTTGATTCCCCTTTTCCCTATACTGGGCAGCTGCATACCCCTGTCTGGTCGGGGTTGGGTTTCCTCGCCTGTCCCCATTTCCCCTGTACTGTGGGGATGTATAGCTTTGCCTGCGCGGGGGCGGGTTCTCCCGATATTCCCCATTTCCCCTGTATTGCGGGGCTGCATAGCCCTGCCTGCGTGGGGGCGAGTTTTCCCGGTACTCCCTGTCTGCCCTGTATTGTGGGGCAGCGTAGGACTGTCTATTTGGTGGCGGGCTGTTTCGTCGGGGGATGTCATGGTCGTACTCCTCGGGGTAGTACTCCCGTGTGTACGGGGATGGCGAACGTCGTGAGGGGTATGTCGGCTCTGTGTCCGTGTATGATATCGGTGAATACCGAGGAGGGTAGTGCGGCCTATCCTGTGGGGGAGGTGTTGTTGGCCGCTGTGGAGGGTAGTAATTTTCCTCCCTCCCGTAGCGTCTCCTCTCTGTGTACCCCCTGTCCCTCTCAGTATAATAGTTTTCTGGTTTGTCTGCGTGCTCATCCCTTAGCGGTCTCCCGCCCGCTTGGATGGCAGCTATTGTCAGTTTCTCCATTCTGTCCACCAATTCGTCCATTTTATTATTGGTGTCGTCTTTTTGAGTTTGGAAGTGCAGATCCACGGCTTTTTCCGTAGCCTTTTCCGTGATCTTTCTTCCCTCCTCTATGGTCTTTATGTTATTTAACATATGTTGGACCGTGGGGTTGTTCATTATGCATAGCTTTTCCACTATGGCTGGTCTGAGGCCCTGCATTAACAGCTTGACTTTCTGTTTGTTTGTCATGGCTGCATTGTACTTTTCGCACATTATCAATTTTACATTGATGTATGCCTGGGCGCTCTCTTTAGGTCCCTGTGACCTCTGTCTAATTTGGTCGTAGAGATCGTCATCGTCTGGTATGAGCTGGAATTCGCTCATCAACATTACAGCGGTTTCCTCCCATGTGGCAGCCTCTAGTGCGTCCTCATGGAGCTCATACCATGTCATGGCCGCCTTTGTGAGGTAAGCAGGAAGGAGCCGTTTCCTAACTTCCTCGCTCCAACCATTGATCCGGGCCGTTCTATTGAAGGCCTTGAGATTTCCTCGGGATCCTGGCCTTCCCCCGTGAACTTTGTGGGGTGGATCATGGGGTACTCAGTGTGTCTATTCATCTCGTTTTCAGCTGTCTCTTGTTGGCTGTGGAGTGACTCTGGTCTGTTTGTGCCGTTTGCACCGCTGTCGTGTGCTGAGGTGTTTGGGCTATTTAGAGGGGAATTAGCCTCGCTTCCCGTGTACGACACCTGTGTTATGTTACCAGGTGGCTCGTCACCTGATATGTCTGTACTGATGGATGGTGTGTTGTCGTACTGTGTAGATTTAACTATGTGTACGGTCCTGTCTAAATCCTGTTTTACTCCAAAATAGTGTGGATGTCAAGAATTGCTTCTGTTGTGTGATTATTGGCCTTTATAGTGTCTGTCTCTAGTAGCTCTGTAATGCGCTCGAGCAGATTACTAGCTTTCTGCTCTGTGATTTGCAGTTGCTGCAACAATAGGGGATGGAGTGTTGGCAGGCAATCTACTTCACTAGCGCTGGATACTGGTGACTCTTGTGTGTGTTCACTGGCCTGGGACCGTGTAAAATGTACAACTTGTGCTGCGGCGGTAGGGTGTTGAGCACGGATCTGTGATGTTTTGAACTCAAGGTCCCTGAGAAGTTGTACTGCAGTCTGGTCAGTTATTAAGTCACCGTTCTTAATTTTTAGCTTCGGCAGGAGTGGAGTCGTACTAGCCGACAAATGGTGCGCAAAGTCTCTGAGTGTAGTTCTAAATGTGGACATCTAATTTCCACCGCGTTTACACTATGGGGCAAATGGGGGTTGGTGTAATAATACAAACTCCTATATGTATATGCAAAAATGTGTGACGTAATATAAGGTCCAGAAAAAAAAAATTCAGTCTCGCTTGGCTATATGCGGTACGGGCCGTTTTTACTACGAGGGCTCGTTGGTTGAGTCCTGTTCTACTATGCGTAGTACCCGGCCTCCACCATCTGTTTAAGAGCCCTTATTTGGGGGTGGTAGGATCTAAAACGGAGAGTTATTGTGTTGATTTAGAAGAAGGTGTCTAAAAGGGGGTAGCTTCCCGCAGTCGGGCAAGCTGACCAGTGTAGAGTGTTGTTTGGTGTTAGGGGGCTCCTATAAATGATGTAGGAGTGTTTTAGGGGATGGAACTCAATGCAAGGGTCATTGTGCTGGTCGCCCAGCTGTCTGGTTAAATAATCAACTTGTACGTGTCAGCTATATGGTGCGGGCCGCTCCTAGCAGGCAGGCCGGTAGGGAATACGATGTTGCTTACACTAGCAAGTATCTGGCTACTATAAGTCACGTCTAATAGTGACGGAGAGTTCAGGAAGGGAGTTAGGGCGTAAAGAAGCGTGTAAACAGTAATGCAGGTGTAAGGAACTGACCAAGTGTTTATTGGTCAGTAATAATGTATATGTGAGTCCCTTTTAAGGGATGTAGTGATGTTACGATGTAAAAGTACAATTTGTGGGTAAAGGTTACAAATATTGGAGATCTGAACACGTCTGACTCACCTCTGATGATACCAGCATAGCCTCCGGCCGTAACGTTGAAGCACTGATAATTGAGAGATCCCTTGACCTGATTAAGACGCCTTCTTATACTCTTCGGCGCTATGCTGTCAGCATTGTGATGGCATAGCTGCCCCAGTTAATAATGTGTCGCTGTGTGTAATAATTGTGCAAGGATTGAGCTGCATTCTAGAGTGGCAAGCTGTCCTTGTGGTGTTGATGGATGTTGGTCTGGCTTTTCAAGGGTTGCCAGTTAGGAGATTTAGACAGATGATGGGGGGATGGTCTCCAAGGGGTGCATACCCCTGAGGTACTGTACAATAATGAACTGTACAATACTATGTTTGCTAGTGTGTTGTACCACATTGTGGGTCCCAATATTATACTAAATAATAAACTGTACAAAACTACACTTGCTAGTGTGTTGTACCACATTGTGGGCCCCACTATTATACTAAATAATAAACTGCACAACACTACACTTGCTAGTGTGTTGTACCACATTGTGGGTCCCAATATTATACTAAATAATAAACTGTACAACACTACACTTGCTAGTGTGTTGTACCACATTGTGGGTCCCAATATTATACTAAATAATAAACTGTACAACACTACAATTGCTAGTGTGTTGTACCACATTGTTGGCCCCAGTATTATACTAAATAATAAACTGCACAACACTACACTTGCTAGTGTGTTGTACCACATTGTGGGTCCCAATATTATACTAAATAATAAACTGTACAACACTACACTTGCTAGTGTGTTGTACCACATTGTGGGCCCCAGTATTGTACTAAATAATAAACTGTACAACACTACGCTTGCTAGTGTGTTGTACCACATTGTGGATCCCACTACTGTACTAAATAATAAACTACACAACACTACACTTGCTAGTGTGTTGTACCACATTGTGGGCCCCAATATTATATTAAATAATAAACTGTACAACACTACGCTTGCTAGTGTGTTGTACCACATTGTGGGCCCCAGTATTTTATTAAATAATAAACTGTACAACACTACACTTGCTAGTGTGTTGTACCAAATTATGGACCCCACTAATGTACTAAATAATAAACTGTACAACACTACACTTGCCAGTGTGTTGTACCACATTGTGGGCCCCAGTATTGTACTAAATAATAAACTGTACAACACTACGCTTGCTAGTGTGTTGTACCACATTGTGGACCCCACTACTGTACTAAATAATAAACTACACAACACTACACTTGCTAGTGTGTTGTACCACAAGGTGGGCCCCAGTATTATATTAAATATTAAACTGTACAACACTACACTTGCTAGTGTGTTGTACCACATTATGGACCCCACTACTGTACTAAATAATAAACTGTACAACACTACACTTGCTAGTGCCTTGTACCACATTGTGGACCCCACTACTGTACTAAATAATAAACTACACATCACTACACTTGCTAGTGTGTTGTACCACATTGTGGGCCCCACTACTGTACTAAATAATAAACTGTACAACTCTACACTTGCTAGTGTGTTGTACCACATTATGGACCCCACTATTGTACTAAATAATAAACTGTACAACACTACGCTTGCTAGTGTGTTGTACCACATTGTGGACTCCAGTATTATACAAAATAATAAACTGTACAACACTACACTTGCTCGTGTGTTGTATCACATTGTGGGCCCCAGTACTGCACTAAATAATAAACTGTACAACTCTACGCTTGCTAGTGTGTTGTACCACATTGTGGGCCCCAGTACTGCACTAAATAATAAACTGTACAACTCTACGCTTGCTAGTGTGTTGTACCACATTGTGGACCCCACTACTTTAATAATAATAACTGTACAACACTACACTTGCTAGTGTGTTGTACCACAATATGGGTCCAACTACTGTACTAAATAATAAACTGTACAACACTACACTTGCTAGTGTGTTGTACCACATTGTGGACCCCACTACTTTACTAAATAATAACTGTACAACACTACACTTGCTAGTGTGTTGTACCACATTATGGGTGCAACTACTGTACTAAATAATAAACTGTACAACACTACACTTGCTAATGTGTTGTACCACCTTGTGGACCCCACTACTGTACTAAATAGTAAACTGTACAACACTACACTTTCTAGTGTGTTGTACCATATTGTGGACCCCAGTATTATACTAAATAATAAACTGTTCAACACTACACTTGCTAATGTGTTGTACCACATTGTGGAACCCACTACTGTACTAAATAATAAACTGTACAACACTACACTTGCTAGTGTGTTTTTCCACATTGTGGACCCCAGTATTATACTAAATAATAAACTGTACAACACTACACTTGCTAATGTGTTGTACCACATTGTGGGCCCCAGTATTATACTAAATAATAAACTGTACAACACTACACTTGCTAGTGTGTTGTACCACATTGTGGGCCCCACTACTGTAGTAAATAATAAACTGTACAACACTACGCTTGCCAGTGTGTTGTATCACATTGTGGGCCCCAGTACTGTACTAAATAATAAACTGTACAACACTATGCTTGCTAGTGTGTTGTACCACATTGTGGGCCCCACTACTGTACTAAATAATAAACTGTACAACACTACGCTTGCTAGTGTGTTGTATCACATTGTGGGCCCCACTACTGCTCTAAAGAATAAACTGTACAACTCTACGCTTGCTAGTGTGTTGTACCACATTGTGGGCCCCAGTACTGTACTAAATAATAAACTGTACAACACTACACTTGCTAGTGTGTTGTACCACATTGTGGGCCCCACTACTGTACTAAATAATAAACTGTACAACACTACACTTGCTAGTGTGTTGTACCACATTGTGGACCCCACTACAGTACTAAATAATAAACTGTACAACTCTACGCTTGCTAGTGTGTTGTACCACATTGTGGACCCCAATACTTTAATAATAGTAACTGTACAACACTACACTTGCTAGTGTGTTGTACCACATTATGGGTCCAACTACTGTACTAAATAATAAACTGTACAACACTACACTTGCTAGTGTGTTGTACCACATTGTGGACCCCAGTATTATACTTAATAATAAACTGTACAACACTACACTTGCTAGTGTGTTGTACCACATTGTGGGCCCCACTACTGTACTAAATAATAAACTGTACAACTCTACGCTTGCTAGTGTGTTGTACCGCATTGTGGACCCCAATACTTTAATAATAATAACTGTACAACACTACACTTGCTAGTGTGTTGTACCACATTATGGGTCCAACTACTGTACTAAATAATAAACTGTACAACACTACACTTGCTAGTGTGTTGTACCACATTGTGGACCCCACTACTTTACTAAATATTAACTGTACAACACTACACTTGCTAGTGTGTTGAACCACATTATGGGTCCAACTACTGTACTTAATAATAAACTGTACAACACTACACTTGCTAATGTGTTGTACCACCTTGTGGACCCCACTACTGTACTAAATAATAAACTGTACAACACTACACTTGCTAGTGTGTTGTACCACATTGTGGGTCCCACTACTGTACTAAATAATAAACTGTACAACACTACACTTGCTAGTGTGTTGTACCACATTGTGGGCCCCAGTATTATACTAAATAATAAACTATACAACACTACACTTGCTAGTGTGTTGGACCATATTGTGGGCCCCAGTATTATACTAAATAATAAACTGTACAACACTACACTTGCTCGTGTGTTGTACCACATTGTGGACCCCAGTATTATACTAAATAATATACTGTACAACACTACACTTGCTAGTGTGTTGTACCACATTGTGGGCCCCACTACTGTACTAAATAATAAACTGTACAACACTATACTTGCTAGTGTGTTGTACCACATTGTGTGCCCCAGTATTATACTAAATAATAAACTGTACAACACTACACTTGATAGTGTGTTGTACCACATTGTGGGCCCCACTACTTAACTAAATTATAAACTGTACAACACTACACTTGCTAGTGTGTTGTACCACATTGTGGGCGCCACTACTGTACTAAATAATAAACTGAACAACACTACGCTTGCTAGTGTGTTGAACCACATTTTGGGCCCCAGTATTATACTAAATAATAAACTGTACAACACTACACTTGCTAGTGTGTTGTACCACATTGTGGGCCCCACTACTGTACTAAATAATAAACTATACAACACTACACTTGCTAGTGTGTTGGACCATATTGTGGGCCCCAGTATTATACTAAATAATAAACTGTACAACACTACGCTTGCTAGTGTGTTGAACCACATTGTGGGCCCCAGTATTATACTAAATAATAAACTGTACAACACTACACTTGCTAGTGTGTTGTACCACATTGTGGGTCCCAGTATTATACTAAATAATAAACTGTACAACACTACACTTGATAGTGTGTTGTACCACATTGTGGGCCCCACTACTTAACTAAATTATAAACTGTACAACACTACACTTGCTAGTGTGTTGTACCACATTGTGGGCCCCACTACTGTACTAAATAATAAACTGAACAACACTACGCTTGCTAGTGTGTTGAACGACATTTTGGGCCCCAGTATTATACTAAATAATAAACTGTACAACACTACACTTGCTAGTGTGTTGTACCACATTGTGGGCCCCACTACAGCACTAAATAATAAACTGTACAACACTACACTTGCTAGTGTGTTGTACCACATTGTGGGCCCCACTACTGCACTAAATAATAAACTGTACAACACTACGCTTGCTAGTGTGTTGAACGACATTTTGGGCCCCAGTATTATACTAAATAATAAACTGTACAACACTACACTTGCTAGAGTGTTGTACCACATTGTGGGCCCCAGTATTATACTAAATAATAAACTGTACAACACTACACTTGCTAGTGTGTTGAACCACATTGTGGGCCCCAGTATTATACTAAATAATAAACTGTACAACACTACACTTGCTAGTGTGTTGTACCACATTGTGGGCTCCAGTATTATACTAAATAATAAACTGTACAACACTACACTTGCTAGTGTGTTGTACCACATTGTGGGCCCCAGTACTGTACTAAATAATAAACTGTACAACACTACACTTGCTAGTGTGTTGTACCACATTGTGGGCCCCACTACTGTACTAAATAATAAACTGTACAACACTACACTTGCTAGTGTGTTGTACCACATTGTGGACCCCACTACAGTACTAAATAATAAACTGTACAACTCTACGCTTGCTAGTGTGTTGTACCACATTGTGGACCCCAATACTTTAATAATAGTAACTGTACAACACTACACTTGCTAGTGTGTTGTACCACATTATGGGTCCAACTACTGTACTAAATAATAAACTGTACAACACTACACTTGCTAGTGTGTTGTACCACATTGTGGACCCCACTACATTACTAAATAATAACTGTACAACACTACACTTGCTAGTGTGTTGAACCACATTATGGGTCCAACTACTGTACTAAATAATAAACTGTACAACACTACACTCTACACTAGCTAATGTTTTGTACCACCTTGTGGACCCCACTACTGTACTAAATAATAAACTGTACAACACTACACTTGCTAGTGTGTTATACCATATTGTGGACCCCAGTATTATACTAAATAATAAACTGTTCAACACTACACTTGCTAATGTGTTGTACCACATTGTGGAACCCACTACTGTACTAAATAATAAACTGTACAACACTACACTTGCTAGTGTGTTGTACCACATTGTGGTTCCCACTACAGTACTAAATAATAAACTGTACAACACTACACTTGCTAGTGTGTTGTACCACATTGTGCGCCCCACTACTGTACTAAATAATAAAGTGTACAACACTACACTTGCTAGTGTGTTGTACCACATTGTGGGCCCCACTACTGTACTAAATAATAAACTGTTCAACACTACACTTGCTAGTGTGTTGTACCACATTGTGGGTCCCAGTTTTATACTAAATAATAAACTGTACAACACTACACTTGCTACAGTGTTGTACAACATTGTGGACCCCAGTATTATACTAAATAATAAACTGTACAACACTACACTTGCTAGTGTGTTGTACCACATTGTGGACCCCAGTATTATACTAAATAATAAACTGTACAACACTACACTTGCTAGTGTGTTGTACCACATTGTGGGCCCCACTACTGTACTAAATAATAAACTGTACAACTCTACACTTGCTAGTGTGTTGTACCACATTATGGACCCCACTATTGTACTAAATAATAAACTGTACAACACTACACTTGCTAGTGTGTTGTACCACATTGTGGACCCCAGTATTATACTTAATAATAAACTGTACAACACTACACTTGCTAGTGTGTTGTACCACATTGTGGGCCCCACTACTGTACTAAATAATAAACTGTACAACTCTACGCTTGCTAGTGTGTTGTACCGCATTGTGGACCCCAATACTTTAATAATAATAACTGTACAACACTACACTTGCTAGTGTGTTGTACCACATTATGGGTCCAACTACTGTACTAAATAATAAACTGTACAACACTACACTTGCTAGTGTGTTGTACCACATTGTGGACCCCACTACTTTACTAAATATTAACTGTACAACACTACACTTGCTAGTGTGTTGAACCACATTATGGGTCCAACTACTGTACTTAATAATAAACTGTACAACACTACACTTGCTAATGTGTTGTACCACCTTGTGGACCCCACTACTGTACTAAATAATAAACTGTACAACACTACACTTGCTAGTGTGTTGTACCACATTGTGGGTCCCACTACTGTACTAAATAATAAACTGTACAACACTACACTTGCTAGTGTGTTGTACCACATTGTGGGCCCCAGTATTATACTAAATAATAAACTATACAACACTACACTTGCTAGTGTGTTGGACCATATTGTGGGCCCCAGTATTATACTAAATAATAAACTGTACAACACTACACTTGCTCGTGTGTTGTACCACATTGTGGACCCCAGTATTATACTAAATAATATACTGTACAACACTACACTTGCTAGTGTGTTGTACCACATTGTGGGCCCCACTACTGTACTAAATAATAAACTGTACAACACTATACTTGCTAGTGTGTTGTACCACATTGTGTGCCCCAGTATTATACTAAATAATAAACTGTACAACACTACACTTGATAGTGTGTTGTACCACATTGTGGGCCCCACTACTTAACTAAATTATAAACTGTACAACACTACACTTGCTAGTGTGTTGTACCACATTGTGGGCGCCACTACTGTACTAAATAATAAACTGAACAACACTACGCTTGCTAGTGTGTTGAACCACATTTTGGGCCCCAGTATTATACTAAATAATAAACTGTACAACACTACACTTGCTAGTGTGTTGGACCATATTGTGGGCCCCAGTATTATACTAAATAATAAACTGTACAACACTACGCTTGCTAGTGTGTTGAACCACATTGTGGGCCCCAGTATTATACTAAATAATAAACTGTACAACACTACACTTGCTAGTGTGTTGTACCACATTGTGGGTCCCAGTATTATACTAAATAATAAACTGTACAACACTACACTTGATAGTGTGTTGTACCACATTGTGGGCCCCACTACTTAACTAAATTATAAACTGTACAACACTACACTTGCTAGTGTGTTGTACCACATTGTGGGCCCCACTACTGTACTAAATAATAAACTGAACAACACTACGCTTGCTAGTGTGTTGAACGACATTTTGGGCCCCAGTATTATACTAAATAATAAACTGTACAACACTACACTTGCTAGTGTGTTGTACCACATTGTGGGCCCCACTACAGCACTAAATAATAAACTGTACAACACTACACTTGCTAGTGTGTTGTACCACATTGTGGGCCCCACTACTGCACTAAATAATAAACTGTACAACACTACGCTTGCTAGTGTGTTGAACGACATTTTGGGCCCCAGTATTATACTAAATAATAAACTGTACAACACTACACTTGCTAGAGTGTTGTACCACATTGTGGGCCCCAGTATTATACTAAATAATAAACTGTACAACACTACACTTGCTAGTGTGTTGAACCACATTGTGGGCCCCAGTATTATACTAAATAATAAACTGTACAACACTACACTTGCTAGTGTGTTGTACCACATTGTGGGCTCCAGTATTATACTAAATAATAAACTGTACAACACTACACTTGCTAGTGTGTTGAACCACATTGTGGGCCCCAGTATTATACTAAATAATAAACTGTACAACACTACACTTGCTAGTGTGTTGAACCACATTGTGGGCCCCAGTATTATACTAAATAATAAACTGTACAACACTACACTTGCTAGTGTGTTGAACCACATTGTGGGCCCCAGTATTATACTAAATAATAAACTGTACAACACTACACTTGCTGGTGTGTTGTACCACATTGTGGGCCCCACTACTGTACTAAATAACAAACTACACAACACTACACTTGCTAGTGTGTTGTACCACATTGTGGGCACCAGTATTATATTAAATAATAAACTGTACAACACTACACTTGCTAGTGTGTTGTACCACATTATGGACCCCACTACTGTACTAAATAATAAACTGTACAACACTACACTTGCTAGTGTGTTGTACCACATTGTGGGCCCCAGTATTGTACTAAATAATAAACTGTACAACACTACGCTTGCTAGTGTGTTGTACCACATTGTGGACCCCACTACTGTACTAAATAATAAACTACACAACACTACACTTGATAGTGTGTTGTACCACATTGTGGGCCCCACTACTGTACTAAATAATAAACTGTACAACTCTACACTTGCTAGTGTGTTGTACCACATTATGGACCCCACTATTGTACTAAATAATAAACTGTACAACACTACACTTGCTCGTGTGTTGTATCACATTGTGGACTCCAGTATTATACAAAATAATAAACTGTACAACACTACACTTGCTCTTGTGTTGTATCACATTGTGGGCCCCACTATTATACTAAATAATAAACTGTACAACTCTACGCTTGCTAGTGTGTTGTACCACATTGTGGACTCCAGTATTATACAAAATAATAAACTGTACAACACTACACTTGCTCGTGTGTTGTATCACATTGTGGGCCCCAGTACTGCACTAAATAATAAACTGTACAACTCTACGCTTGCTAGTGTGTTGTACCACATTGTGGGCCCCAGTACTGCACTAAATAATAAACTGTACAACTCTACGCTTGCTAGTGTGTTGTACCACATTGTGGACCCCACTACTTTAATAATAATAACTGTACAACACTACACTTGCTAGTGTGTTGTACCACAATATGGGTCCAACTACTGTACTAAATAATAAACTGTACAACACTACACTTGCTAGTGTGTTGTACCACATTGTGGACCCCACTACTTTACTAAATAATAACTGTACAACACTACACTTGCTAGTGTGTTGTACCACATTATGGGTGCAACTACTGTACTAAATAATAAACTGTACAACACTACACTTGCTAATGTGTTGTACCACCTTGTGGACCCCACTACTGTACTAAATAGTAAACTGTACAACACTACACTTTCTAGTGTGTTGTACCATATTGTGGACCCCAGTATTATACTAAATAATAAACTGTTCAACACTACACTTGCTAATGTGTTGTACCACATTGTGGAACCCACTACTGTACTAAATAATAAACTGTACAACACTACACTTGCTAGTGTGTTTTTCCACATTGTGGACCCCAGTATTATACTAAATAATAAACTGTACAACACTACACTTGCTAATGTGTTGTACCACATTGTGGGCCCCAGTATTATACTAAATAATAAACTGTACAACACTACACTTGCTAGTGTGTTGTACCACATTGTGGTCCCCACTACTGTAGTAAATAATAAACTGTACAACACTACGCTTGCCAGTGTGTTGTATCACATTGTGGGCCCCAGTACTGTACTAAATAATAAACTGTACAACACTATGCTTGCTAGTGTGTTGTACCACATTGTGGGCCCCACTACTGTACTAAATAATAAACTGTACAACACTACGCTTGCTAGTGTGTTGTATCACATTGTGGGCCCCACTACTGCACTAAAGAATAAACTGTACAACTCTACGCTTGCTAGTGTGTTGTACCACATTGTGGGCCCCAGTACTGTACTAAATAATAAACTGTACAACACTACACTTGCTAGTGTGTTGTACCACATTGTGGGCCCCACTAATGTACTAAATAATAAACTGTACAACACTACGCTTGCTAGTGTGTTGTATCACATTGTGGGTCCCAGTACTGCACTAAATAATAAACTGTACAACTCTACACTTGCTAGTGTGTTGGACCACATTGTGGGCCCCACTACAGTACTAAATAATAAACTGTACAACTCTACGCTTGCTAGTGTGTTGTACCACTTTGTGGACCCCAATACTTTAATAATAGTAACTGTACAACACTACACTTGCTAGTGTGTTGTACCACATTATGGGTCCAACTACTGTACTAAATAATAAACTGTACAACACTACACTTGCTAGTGTGTTGTACCACATTGTGGACCCCACTACTTTACTAAATAATAACTGTACAACACTACACTTGCTAGGAACATTACACTGACCAGAAATAATAAAGTGATTAATAATCCAGAGGAAATAGCAAACACTTTTAATGACTATTTTCTGGAAATTCCGCAAAAATTATTAAATAAATCACAGGTAAATACACTAAATTCTAATAATAAAATAAATATATGCAGTGATTCTTTATTTATAAATCATGTCACAAGTGAAGAGGTAAGAATAGTTATAAAAGAGCTAAAAAATAAATTCTGTGCTGGCATTGATGGCATCCCTGATGCAATTTTAAAGAAATGTGCAGAAAATATAATAAATCCACTTACGCACTTAATAAACAGTTCAATTCTCTCAGGAACTTACCCGGATATTTTGAAGTTATCAAAAGTAATTCCAGTGCACAAAAACGGTTCAAAAGATGAATTAGATAACTATCGTCCTATTACCTTACCAACTGGTATTGCAAAAATTGTGGAAAAAATTATGTATAAGAGACTGATAAGTTTCATAGAAAAAAAATAAAATATTATCAAACTCACAACATGGATTTAGAACGGAAAAATCTACACAGACAGCAATTTACGAATGTAGTAATAGTATACTGAAATTAATTGACAATAAGGAACATGTAACTGGCCTATTCTTGGATTTATCGAAAGCATTTGATGTAGTTGACCATAAAATCCTCCTTACCAAACTAAATCAATATGGTGTTAGAGGTCTAGCTAATAAATGGATAGAGTCTTACTTAACAAGGCGTAAACAAATAGTAAGCTTGAGACACAAGGATGATGGAACCAAATTACTTAATGAAACATTGTCCAATGAGGGAATTATTGAATTTGGAGTACCCCAGGGATCGGTTTTGGGCCCACTACTCTTTCTTCTATATATCAATGATATAACACAGAACGTTCATTCACATAAGGAAATTTTGTTTGCGGACGATACAACACTCGTAATAAAAGGTGAAACTAAACAGGTCATACAGCAGTCTGCTGACTCCGTAACAGGAGAGTTAACCAAATGGTCACAAGATAATCGCCTCATAATAAACTATAAAAAGACAGTATGTCTAAATTTCCACACTATACAGAATAGGAATCCTGCGATGCCCAATATAACATTAAATGGTCATCAAATAGAAAATAAATCAGAAACAAAGTTTTTAGGACTATGGATACAACAAGACTTGAAATGGAATAAACATATACAATATCTGAATACTAAACTGAACTCGATGTGCTTTGCGTTACGTATTTTGAAAACCTGCACTAGCATGCACACATTAAGAAATACTTATTTTGCTTATTTCCATTCATACTTAAGATATGGGATCATATTTTGGGATATGTCGCCAGATGTACTAAGCACGTTTAGGATACAAAAGAGAGCGATTAGAATTATGGCAAATGTAAACTCTAGAGAATCATGTAGACCTCTGTTTAAAGATTTAAACATTCTCCCACTGCCCTGCATATATATCTTTGAAAGTATTATGTTTTTTCAAAAGAATTTAATGAATAAAGATGTTTTTCTTAAAACAAACAATGATGTTCATAGGCATAACACAAGACAAAATCAAAACATTCATATTTCACACACACACACAAGCATATATCAAAAAGGAACTTTTCACACTGGAGTTAAATTATACAATAAACTACCCCAGTATATAAAACTGGCCCCAAAAATAAAAACCTTTGATAGAATGTTGAAAGCTTATCTGCAGTGCCATTGTTTTTACTCAGTAGTTGAATATTTTAGCGTATAGGAGTGATGGAATCTATAACTATATTTTACTTTTTTAATTTAATTTTAATATCTAGCTGTATGTTGTTGTATTTATAGAATTAAGTTTTCATATTATGATAATAGAGTGAGGTGTAAATAGTTGTGCAATAAGATTGTATCTATTAAGATTTGCTATTATAATAAGTTATAAATAGTTATAATCTTAGTAATATATACCTGTTAGTTCTTTTATTTTATGCATGTAAATTCTGACGTGTCCTATATCAAAAATGTATTGAATGCATGTATTTGATCAAATGGAATTAATAAAAATCTATCTATCTATCTATCTAGTGTGTTGAACCACATTATGGGTCCAACTACTGTACTAAATAATAAACTGTACAACACTACACTAGCTAATGTTTTGTACCACCTTGTGGACCCCACTACTGTACTAAATAATAAACTGTACAACACTACACTTGCTAGTGTGTTTTTCCACATTGTGGACCCCAGTATTATACTAAATAATAAACTGTACAACACTACACTTGCTAGTGTGTTGTACCACATTGTGCGCCCCACTACTGTACTAAATAATAAACTGTACAACACTACACTTGCTAGTGTGTTGTACCACATTGTGGGCCCCACTACTGTACTAAATAATAAACTGTACAACACTACACTTGCTAGTGTGTTGTACCACATTGTGGGTCCCAGTATTATACTAAATAATAACCTGTACAACACTACTCTTGCTAGTGTGTTGTACAACATTGTGGACCCCAGTATTATACTAAATAATAAACTGTACAACACTACACTTGCTAGTGTGTTGTACCACATTGTGGACCCCAGTATTATACTAAATAATAAATTGTACAACACTACACTTGCTAGTGTGTTGTACCACATTGTGGAACCCAGTATTATACTAAATAATAAATTGTACAACACTACACTTGCTAGTGCCTTGCACCACATTGTGGACCCCACTACTGTACTAAATAATAAACTACACAACACTACACTTGCTAGTGTGTTGTACCACATTGTGGGCCCCACTACTGTACTAAATAATAAACTGTACATCTCTACACTTGCTAGTGTGTTGTACCACATTATGGAACCCACTATTGTACTAAATAATAAACTGTACAACACTACACTTGCTCGTGTGTTGTATCACATTGTGGACTCCAGTATTATACAAAATAATAAACTGTACAACACTACACTTGCTCGTGTGTTGTATCACATTGTGGGCCCCACTATTGTACTAAATAATAAACTGTACAACTCTACGCTTGCTAGTGTGTTGTACCACATTGTGGACTCCAGTATTATACAAAATAATAAACTGTACAACACTACACTTGCTCGTGTGTTGTATCACATTGTGGGCCCCAGTACTGCACTAAATAATAAACTGTACAACTCTACGCTTGCTAGTGTGTTGTACCACATTGTGGGCCCCAGTACTGCACTAAATAATAAACTGTACAACTCTACGCTTGCTAGTGTGTTGTACCACATTGTGGACCCCACTACTTTAATAATAATAACTGTACAACACTACACTTGCTAGTGTGTTGTACCACAATATGGGTCCAACTACTGTACTAAATAATAAACTGTACAACACTACACTTGCTAGTGTGTTGTACCACATTGCGGACCCCGGTATTATACTAAATAATAAACTGTACAACACTACACTTGCTAGTGTGTTGTACCACATTGTGGGCCCCGGTATTATACTAAATAATAAACTGTAGAACACTACACTTGCTAGTGTGTTGTACCACATTGTGGGCCCCGGTATTATACTAAATAATAAACTGTAGAACACTACACTTGCTAGTGTGTTGTACCACATTGTGGACCCCAATATTATACTAAATATTAAACTGTACAACACTACGCTTGCTAGTGTGTTGTACCACATTATGGGCCCCACTACTATACTAAATAATAACCTGTACAACACTACACTTGCTAGTGTGTTTTACCACATTGTGGGCCCCACTACTGTACTAAATAATAAACTACACAACACTACACTTGCTAGTGTGTTGTACCACATTGTGGGCCCCACTACTATACTAAATAATAAACTGTACAATACTACACTTGCTAGTGTGTTGTACCACATTATGGGCCCCACTACTATACTAAATAATAAACTGTACAATACTACACTTGCTAGTGTGTTGTACCACATTGTGGGCCCCGGTATTATACTAAATATTAAACTGTAGAACACTACACTTGCTAGTGTGTTGTACCACATTGTGGACCCCAATATTATACTAAATATTAAACTGTACAACACTACGCTTGCTAGTGTGTTGTACCACATTATGGGCCCCACTACTATACTAAATAATAACCTGTACAACACTACACTTGCTAGTGTGTTGTACCACATTTTTGGCCCCACTACTGTACTAAATAATAAACTACACATCACTACACTTGCTAGTGTGTTGTACCACATTGTGGGCCCCACTACTATACTAAATAATAAACTGTACAATACTACACTTGCTAGTGTGTTGTACCACATTATGGGCCCCACTACTATACTAAATAATAACCTGTACAACACTACACTTGCTAGTGTGTTGTACCACATTGTGGGCCCCACTACTGTACTAAATAATAAACTACACAACACTACACTTGCTAGTGTGTTGTACCACATTGTGGTCCCACTACTGTACTAAATAATAAACTGTACAACACTACGCTTGCTAGTGTGTTGTACCACATTGTGGGCCCCAATACTGTACTAAATAATAAACTACACAACACTACACTTGCTAGTGTGTTGTACCACATTGTGGGCCCCACTACTATACTAAATAATAAACTGTACAATACTACACTTGCTAGTGTGTTGTACCACATTATGGGCCCCACTACTATACTAAATAATAAACTGTACAATACTACACTTGCTAGTGTGTTGTACCACATTATGGGCCCCACTACTATACTAAATAATAAACTGTACAACACTACACTTGCTAGTGTGTTGTACCACATTGTGGGCCCCAGTATTATACTAAATAATAAACTACACAACACTACACTTGCTAGTGTGTTGTACCACATTGTGGGCCCCACTACTATACTAAATAATAAACTGTACAATACTACACTTGCTAGTGTGTTGTACCACATTGTGGGCCCCAGTACTATACTAAATAATAAACTATACAACACTACACTTGCTAGTGTCTTGTACCACATTGTGGGCCCCACTACTGTACTAAATAATAAACTACACAACACTACACTTGCTAGTGTGTTGTACCACATTGTGGGCCCCAATACTATACTAAATAATAAACTGTACAATACTACACTTGCTAGTGTGTTGTACCACATTATGGGCCCCACTACTATACTAAATAATAAACTGTACAATACTACACTTGCTAGTGTGTTGTACCACATTATAGGCCCCACTACTATACTAAATAATAAACTGTACAACACTACACTTGCTAGTGTGTTGTACCACATTGTGGGCCCCAGTACTATACTAAATAATAAACTGTACAATACTACACTTGCTAGTGTGTTGTACCACATTGTGGGCCTTACTACTGTACTAAATAATAAACTGAACAACACTACACTGGCTAGTGTGTTGTACCACATTTTGGGTCCCAATTTTATACAAAATAATGTTTTAGATCCCTTTTTTGGGGGTGGTAGGATCTAAAACGGAGAGTTATTGTGTTGATTTAGAAGACGGTGTCTAAAAGGGGGTAGCTTCCCGCAGTCGGGCAAGCTGACCAGTGTAGAGTGTTGTTTGGTGTTAGGGGGCTCCTATAAATGATGTAGGAGTGTTTTAGGGGATGGAACTCAATGCAAGGGTCACTGTGCTGGTCGCCCAGCTGTCTGGTTAGATAATCAACTTGTACGTGTCAGCTATATGGGGCGGGCCGCTCCTAGCAGGCAGGCCGGTAGGGAATACGATGTTGCTTACACTAGCAAGTATCTGGCTACTATAAGTCACGTCTAATAGTGACGGAGAGTTCAGGAAGGGAGTTAGGGCGTAAAGAATCGTGTAAACAGTAATGCAGGTGTAAGAAACTGACCAAGTGTTTATTGGTCAGTAATAATGTATATGTGAGTCCCTTTTAAGGGATGTAGTGATGTTACAATGTAAAAGTACAATTTGTGGGTAAAGGTTACAAATATTGGAGATCTGAACACGTCTGACTCACCTCTGATGATACCAGCATAGCCTCCGGCCGTAACGTTGAAGCACTGATAATTGAGAGATCCCTTGACCTGATTAAGACGCCTTCTTATACTCTTCGGCGCTATGCTGTCAGCATTGTGATGGCATAGCTGCCCCAGTTAATAATGTGTCGCTGTGTGTAATAATTGTGCAAGGATTGAGCTGCTTTCTAGAGTGGCAAGCTGTCCTTGTGGTGTTGATGGATGTTGGTCTGGCTTTCCAAGGGTTGCCAGTTAGGAGATTTAGACAGATGATGGGGGGATGGTCTCCAAGGGGTGCATACCCCTGGGGTACTGTACAAGCGTCTTCCTCCATTTGTTCGCGTTCTCGCGAACGGGAACGGAACTGGAGGTTGGGATGTTGATGTAGTTGTTCTTGAAGCCCCCTCGTATCTCCTGGTGGTGTCTTCCTCGTCGTCGTCGGCGTCGTCGTATAGAATGGGTGATGTCGTTTCGAAGTGTAGGTGTGAGATCAGCCCGTGTTCAGAGGGGAGGGTTATGGGATGTACATATATATATATAAACTTGACATTGACATTGTAAAAATGGAAAGTGACATTGAGAAAAAAAATTGACATTGAGAAAAAAAATTGACATTGAGACAAAATTGCCATTGCCATTGTTGGCATATTGCGAGTTTCAAAAAGAAGGAGAAAGAAAAAAAAACATGGTTTGGATACTTATCCGTTACATAGTTGTGCAGGGAGGAAAAACCCAGCTAGACGAGGAATTGTGTCGTCTGGCTTTATTTTGGGGAAAAAATGCTCCCTGCTAAGAGAAAGATAGAAGAGAATAGAAAAAATGGGTGTTCCAGGGTATAATTTAGGGGATATAATCAAAGTGCATTTATTGGTTTGGGATAAAACGGAACACCCTGACAAATGGGGAAGTTAGAAGAAAGAAAAATGAAAGAAAACAAATCATGGACATTATTTACGTTGGTGGTCTTGATAATGATAACAGATATGACCCGATAATAATAATAATAGTCATTACATTTGTAATATACCTGACGATTTATAAGTGAACATAGTAAACATAGTAATAATGATGAACATAGAAAAAATAATGGTTGCCATGTTGGTACCCTGTATGTATAGGTATGTTGGCCACCCTTGTGGAACCTTTCAATCGTATGATATGGCGAGAAAATACAAAATAATTTACAATTTACAATTATCAACTATCATATATACCTTGTAGAGCTCTGTTACATGGCCAGTTATTGTATACCTCTTATACTTAGTGCGCACCTTACCATCATGCCTCGACTACCGTTCTCTAATCGGCCGTTCCTGGTGCGGTTTAGTGGCTAGTCCACTATTCTCTCCCTGTACTTATCATATAACCTCGTGGTTTTCCGTCGAGGGTCGGAATTCCACCTTAGGGTCGAAGGTTCGGCACTTACAAACTCTGTGTCGCCCTTTGAGCCTGAAGTAACGCTTCATTTGCGTATGCTGAAATGTGTTTGCGTTCAGCGATGTTCATCATCCCACGTATGCTGTCCGCCGCTGACCGCTGACGTTGTCACCTTTAAGGGTGCAACTAAAATTGATGAGTAGTGTATTTGTGTATGATATAGATGAAGGTATGTGTATTTTGGTAATATATTTACCACAGACATATTCATGCTCCTGGTTATCTGTAAATCAAAAAATGTATCCATATAAAAATGTTCATCTCTTCGTAGCTCCGTGGTCTTCCTGTGTGGGTGATAGTGGATTAATCATGAATAAGACATTACAATACATTGCAATGCATTACAGGTATATATAGAACCTTCATTGGTAGCGCTTAATTTGTAGAACTAAGTGTAGCGCCACTGAAGTCTAACTTAATCTAGGTTAGCCTATGTTAACCTATCTTAGCCTAATGTTGTCGGGCTTACCTTGGTAACGGGTTTTTAGTCACCAAGTGCCGAGATATTCTATCGCAATCCATATATATAATAATAAAAAAAAATTGCCTTAAATGTAGGCTTATGTTATATTACAATGAATTATCATGCCTTATCATGAGTTGCCGGACTTACCCTGATGCCAGGTTTGTGGGTCATCAGGCGCCGAGCGGCGTTATCTTAACCCTACTTATCTTACTTATTAATAAAATTAATTAAATGTAAACTATGCTGTATGTACATGCCGAGTGGACCTTACTCTAAAGCCGAAATGTGCTGTGCTATTATTAGCAACAGCGGTTAGTACATTTGCTTACATCTAAGTGACCTTAAAATGGCACTATGACTAAAGTACTAAAATTTAGATGGAGGCTGTCCGTTTGATTTCTCTCGCGGTGGTTCCCTTGTAGTACATTGTCGGGACCGGAACCCAACAATGTCTCGTAGTCCCCTCCGTTTTAATCCTATTGTCGACATCTATTCTAGGTCTTACTACTAGTACTAACCTATTCGCAGGCGGCTTACGGTGCCCCTGAGCAAACCGTTTCGCCCGCTGTACTTATCAGTTCTTTGCCGTTGCCATTGCGTATGTAGTCGTAGTTGGGCCGCCCACGTAACCCTTATGAGGCGCTCGCAATGCCCCTCTCTTAATGCCCATCGGCTGCCCGATGCATCGCCATTTATGTGGGCATTGGACATTGTCGTCCAATGGCATAATATTATTTTCGCCTTTATAGGCAATCGTAGTCTGCCTTTCGCAGTAATATTTCTACCCGCCGTTGTCGGCCGCAGTAGTATTTTCTTCGCCATTCTTGGCCGCAGTTATATGTATTTCGCAGTAACATTTCACTCCAACGCACAGGAGCCTTGCTTCCCGCTATGCAAGCCGTACCTAACTTAAATTTAACTAGAAGTCTAAACATAATGGGGTCGTCTCTAGGGATAGTTCTCGAGTCCGGCGCTGAGTGAGCTATTTCTCCCGCCATTCTCAGAAAGTCTCCCTGCAGGTCTTGGCTTCGACGACCGTGGCACAGAGTGGGTGTAGCATCCCTTCCTCCCAGGGGCAGTTGAGGTGCACCTAGGATTCCAGAGCTTGCCCGGCCAGGCCGCGAGTGCCTTAACCTTACGTGGTTCGTCTGTTTAGTCTAGTCGTTAAGTGAACTAGGGTAGGCTTAACATCGCCTTACCCGCTCTCAAAGTGTGGTACCTCTGGCCTTTGGCTTATGCCGTCATCACCAATCAGAGTGTATCAGATTCCTTTTTATGAAGAAAAAAAATATAGGCGTAACCTGTGTAAATAATGTATTTTTTTATGTAAAAATGTAAAATTTTTCAAGTGTTGTGGGGTTATAGATCTTCTAAGTACATAGACTACTTCTGGTCTACTATTGCTATGTCAGCTTTCCAGCGATAATGCTCTTTGTACCTTAATGGAGGTGTTAGTAGGGTCTGTAATGTCAGGTACCCTGTTATTAGGATCTGGGGGTAGTTATTTGTAGGGTGGGCTGAAAGCATGGTAGGAAGAGGGTATGCATCTTTGGGCTCAAATAAATGGTGGCCTTGAGCCGGTAATGCTACTAGGATTGTTCCTATAATGAGTGGACTGGGGAGGTAATTCCCTGGATTGCAAAGATATGAAAATTCCATGCAGGTGTGCTAGTAATACCCCTGGTAAATGGGTGGGATACTCATGCATGTATCTGGATATGAGGCGTCTGCACTCATGTACGGATAGGTGTAGGTTGAGGCATAATATCAATATATTCCTGTCATGCGGGAGTATTTTATTAATAAATAATGGTTAATATATATAATTGTGGCCTCATCTCTCATTTGGAGATGCGCATTATGCTTATTTAATGTTTGCCGACCCACCCCTAATACTCAGGTGGTAGCATCGTGATCCAAGGCGTAGCAAGCCTTCTCTTTAGACGCATGAAGACTATCAACCCCTTGTGTATACTCTGTAATGTAGTGGAGCTGTTTTGGTCGTGTTCATGTGTCTGCGTTGTTTATGTTGGACGTGAGAAGGTTATTGGAAGGGAGTAAGGTGGTACGCTAGTAGCCTGTTCTCCTGTCATCCTCCCTTGGTCCATGCTGGCTTTCTATCCGCGCCTTGGGATAGTAAAGCTTCCCGACCTAATCTGGTCTGCCATTTGTAGTGTGAATGTGTCCAGTGGACGTAGTGCGACTGGCCATGTCCTAGTCGCCTGGAATGATTTATTTTAGGAATAGAATCGCGAAAAGAAGTTATTGGGGGGGGGAGGTCTTGTTTCCTCAGAGCCCCTGTCTGTGTTCGCTTCTACTTAGTGAGCGCGCGTGTGTGTGCCTATGTTCCGCTACACCACGCGGACGGTTGGTCTGTTACAGGCTAAGTCGTAATATGTATCGCGTGTATGGGCAGAAGGCGCCCGTGGCCTGCCAACGTCTTTGCGAACGTGCTCTTATAGGCCCAAGATAAGTTCCGATGTGTCACGTCTTGTCCGTTGCTAAATGTTTTTGCAGTGTTAAAAAAAATGTATGGTGTTATAATTGTTTTGCGTTTGTAATTTCACGGTCACTGCCGATACACAATAGTGTCTTGTCACCAGCAGTATTGCAGTATGACGAGTCTGCAAGTCAGCAGTTGGTATGTGTAATGTCAGGCTGGGATGTTATTGTTCTAGATTCCTGGCGGCCTTAATGTGGCAATTCATACTATTTGCTAATACTATTGTGTGGTCACTATTCCGTGAGACCTTTGTCTTATGAAATTATCCTGCTGTGTCTGGGAAATGTATTTCCCATGTCAGGTGTATTTTGAAATTTTATGCCCGGTTTTTGGCGTGAGGAAATGTGGTATTCCCTGTTCATGTATCTGTATGGGCCAATTTGGAAGCCTGGATGATTGCCTTCCTTGGTGTCTAATGTTTACTGGGATTGGAACCCGTGATCTCGTGTCATTCTCTGTGTACTATGTCTGCGTTATTCATGTTTTGTGCGCTCCTTGTATGTATTTTGATTGTGTTCCCCGTACCAAAAATACCGTTGGATAGTTAGTTTTTGGTACGAGCGTGGTGTGTGATCATGGGTTCGGACCCGGTTGCCTGTAAAGACTTGTCACGACGTTATTTGTGCCGTCCATATTATGGCACGTTCCCCGTGTATGTGCACTGCGCAAATGAAAGTACGCATACCTGTGAGGAGTTTGCGTATTTTTGAACTCTCCTCGTAGTGTAAGTTTGGAAGTTATAGGGTCCTTGGATCTGCCGTGAATGAACGCGTCTTTCCTGTCCACTTGGAGCAGGCTTAGTTCGTCTGTGTGCGTGAAGGTCAGCCAGCCATGCGTGCCTTATCGCTTCTCGATAGTGTCTAATTTCACTCACGTGTGCATTATCTTGTTACCTGCTTGACAATGCTCTGTGACTCTATGTTTGTGTCTCTCCGCCTGAATGCTATCTCTGTAATTGTGAGTAGTGCTTCTCGCACTGTAAAAACAGAAGGAAACGTGTAGTTTAACGTGCCCGTTGATCTGTGGAATCCAAACCACAGGCCATGGCATTTCACTTCGGAAATCGCACATGCCTTGGCCACACCGTAAAAGAACCTCTCACTACTACATTTGTGTCCCCAAATCTTGTGTTAACTGTATCGTGGTTCAAGTATATTCCTATCCGTTGTACCAAATGTCGTTATACACTAGTGTGTCTGGGCCGCTAGTCGCGTGTTTAGTGACTAGATGCCGGAGGTGATTTTGTTGTTTTCCCTTTATGCCCCTCTGTTAGTGGAACTGTCCCAATCTACTTTAGCTTCCTACTTGTCTTATCCTAGAACTGGATAGCTACCCGACCTTATATTCCTGGTATTCAGAAGGTTGCGGGTTTTGAGACCGTCTTTTACCCAGAGTAATTGTTTCTGGCGCCATTCTAGGCTGTGTCTCCGGGACAGTTCTGGTGAGTGTTAGGATCGTATCCCGGTTCGGTCAGTGAGGTTTGAAGGCTATCTCTTGGCCTTTTTTCCACGTCTGCCAGCGGGATCGTTTCCTTTTCTTTTAGTAGTGTGCCCGCCTGTACGTGTAGGTGTGGGAGCTTTACGTGTATGATATGCCTTCATCCGGCGGGCGTGAATAGTGTCCTTTATGAGTTTTCTCCCATGGCGCACGCTCACTATATAATTTAGGTCAGATACCTTCCTGCAGACTTTGAAGGGACCTGACCAGCGTGGCAGGAGAAACTCGGACACGTTTTTCTTACGGGCAGAATTGGAGACCATGACCAATTGCCCGGGTGTGTATTCCACGGTCTTCCTATTCCGATCGTACCGCTCTTTTTGTTTCTTTTGAGCCTCGGCTATGTTTTTTCTAGCGTTCATTCGAGCTATCTGTAAGTGCTCTAGCCGGGCAGCATTGTCTGTGTAGGCGTCCTGTGGGATACATATATTGTCTATGGTACTTCTGGGTGTGTATCCGTGCAGTAGGAAGTGTGGAGAGTGTTTCGTAGCCGAGGATACAGAGGTATTATAACTAAAAGTAATGGCTTGCAGGTATTCATCCCAGTCTGTTCCTGCGTCCTCTGTAAATTTGGCCAGCGCTATGCCGAGTATTTTGTTCATACTCTCCATGAGTCCGTTGGTTTGCGGGGAAAAACTCGTGGTAGTGTATGCCTTAATCCGGAGTATCTCCAAAAACTGTTGGAGCACTCTCGAGGTAAAAATAGTACCTCTGTCGGATAGTAAGGTTTGGAATAGGCCGTATCGTGTGACTATATCAAATAGGAATTCGGCTATGCTGTTCGTGTCTGCTTTGGGAACAGCCTTTGTAATCATGTATCGTGTGAGATACTCGGTGGCCACCAGGATATATTTATTACCTTTCTGACTTGTTGTAATGGGGCCTTTCACATCTATCCCGACTCTGTGAAATAACTCTCCCACGGGAATTGGGTTGAGTAGTCCATGAGGCTTGCCAGGTCTTGTTTTGAATCGTTGGCAAGTGTGACATGTATTTACAAAGGTATCTATGTCGGCCTTCATGTTTACCCAATAGTACTTGTCACGGATTCTAAGGTATGTTTTATGCGTACCTAAGTGCGCCCCTGCCAGTGGGCTATTATGGTGTCCGATCATGATATTTTCTTTCAATGATTCCGGAACCGCTATAGGTGCGCTATCGTGCATGGCTGTGGGCTTAAATTTCAGTACCCCGTCTTTGTCTAGGAAAAATCGCCTAGACAGCCGTGCTGTCTTGGAGTCCACTTTATCCAAGTTTTCTAGTGCCAATAGAATCTGTTTCAAGTACGGATCACTTTCTTGCTCCTGCTTGACGTTAATCACCGTCAGGGCAAAGGTGGGCATATCGTCCCAGTCGTGGTCCTTACTGTCATCCGGGGGATCGGCTACTGGCAGCCTAGACAACCCATCTGCGTCTAGGTGTGTAGCGCCTTTCTTGTGTTTGACCACGAAGTCATATTCATACAGGCGGAATATAAACCTGTTGAGCCGCGAATTTGGGTTTTTAAATTTGTCCCAAAAAAGCAAGCTCGCGTGGTCAGTCACTACCGTGAACTTGATACCATAGAGGTATACTCTAAAATAGTTCACTCCCCACGAAAATGCCAGCATTTCCCGCTCTGTGGCAGAGTATCTAGTCTCAACGGTCGTTAGCTTCCTGCTAGCGTAGGCGACGGGCCGTTTGCGCCCTTCGGCGTCTTCCTGCAATAGGGCCGCCCCCAGCCCATACAGGCTGGCATCCACGTGTAAAAATGTGGGCCTATCACTGTGGAAGTGTTGCAGTAATGGAGGTGAGGTCAATAGTTGATTCAGTGTGTTGAAGGCATCTATGTGTTCCTGCTTGATGCTGAAGGGCGTTTTTTCACGTGTGAGTTCAGTTAGGGGATGGGCGATGTGTGCAAACCTATAGATATGCTTGCGATATTACGAAGCCAAACCAATAAAGCTGCGCAATTGTTTCAAATTTGTGGGCATTGGGATGCCCGTTATTGCGTCAGTCTTAGCTGGGTCGGGAATAATGCCCTCCCTGTTGACAATATGGCCCAATATGTTAATCTGCTGTCTGGCAAATTGACATTTCGCAGGTTTAAGCCTTAGTTTAGCTTCTCTGATCCTTGCGAAAGCCTCCTCCAAATGTACAATGTGTTCGTCAAAAGTGTTGGAGAAGACCGTTATATCATCCACGTACACTAATACGGAACGCCACTTAAGCCCTGAAAATGTCTTATCCACTAGCTTTTGGAAGGTTTGGCTGGCGTTACGGAGACCCATCGGTAAACGGGTGTAGGTAAATAATCCGTTCTCTGTAACGAACGCCAGCTTGTGCCTATCTGGTTCATAGACGGGGATTGAATAGAATCCACTATAGCAATCCATCGAACTGAACCAGCTAGCTCCACCAAGGGCGTCCAAATAGGTGTCTGCCCTTGGTAGTGGATAACTATCATTTTCGACTAACTTATTGAGCCTCCTATAGTCAGTACAAAATCTGTGCGATCCGTCCTTTTTTTGGTCAGCAGAACCGGTGAGGAGTAGTTAGAAATAACGGGCAGAATGACCCCTGCCTCGAGCATCTCTGAGATCTGAGCGTCGATGGCGTGTCTCTCCTTCTGGCTCACTCTGAAGGGAGGCTGGTGTACTGGCCGGTCACTAGTGAGTGTGACATGGTGTTCAATGAGGTCTGTCACAGCGAGATCCTTCATTGAATGGGCAAAAATATCCCTGTTGGTCTCCAGGAGCTCCGTGAGCCTTTCATTTTGCTCCGGAGTCAGGTCCTGCCTGTGGTTCTGGTTGGCCGCCTTATCTGTGTGTGTGTCTGTGTATTGGCTGATAGTGTGCAGTGTAGGGGCCTGATGCTCGTGATTTTCTCGCTCCGCTCGAATCCCATCTCTGTTCCTGGTGTATACCATGGGATGTGTGGTGAGCCTCTGGTCGTGCTTTAAAAGCATCTGACCACTAGCGAAATTTATGCTAGCCTCATATCTAGCGAGAAAATCCATGCCAATTATGGCTGACGCAGAAAGGTGTTCGATAACGAACATGGGGTGCGTTGTGGCAAAATGGTCTATCCTAATATGTATGTTTGCCACCCCCACGTTTTCTAGCGTCTGAGCATTGGCCGCTACCAGCCGGATGTCTCCCGCGACATCGTGTATTTGCGCCTCGGCAACGTGTCGTCTATTAACACAACTTACGGCTGCCCCAGTATCAATTAGGGCCGGCACTCTGTGGCCATTTATGTTGGCGTGTATCGTGAGGGCCGATACCTGAAATCCATTGCCCTGCACCGATGTATTGTGTAGGGTATATGTTGTTGTTGTTGTTGTTGTTGCCGCAGTGACATTTGTGCTGGGAAGGCACGGAGCTGTCCGCTTATCGTACCTGGCACGCTTCGCCTCTCGGCTGACTTCCTGTCCTGAATACTTTGCCCCGGTCAGCAAAGTGCGTTCGCCAAGTACATTGCCAGCTCTTTTAACCGGTCTTGCTGTTAGACTAGAAGTCTGCTGGCGAATGTTTAATGCATTGACCGTTCCTAGCTTTTGTGTAGGCGTACTGTTGTTTCCTTCCTCTTGGGAAGGTGTGTCTGCGAATGTGACCCTGAGCTTGCCCTTGTTACCCCGTTTTTTGTTCCAGGCGGTCGCGAGTTCGACTCCTGTTGTTGGCTTCTCAGTGCCGAGCGAGCTCGCGTCCTGCGCCTGTGTGTGTTCATTCCCCCCCCTGTGTTGTGGTGAAGGGGGTAGGGTTTTCTGTGTGGAGGGTTTGTGCGTGTCCTCAGGCTGTTTGCTTATGATTGTGAGGGGTGTGTAATGTCCCGCCTTAGGGTTTCCTGTAAAAAGTACATGTAGGTCCCTATCGAATCCCGCAGTTGAGAATAGCGGAGGCGAGTGCACATCAGTGTATACATGGATGTTGGCTTTCAGCACCTTGCCGAGAGCGGTCACCTCTACGGCACTGCCATAGGTGCCGTCCCTATCCATGTATTTTTTGTAATCCGCCCCGGTCTGAAATGGGTTTTCCCGCTCGTCCGACACAAAGTCTCGGTACTCGCTCCAGTTGGCCAGGATATGTTTGACCATTTTCTGTCTGTAGTCCCCATGATAATCCTCGGTATTCCGGATTAGGAAGCTCATGGCCCTAAACAGACAGTTGCCGTCTCCTTGCACGGGGTGTGTATGGAAACGGTCCGGGGGCGGATCGTCAGCCTTAGCTTTGTCTGGCTGCTTCTTCCCCTTACCCTTGCGAATTTGCTTAGGGGAAGGGCCTTTCTGTTGTTGTGTTGGGGGAGGAACATCAGCTGCTTCATCCGCTAGCCGACCCTCCCCGTCTAGGCGTTTTTTTGAAACGTGGGTGTACGCCTGCCTGTAATGTATGTGCGCCCCCCCTCGGGGTGGCTACGCCAGCTCCCCGCCTGCGGTGTGTGGCTAGGTGTAGGGAGTATTGCCCCCCTGTCTGTCCTGTGGGGTGTTTCATCCCTGAACTCCCTCGGGTATTCGTCGGGGAGGGGGTAGTGTTCCGGGCCCTTCGTGTGTTTAACCACATTGTCCCGTCCCTTTGTGGGTTTTCTTCCCTGTCGGTTATTGCCCGGTGGTCTGTTGTCCTGTCCCCGCCAGGGTGGGGTGTATGTCCGCTGCTGCTGGGGCGGGTTTTCCCGTTGATTCCCCTTTTCCCTATACTGGGCAGCTGCATACCCCTGTCTGGTCGGGGTTGGGTTTCCTCGCCTGTCCCCATTTCCCCTGTACTGTGGGGATGTATAGCTTTGCCTGCGCGGGGGCGGGTTCTCCCGATATTCCCCATTTCCCCTGTATTGCGGGGCTGCATAGCCCTGCCTGCGTGGGGGCGAGTTTTCCCGGTACTCCCTGTCTGCCCTGTATTGTGGGGCAGCGTAGGACTGTCTATTTGGTGGCGGGCTGTTTCGTCGGGGGATGTCATGGTCGTACTCCTCGGGGTAGTACTCCCGTGTGTACGGGGATGGCGAACGTCGTGAGGGGTATGTCGGCTCTGTGTCCGTGTATGATATCGGTGAATACCGAGGAGGGTAGTGCGGCCTATCCTGTGGGGGAGGTGTTGTTGGCCGCTGTGGAGGGTAGTAATTTTCCTCCCTCCCGTAGCGTCTCCTCTCTGTGTACCCCCTGTCCCTCTCAGTATAATAGTTTTCTGGTTTGTCTGCGTGCTCATCCCTTAGCGGTCTCCCGCCCGCTTGGATGGCAGCTATTGTCAGTTTCTCCATTCTGTCCACCAATTCGTCCATTTTATTATTGGTGTCGTCTTTTTGAGTTTGGAAGTGCAGATCCACGGCTTTTTCCGTAGCCTTTTCCGTGATCTTTCTTCCCTCCTCTATGGTCTTTATGTTATTTAACATATGTTGGACCGTGGGGTTGTTCATTATGCATAGCTTTTCCACTATGGCTGGTCTGAGGCCCTGCATTAACAGCTTGACTTTCTGTTTGTTTGTCATGGCTGCATTGTACTTTTCGCACATTATCAATTTTACATTGATGTATGCCTGGGCGCTCTCTTTAGGTCCCTGTGACCTCTGTCTAATTTGGTCGTAGAGATCGTCATCGTCTGGTATGAGCTGGAATTCGCTCATCAACATTACAGCGGTTTCCTCCCATGTGGCAGCCTCTAGTGCGTCCTCATGGAGCTCATACCATGTCATGGCCGCCTTTGTGAGGTAAGCAGGAAGGAGCCGTTTCCTAACTTCCTCGCTCCAACCATTGATCCGGGCCGTTCTATTGAAGGCCTTGAGATTTCCTCGGGATCCTGGCCTTCCCCCGTGAACTTTGTGGGGTGGATCATGGGGTACTCAGTGTGTCTATTCATCTCGTTTTCAGCTGTCTCTTGTTGGCTGTGGAGTGACTCTGGTCTGTTTGTGCCGTTTGCACCGCTGTCGTGTGCTGAGGTGTTTGGGCTATTTAGAGGGGAATTAGCCTCGCTTCCCGTGTACGACACCTGTGTTATGTTACCAGGTGGCTCGTCACCTGATATGTCTGTACTGATGGATGGTGTGTTGTCGTACTGTGTAGATTTAACTATGTGTACGGTCCTGTCTAAATCCTGTTTTACTCCAAAATAGTGTGGATGTCAAGAATTGCTTCTGTTGTGTGATTATTGGCCTTTATAGTGTCTGTCTCTAGTAGCTCTGTAATGCGCTCGAGCAGATTACTAGCTTTCTGCTCTGTGATTTGCAGTTGCTGCAACAATAGGGGATGGAGTGTTGGCAGGCAATCTACTTCACTAGCGCTGGATACTGGTGACTCTTGTGTGTGTTCACTGGCCTGGGACCGTGTAAAATGTACAACTTGTGCTGCGGCGGTAGGGTGTTGAGCACGGATCTGTGATGTTTTGAACTCAAGGTCCCTGAGAAGTTGTACTGCAGTCTGGTCAGTTATTAAGTCACCGTTCTTAATTTTTAGCTTCGGCAGGAGTGGAGTCGTACTAGCCGACAAATGGTGCGCAAAGTCTCTGAGTGTAGTTCTAAATGTGGACATCTAATTTCCACCGCGTTTACACTATGGGGCAAATGGGGGTTGGTGTAATAATACAAACTCCTATATGTATATGCAAAAATGTGTGACGTAATATAAGGTCCAGAAAAAAAAAAATCAGTCTCGCTTGGCTATATGCGGTACGGGCCGTTTTTACTACGAGGGCTCGTTGGTTGAGTCCTGTTCTACTATGCGTAGTACCCGGCCTCCACCATCTGTTTAAGAGCCCTTATTTGGGGGTGGTAGGATCTAAAACGGAGAGTTATTGTGTTGATTTAGAAGAAGGTGTCTAAAAGGGGGTAGCTTCCCGCAGTCGGGCAAGCTGACCAGCGTAGAGTGTTGTTTGGTGTTAGGGGGCTCCTATAAATGATGTAGGAGTGTTTTAGGGGATGGAACTCAATGCAAGGGTCACTGTGCTGGTCGCCCAGCTGTCTGGTTAAATAATCAACTTGTACGTGTCAGCTATATGGTGCGGGCCGCTCCTAGCAGGCAGGCCGGTAGGGAATACGATGTTGCTTACACTAGCAAGTATCTGGCTACTATAAGTCACGTCTAATAGTGACGGAGAGTTCAGGAAGGGAGTTAGGGCGTAAAGAAGCGTGTAAACAGTAATGCAGGTGTAAGGAACTGACCAAGTGTTTATTGGTCAGTAATAATGTATATGTGAGTCCCTTTTAAGGGATGTAGTGATGTTACGATGTAAAAGTACAATTTGTGGGTAAAGGTTACAAATATTGGAGATCTGAACACGTCTGACTCACCTCTGATGATACCAGCATAGCCTCCGGCCGTAACGTTGAAGCACTGATAATTGAGAGATCCCTTGACCTGATTAAGACGCCTTCTTATACTC
Source organism: Meconema thalassinum (assembly GCA_946902985.2). Lineage (NCBI taxonomy): Eukaryota > Metazoa > Arthropoda > Insecta > Orthoptera > Tettigoniidae > Meconema > Meconema thalassinum. The sequence goes on along the minus strand of OX336391.1, from coordinate 18,550,302 downwards.
TTCGGCGCTATGCTGTCAGCATTGTGATGGCATAGCTGCCCCAGTTAATAATGTGTCGCTGTGTGTAATAATTGTGCAAGGATTGAGCTGCTTTCTAGAGTGGCAAGCTGTCCTTGTGGTGTTGATGGATGTTGGTCTGGCTTTCCAAGGGTTGCCAGTTAGGAGATTTAGACAGATGATGGGGGGATGGTCTCCAAGGGGTGCATACCCCTGAGGTACTGTACAATAATGAACTGTACAATACTATGTTTGCTAGTGTGTTGTACCACATTGTGGGTCCCAATATTATACTAAATAATAAACTGTACAAAACTACACTTGCTAGTGTGTTGTACCACATTGTGGGCCCCACTATTATACTAAATAATAAACTGCACAACACTACACTTGCTAGTGTGTTGTACCACATTGTGGGTCCCAATATTATACTAAATAATAAACTGTACAACACTACACTTGCTAGTGTGTTGTACCACATTGTGGGTCCCAATATTATACTAAATAATAAACTGTACAACACTACACTTGCTAGTGTGTTGTACCACATTGTTGGCCCCAGTATTATACTAAATAATAAACTGCACAACACTACACTTGCTAGTGTGTTGTACCACATTGTGGGTCCCAATATTATACTAAATAATAAACTGTACAACACTACACTTGCTAGTGTGTTGTACCACATTGTGGGCCCCAGTATTGTACTAAATAATAAACTGTACAACACTACGCTTGCTAGTGTGTTGTACCACATTGTGGATCCCACTACTGTACTAAATAATAAACTACACAACACTACACTTGCTAGTGTGTTGTACCACATTGTGGGCCCCAATATTATATTAAATAATAAACTGTACAACACTACGCTTGCTAGTGTGTTGTACCACATTGTGGGCCCCAGTATTATATTAAATAATAAACTGTACAACACTACACTTGCTAGTGTGTTGTACCACATTATGGACCCCACTACTGTACTAAATAATAAACTGTACAACACTACACTTGCTAGTGTGTTGTACCACATTGTGGACCCCACTACTGTACTAAATAATAAACTACACAACACTACACCTGCTAGTGTGTTGTACCACATTATGGACCCCACTACTGTACTAAATAATAAACTACACAACACTACACTTGCTAGTGTGTTGTACCACATTATGGACCCCACTACTGTACTAAATAATAAACTACACAACACTACACTTGCTAGTGTGTTGTACCACATTATGGACCCCACTACTGTACTAAATAATAAACTGTACAACACTACACTTGCTAGTGTGTTGTACCACATTGTGGACCCCACTACTGTACTAAATAATAAACTACACAACACTACACTTGCTAGTGTGTTGTACCACATTATGGACCCCACTACTGTACTAAATAATAAACTACACAACACTACACTTGCTAGTGTGTTGTACCACATTGTGGACCCCACTACTGTACTAAATAATAAACTGTACAACACTACACTTGCTAGTGTGTTGTACCATATTATGGACCTAACAACTGTACTAAATAATAAACTACACAACACTACACTTGCTAGTGTGTTGTACCACATTGTGGACCTCACTACTTTAATAATAATAACTGTACAACACAACACTTGCTAGTGTGTTGTACCACATTATTGGTCCAACTAATGTACTAAATAATAAACTGTACAACACTACACTTGCTAGTGTGTTGTACCACATTGTGGACCCCACTACTTTACTAAATAATAACTGTACAACACTACACTTGCTAGTGTGTTGTACCACATTGTGGGCCCCAGTACTGCACTAAATAATAAACTGTACAACTCTACGCTTGCTAGTGTGTTGTACCACATTGTGGGCCCCACTACTGTACTAAATAATAAACTGTACAACACTACACTTGCTAGTGTGTTGTATCACATTGTGGGCCCCAGTACTGCACTAAATAATATACTGTACAACTCTACGCTTGCTAGTGTGTTGTACCACATTGTGGACCTCACTACTTTAATAATAATAATAACTGTACAACACTACACTTGCTAGTGTGTTGTACCACATTATTGGTCCAACTAATGTACTAAATAATAAACTGTACAACACTACACTTGCTAGTGTGTTGTACCACATTGGGGACCCCACTACTTTACTAAATAATAACTGTACAACACTACACTTGCTAGTGTGTTGTACCACATTATGGGTCCAACTACTGTACTAAATAATAAACTGTACAACACTACACTTGCTAGTGTGTTGTACCATATTGTGGACCCCACTACTGTACTAAATAATAAACTGTACAACACTACACTTGCTAGTGTGTTGTACCATATTGTGGACCCCACTACTGTACTAAATAATAAACTGTACAACACTACACTTGATAGTGTGTTGTACCACATTGTGGACCCCACTACTTTACTAAATAATAACTGTACAACACTACACTTGCTAGTGTGTTGTACCTCATTATGGGTCCAACTACTGTACTAAATAATAAACTGTACAACACTACACTTGCTAGTGTGTTGTACCATATTGTGGACCCCACTACTGTACTAAATAATAAACTGTACAACACTACACTTGCTAGTGTATTGTACCACATTATGGGTCCCACTACTGTACTAAATGAGAAACTGTACAACACTACACTTGCTAGTGTGTTGTACCATATTGTGGACCCCACTACTGTACTAAATAATAAACTGTACAACACTACACTTGCTAGTGTGTTGTACCACATTGTGGACCCCAGTATTATACTAAATAATAAACTGTTCAACACTACACTTGCTAATGTGTTGTACCAAATTGTGGAACCCACTACTGTACTAAATAATAAACTGTACAACACTACACTTGCTAGTGTGTTGTACCACATTGTGGGTCCCACTACTGTACTAAATAATAAACTGTACAACACTACACTTGCTAGTGTGTTGAACCACATTGTGGGCCCCAGTATTATACTAAATAATAAACTGTACAACACTACACTTGCTAGTGTGTTGTACCACATTGTGGGCCCCAGTACTGCACTAAATAATAAACTGTACAACTCTACGCTTGCTAGTGTGTTGTATCACATTGTGGGCCCCAGTACAGCACTAAATAATAAACTGTACAACTCTACGCTTGCTAGTGTGTTGTACCACATTATGGACCCCACTACTGTACTAAATAATAAACTGTACATCACTACACTTGCTAGGGTGTTGAACCACATTGTGGGCCCCAGTATTATACTAAATAATAAACTGTACAACACTACACTTGCTAGTGTGTTGTACCACATTGTGGAACCCACTACTGTACTAAATAATATACTGTACAACACTACACTTGCTAGTGTGTTGTACCACATTGTGTACCCCACTACTGTACTAAATAATATACTGTACAACACTACACTTGCTAGTGTGTTGTACCACATTGTGGGCCCCAGTACTTCACTAAATAATAAACTGTACAACTCTACGCTTGCTAGTGTGTTGTACCACATTGTGGGTCCCACTACTGTACTAAATAATATACTGTAATACACTACACTTGCTAGTGTGTTGTACCACATTGTGGAACCCACTACTGTACTAAATAATATACTGTACAACACTACACTTGCTAGTGTGTTGTACCACATTGTGGAACCCACTACTGTACTAAATAATATACTGTACAACACTACACTTGCTAGTGTGTTGTACCACATTGTGGACCCCACTACTGTACTAAATAATAAACTGTACAACACTACACTTGCTAGTGTGTTGTATCACATTGTGGAACCCACTACTGTACTAAATAATATACTGTACAACACTACACCTGCTAGTGTGTTGTACCACATTGTGGAACCCACTACTGTACTAAATAATATACTGTACAACACTACACTTGCTAGTGTGTTGTACCACATTGTGGACCCCACTACTGTACTAAATAATATACTGTACAACACTACACCTGCTAGTGTGTTGTACCACATTGTGGAACCCACTACTGTACTAAATAATATACTGTACAACACTACACCTGCTAGTGTGTTGTACCACATTGTGGAACCCACTACTGTACTAAATAATATACTGTACAACACTACACTTGCTAGTGTGTTGTACCACATTGTGGACCCCACTACTGTACTAAATAATATACTGTACAACACTACACTTGCTAGTGTGTTGTACCACATTGTGGACCCCACTACTGTACTAAATAATATACTGTACAACACTACACCTGCTAGTGTGTTGTACCACATTGTGGAACCCACTACTGTACTAAATAATAAACTGCACAACACTACACTTGCTAGTGTGTTGTACCACATTGTGGAACCCACTACTGTACTAAATAATATACTGTACAACACTACACCTGCTAGTGTGTTGTACCACATTGTGGAACCCACTACTGTAATAAATAATATACTGTACAACACTACACTTGCTAGTGTGTTGTACCACATTGTGGACCCCACTACTGTACTAAATAATAAACTGTACAACACTACACTTGCTAGTGTGTTGTACCACATTGTGGAACCCACTACTGTACTAAATAATAAACTGTACAACACTACGCTTGCTAGTGTGTTGTACCACATTGTGGACCCCACTACTGTACTAAATAATAAACTGTACAACACTACACTTGCTAGTGTGTTGTACCACATTGTGGGCCCCACTACTGTACTAAATAATAAACTGTACAACACTACACTTGCTAGTGTGTTGATTTTTATTAATTCCATTTGATCAAATACATGCATTCAATACATTTTTGATATAGGACACGTCAGAATTTACATGCATAAAATAAAAGAACTAACAGGTATATATTACTAAGATTATAACTATTTATAACTTATTATAATAGCAAATCTTAATAGATACAATCTTATTGCACAACTATTTACACCTCACTCTATTATCATAATATGAAAACTTAATTCTATAAATACAACAACATACAGCTAGGTATTAAAATTAAATTAAAAAAGTAAAATATAGTTATAGATTCCATCACTCCTATACGCTAAAATATTCAACTACTGAGTAAAAACAATGGCACTGCAGATAAGCTTTCAACATTCTATCAAAGGTTTTTATTTTTGGGGCCAGTTTTATATACTGGGGTAGTTTATTGTATAATTTAACTCCAGTGTGAAAAGTTCCTTTTTGATATATGCTTGTGTGTGTGTGTGAAATATGAATGTTTTGATTTTGTCTTGTGTTATGCCTATGAACATCATTGTTTGTTTTAAGAAAAACATCTTTATTCATTAAATTCTTTTGAAAAAACATAATACTTTCAAAGATATATATGCAGGGCAGTGGGAGAATGTTTAAATCTTTAAACAGAGGTCTACATGATTCTCTCGAGTTTACATTTGCCATAATTCTAATCGCTCTCTTTTGTATCCTAAACGTGCTTAGTACATCTGGCGACATACCCCAAAATATCATCCCATATCTTAAGTATGAATGGAAATAAGCAAAATAAGTATTTCTTAATGTGTGCATGCTAGTGCAGGTTTTCAAAATACGTAACGCAAAGCACATCGAGTTCAGTTTAGTATTCAGATATTGTATATGTTTATTCCATTTCAAGTCTTGTTGTATCCATAGTCCTAAAAACTTTGTTTCTGATTTATTTTCTATTTGATGACCATTTAATGTTATATTGGGCATCGCAGGATTCCTATTCTGTACAGTGTGGAAATTTAGACATACTGTCTTTTTATAGTTTATTATGAGGCGATTATCTTGTGACCATTTGGTTAACTCTCCTGTAACGGAGTCAGCAGACTGCTGTATGACCTGTTTAGTTTCACCTTTTATTACGAGTGTTGTATCGTCCGCAAACAAAATTTCCTTATGTGAATGAACGTTCTGTGTTATATCATTGATATATAGAAGAAAGAGTAGTGGGCCCAAAACCGATCCCTGGGGTACCACATTGTGGGCCCCAGTATTATACTAAATAATAAACTGCACAACACTACACTTGCTAGTGTGTTGTACCACATTGTGGAACCCAGTATTATACTAAATAATAAACTGCACAACACTACACTTGCTAGTGTGTTGTACCACATTGTGGGCCCCAGTATTATACTAAATAATAAACTATACAACACTACACTTGCTAGTGTGTTGTACCACATTGTGGGCCCCACTAATGTACTAAATAATAAACTGTACAACACTACACTTGCTAGTGTGTTGTACCACATTGGGGAACCCAGTATTATACTAAATAATAAACTGTACAACACTACACTTGCTAGTGTGTTGTACCACATTGTGGACCCCAGTATTATACTAAATAATAAACTGTTCAACACTACACTTGCTAATGTGTTGTACCAAATTGTGGAACCCACTACTGTACTAAATAATAAACTGTACAACACTACACTTGCTAGTGTGTTGTACCACATTGTGGGTCCCACTACTGTACTAAATAATAAACTGTACAACACTACACTTGCTAGTGTGTTGAACCACATTGTGGGCCCCAGTATTATACTAAATAATAAACTGTACAACACTACAATTGCTAGTGTGTTGTACCACATTGTGGGCCCCAGTACTGCACTAAATAATAAACTGTACAACTCTACGCTTGCTAGTGTGTTGTATCACATTGTGGGCCCCAGTACAGCACTAAATAATAAACTGTACAACTCTACGCTTGCTAGTGTGTTGTACCACATTATGGACCCCACTACTGTACTAAATAATAAACTGTACAACACTACACTTGCTAGGGTGTTGAACCACATTGTGGGCCCCAGTATTATACTAAATAATAAACTGTACAACACTACACTTGCTAGTGTGTTGTACCACATTGTGGAACCCACTACTGTACTAAATAATATACTGTACAACACTACACTTCCTAGTGTGTTGTACCACATTGTGTACCCCACTACTGTACTAAATAATATACTGTACAACACTACACTTGCTAGTGTGTTGTACCACATTGTGGGCCCCAGTAGTTCACTAAATAATAAACTGTTCAACTCTACGCTTGCTAGTGTGTTGTACCACATTGTGGGTCCCACTACTGTACTAAATAATATACTGTAATACACTACACTTGCTAGTGTGTTGTACCACATTGTGGAACCCACTACTGTACTAAATAATATACTGTACAACACTACACTTGCTAGTGTGTTGTACCACATTGTGGAACCCACTACTGTACTAAATAATATACTGTACAACACTACACTTGCTAGTGTGTTGTACCACATTGTGGACCCCACTACTGTACTAAATAATAAACTGTACAACACTACACTTGCTAGTGTGTTGTATCACATTGTGGAACCCACTACTGTACTAAATAATATACTGTACAACACTACACCTGCTAGTGTGTTGTACCACATTGTGGAACCCACTACTGTACTAAATAATATACTGTACAACACTACACTTGCTAGTGTGTTGTACCACATTGTGGACCCCACTACTGTACTAAATAATATACTGTACAACACTACACCTGCTAGTGTGTTGTACCACATTGTGGAACCCACTACTGTACTAAATAATATACTGTACAACACTACACCTGCTAGTGTGTTGTACCACATTGTGGAACCCACTACTGTACTAAATAATATACTGTACAACACTACACTTGCTAGTGTGTTGTACCACATTGTGGACCCCACTACTGTACTAAATAATATACTGTACAACACTACACTTGCTAGTGTGTTGTACCACATTGTGGACCCCACTACTGTACTAAATAATATACTGTACAACACTACACCTGCTAGTGTGTTGTACCACATTGTGGAACCCACTACTGTACTAAATAATATACTGTACAACACTACACTTGCTAGTGTGTTGTACCACATTGTGGACCCCACTACTGTACTAAATAATATACTGTACAACACTACACCTGCTAGTGTGTTGTACCACATTGTGGAACCCACTACTGTACTAAATAATAAACTGTACAACACTACACTTGCTAGTGTGTTGTACCACATTGTGGAACCCACTACTGTACTAAATAATATACTGTACAACACTACACCTGCTAGTGTGTTGTACCACATTGTGGAACCCACTACTGTAATAAATAATATACTGTACAACACTACACTTGCTAGTGTGTTGTACCACATTGTGGACCCCACTACTGTACTAAATAATAAACTGTACAACACTACACTTGCTAGTGTGTTGTACCACATTGTGGAACCCACTACTGTACTAAATAATAAACTGTACAACACTACGCTTGCTAGTGTGTTGTACCACATTGTGGACCCCACTACTGTACTAAATAATAAACTGTACAACACTACACTTGCTAGTGTGTTGTACCACATTGTGGGCCCCACTACTGTACTAAATAATAAACTGTACAACACTACACTTGCTAGTGTGTTGTACCACATTGTGGGCCCCAGTATTATACTAAATAATAAACTGCACAACACTACACTTGCTAGTGTGTTGTACCACATTGTGGAACCCAGTATTATACTAAATAATAAACTGCACAACACTACACTTGCTAGTGTGTTGTACCACATTGTGGGCCCCAGTATTATACTAAATAATAAACTATACAACACTACACTTGCTAGGGTCTTGTACCACATTGTGGGCCCCACTAATGTACTAAATAATAAACTGTACAACACTACACTTGCTAGTGTGTTGTACCACATTGGGGAACCCAGTATTATACTAAATAATAAACTGCACAACACTACACTTGCTAGTGTGTTGTACCACATTGTGGGCCCCAGTATTATACTAAATAATAAACTATACAACACTACACTTGCTAGTGTGTTGTACCACATTATGGGTCCAACTACTGTACTAAATAATAAACTGTACAACACTACACTTGCTAGTGTGTTGTACCATATTGTGGACCCCACTACTGTACTAAATAATAAACTGTACAACACTACACTTGCTAGTGTGTTGTACCATATTGTGGACCCCACTACTGTACTAAATAATAAACTGTACAACACTACACTTGATAGTGTGTTGTACCACATTGTGGACCCCAACATTACTAAATAATAACTGTACAACACTACACTTGCTAGTGTGTTGTACCTCATTATGGGTCCAACTACTGTACTAAATAATAAACTGTACAACACTACACTTGCTAGTGTGTTGTACCATATTGTGGACCCCACTACTGTACTAAATAATAAACTGTACAACACTACACTTGCTAGTGTATTGTACCACATTATGGGTCCCACTACTGTACTAAATGAGAAACTGTACAACACTACACTTGCTAGTGTGTTGTACCATATTGTGGACCCCACTACTGTACTAAATAATAAACTGTACAACACTACACTTGCTAGTGTGTTGTACCACATTGTGGACCCCAGTATTATACTAAATAATAAACTGTTCAACACTACACTTGCTAATGTGTTGTACCAAATTGTGGAACCCACTACTGTACTAAATAATAAACTGTACAACACTACACTTGCTAGTGTGTTGTACCACATTGTGGGTCCCACTACTGTACTAAATAATAAACTGTACAACACTACACTTGCTAGTGTGTTGAACCACATTGTGGGCCCCAGTATTATACTAAATAATAAACTGTACAACACTACACTTGCTAGTGTTTTGTACCACATTGTGGGCCCCAGTACTTCACTAAATAATAAACTGTACAACTCTACGCTTGCTAGTGTGTTGTACCACATTATGGACCCCACTACTGTACTAAATAATAAACTGTACATCACTACACTTGCTAGGGTGTTGAACCACATTGTGGGCCCCAGTATTATACTAAATAATAAACTGTACAACACTACACTTGCTAGTGTGTTGTACCACATTGTGGAACCCACTACTGTACTAAATAATATACTGTACAACACTACACCTGCTAGTGTGTTGTACCACATTGTGTACCCCACTACTGTACTAAATAATATACTGTACAACACTACACTTGCTAGTGTGTTGTACCACATTGTGGGCCCCAGTACTTCACTAAATAATAAACTGTACAACTCTACGCTTGCTAGTGTGTTGTACCACATTGTGGGTCCCACTACTGTACTAAATAATATACTGTAATACACTACACTTGCTAGTGTGTTGTACCACATTGTGGAACCCACTACTGTACTAAATAATATACTGTACAACACTACACTTGCTAGTGTGTTGTACCACATTGTGGAACCCACTACTGTACTAAATAATATACTGTACAACACTACACTTGCTAGTGTGTTGTACCACATTGTGGACCCCACTACTGTACTAAATAATAAACTGTACAACACTACACTTGCTAGTGTGTTGTATCACATTGTGGAACCCACTACTGTACTAAATAATATACTGTACAACACTACACCTGCTAGTGTGTTGTACCACATTGTGGAACCCACTACTGTACTAAATAATATACTGTACAACACTACACTTGCTAGTGTGTTGTACCACATTGTGGACCCCACTACTGTACTAAATAATATACTGTACAACACTACACCTGCTAGTGTGTTGTACCACATTGTGGAACCCACTACTGTACTAAATAATATACTGTACAACACTACACCTGCTAGTGTGTTGTACCACATTGTGGAACCCACTACTGTACTAAATAATATACTGTACAACACTACACTTGCTAGTGTGTTGTACCACATTGTGGACCCCACTACTGTACTAAATAATATACTGTACAACACTACACTTGCTAGTGTGTTGTACCACATTGTGGACCCCACTACTGTACTAAATAATATACTGTACAACACTACACCTGCTAGTGTGTTGTACCACATTGTGGAACCCACTACTGTACTAAATAATATACTGTACAACACTACACTTGCTAGTGTGTTGTACCACATTGTGGACCCCACTACTGTACTAAATAATATACTGTACAACACTACACCTGCTAGTGTGTTGTACCACATTGTGGAACCCACTACTGTACTAAATAATAAACTGCACAACACTACACTTGCTAGTGTGTTGTACCACATTGTGGAACCCACTACTGTACTAAATAATATACTGTACAACACTACACCTGCTAGTGTGTTGTACCACATTGTGGAACCCACTACTGTAATAAATAATATACTGTACAACACTACACTTGCTAGTGTGTTGTACCACATTGTGGACCCCACTACTGTACTAAATAATAAACTGTACAACACTACACTTGCTAGTGTGTTGTACCACATTGTGGAACCCACTACTGTACTAAATAATAAACTGTACAACACTACGCTTGCTAGTGTGTTGTACCACATTGTGGACCCCACTACTGTACTAAATAATAAACTGTACAACACTACACTTGCTAGTGTGTTGTACCACATTGTGGGCCCCACTACTGTACTAAATAATAAACTGTACAACACTACACTTGCTAGTGTGTTGTACCACATTGTGGGCCCCAGTATTATACTAAATAATAAACTGCACAACACTACATTTGCTAGTGTGTTGTACCACATTGTGGAACCCAGTATTATACTAAATAATAAACTGCACAACACTACACTTGCTAGTGTGTTGTATAACATTGTGGGCCCCAGTATTATACTAAATAATAAACTATACAACACTACACTTGCTAGTGTGTTGTACCACATTGTGGGCCCCACTAATGTACTAAATAATAAACTGTACAACACTACACTTGCTAGTGTGTTGTACCACATTGGGGAACCCAGTATTATACTAAATAATAAACTGTACAATACTACACTTGCTAGTGTGTTGTACCACATTGTGGACCCCAGTATTATACTAAATAATAAACTGTTCAACACTACACTTGCTAATGTGTTTTACCAAATTGTGGAACCCACTACTGTACTAAATAATAAACTGTACAACACTACACTTGCTAGTGTGTTGTACCACATTGTGGGTCCCACTACTGTACTAAATAATAAACTGTACAACACTACACTTGCTAGTGTGTTGAACCACATTGTGGGCCCCAGTATTATACTAAATAATAAACTGTACAACACTACACTTGCTAGTGTGTTGTACCACATTGTGGGCCCCAGTACTGCACTAAATAATAAACTGTACAACTCTACGCTTGCTAGTGTGTTGTATCACATTGTGGGCCCCAGTACAGCACTAAATAATAAACTGTACAACTCTACGCTTGCTATTGTGTTGTACCACATTATGGACCCCACTACTGTACTAAATAATAAACTGTACATCACTACACTTGCTAGGGTGTTGAACCACATTGTGGGCCCCAGTATTATACTAAATAATAAACTGTACAACACTACACTTGCTAGTGTGTTGTACCACATTGTGGAACCCACTACTGTACTAAATAATATACTGTACAACACTACACTTGCTAGTGTGTTGTACCACATTGTGTACCCAACTACTGTACTAAATAATATACTGTACAACACTACACTTGGTAGTGTGTTGTACCACATTGTGGGCCCCAGTACTTCACTAAATAATAAACTGTTCAACTCTACGCTTGCTAGTGTGTTGTACCACATTGTGGGTCCCACTACTGTACTAAATAATATACTGTAATACACTGCACTTGCTAGTGTGTTGTACCACATTGTGGAACCCACTACTGTACTAAATAATATACTGTACAACACTACACTTGCTAGTGTGTTGTACCACATTGTGGAACCCACTACTGTACTAAATAATATACTGTACAACACTACACCTGCTAGTGTGTTGTACCACATTGTGGACCCCACTACTGTACTAAATAATAAACTGTACAACACTACACTTGCTAGTGTGTTGTATCACATTGTGGAACCCACTACTGTACTAAATAATATACTGTACAACACTACACCTGCTAGTGTGTTGTACCACATTGTGGAACCCACTACTGTACTAAATAATATACTGTACAACACTACACTTGCTAGTGTGTTGTACCACATTGTGGACCCCACTACTGTACTAAATAATATACTGTACAACACTACACCTGCTAGTGTGTTGTACCACATTGTGGAACCCACTACTGTACTAAATAATATACTGTACAACACTACACCTGCTAGTGTGTTGTACCACATTGTGGAACCCACTACTGTACTAAATAATATACTGTACAACACTACACTTGCTAGTGTGTTGTACCACATTGTGGACCCCACTACTGTACTAAATAATATACTGTACAACACTACACTTGCTAGTGTGTTGTACCACATTGTGGACCCCACTACTGTACTAAATAATATACTGTACAACACTACACCTGCTAGTGTGTTGTACCACATTGTGGAACCCACTACTGTACTAAATAATATACTGTACAACACTACACTTGCTAGTGTGTTGTACCACATTGTGGACCCCACTACTGTACTAAATAATATACTGTACAACACTACACCTGCTAGTGTGTTGTACCACATTGTGGAACCCACTACTGTACTAAATAATAAACTGTACAACACTACACTTGCTAGTGTGTTGTACCACATTGTGGAACCCACTACTGTACTAAATAATATACTGTACAACACTACACCTGCTAGTGTGTTGTACCACATTGTGGAACCCACTACTGTAATAAATAATATACTGTACAACACTACACTTGCTAGTGTGTTGTACCATATTGTGGACCCCACTACTGTACTAAATAATAAACTGTACAACACTACACTTGCTAGTGTGTTGTACCACATTGTGGAACCCACTACTGTACTAAATAATAAACTGTACAACACTACGCTTGCTAGTGTGTTGTACCACATTGTGGACCCCACTACTGTACTAAATAATAAACTGTACAACACTACACTTGCTAGTGTGTTGTACCACATTGTGGGCCCCACTACTGTACTAAATAATAAACTGTACAACACTACACTTGCTAGTGTGTTGTACCACATTGTGGGCCCCAGTATTATACTAAATAATAAACTGCACAACACTACACTTGCTAGTGTGTTGTACCACATTGTGGAACCCAGTATTATACTAAATAATAAACTGCACAACACTACACTTGCTAGTGTGTTGTACCACATTGTGGGCCCCAGTATTATACTAAATAATAAACTATACAACACTACACTTGCTAGTGTCTTGTACCACATTGTGGTCCCCACTAATGTACTAAATAATAAACTGCACAACACTACACTTGCTAGTGTGTTGTACCACATTGGGGAACCCAGTATTATACTAAATAATAAACTGCACAACACTACACTTGCTAGTGTGTTGTACCACATTGTGGGCCCCAGTATTATACTAAATAATAAACTATACAACACTACACTTGCTAGTGTGTTGTAACACATTGTGGGTCCCAATATTATACTAAATAATAAACTGTACAACACTACACTTGCTAGTGTGTTGTACCACATTGTGGGCCCCACTATTATACTAAATAATAAACTGTACAACACTACATCTGCTAGTGTGTTGTACCACATTGGGGACCCCAGTATTATACTAAATAATAAACTGTACAACACTACACTTGCTAGTGTGTTGTACCACATTGTGGACCCCACTACTGTACTAAATAATAAACTGTACAACACTACACTTGCTAGTGTGTTGTACCACATTGTGGACCCCACTATTATACTAAATAATAAACTGTACAACACTACACTTGCTAGTGTGTTGTACCACATTGTGGGCCCCACTATTATACTAAATAATAAGCTGTACAACACTACACTTGCTAGTGTGTTGTACCACATTGTGGGCCCCACTATTATACTAAATAATAAACTGTACAACACTACACTTGCCAGTGTGTTGTACCACCTTGTGGGCCCCACTACTGTACTAAATAATAAACTGTACATCACTACACTTGCTAGTGTGTTGTACCACATTGTGGGCCCCACTATTATACTAAATAATAAACCGTACAACACTACACTTGCTAGTGTGTTGTACCACATTATGGGCCCCACTACTGTACTAAATAATAAACTGTACAACACTACACTTGCTAGTGTGTTGTACCACATTGTGGACCCCACTATTATACTAAATAATAAACTGTACAACACTACACTTGCTAGTGTGTTGTACCACATTGTGGGCCCCACTATTACACTAAATAATAAACTGTACAACACTACACTTGCTAGTGTGTTGTACCACATTCTGGGCCCCACTATTATACTAAATTACAAACTGTACAACACTACACTTGCCAGTGTGTTGTATCACATTGTGGGCCCCAGTACTGCACTAAATTATAAACTGTACAACTCTACGCTTGCTAGTGTGTTCTACCACATTTTGGACTCCACTACTATACTAAATAATAAACTGTACAACACTACACTTGCTAGTGTGTTGTACCACATTATGGGTACCACTACTGTACTAAATAATAAACTGTACAACACTACACTTGCTAGTGTGTTCTACCACATTGTGGACACAACTATATACTAAATAATAAACTGTACAACACTACACTTGCTAGTGTGTTGTATCACATTGTGGGCCCCAGTACTGCACTAAATAATAAACTGTACAACTCTACGCTTGCTAGTGTGTTGTACCACATTATGGACCCCACTACTGTACTAAATAATAAACTGTACAACACTACACTAGCTAGTGTGTTGTACCACATTGTGGGCCCCAGTATTATACTAAATAATAAACTGTACAACACTACACTTGCTAGTGTGTTGAACCACATTGTGGGCCCCAGTATTATACTAAATAATAAACTGTACAACACTACAATTGCTAGTGTGTTGTACCACATTGTGGGCCCCAGTACTGCACTAAATAATAAACTGTACAACTCTACGCTTGCTAGTGTGTTGTATCACATTGTGGGTCCCACTACTGTACTAAATAATATACTGTACAACACTACACTTGCTAGTGTGTTGTACCACATTGTGGAACCCACTACTGGACTAAATAATATACTGTACAACACTACCCGTGCTAGTGTGTTGTACCACATTGGGGAACCCAGTATTATACTAAATAATAAACTGCACAACACTACACTTGCTAGTGTGTTGTACCACATTGTGGGCCCCAGTATTATACTAAATAATAAACTATACAACACTACACTTGCTAGTGTGTTGTACCACATTGTGGGTCCCAATATTATACTAAATAATAAACTGTACAACACTACACTTGCTAGTGTGTTGTACCACATTGTGGGCCCCACTATTATACTAAATAATAAACTGTACAACACTACATCTGCTAGTGTGTTGTACCACATTGGGGACCCCAGTATTATACTAAATAATAAACTGTACAACACTACACTTGCTAGTGTGTTGTATCACATTGTGGACCCCACTATTATACTAAATAATAAACCGTACAACACTACACTTGCTAGTGTGTTGTACCACATTATGGGCCCCACTACTGTACTAAATAATAAACTGTACAACACTACACTTGCTAGTGTGTTGTACCACATTGTGGACCCCACTATTATACTAAATAATAAACCGTACAACACTACACTTGCTAGTGTGTTGTACCACATTATGGGCCCCACTACTGTACTAAATAATAAACTGTACAACACTACACTTGCTAGTGTGTTGTACCACATTGTGGACCCCACTATTATACTAAATAATAAACTGTACAACACTACACTTGCTAGTGTGTTGTACCACCTTGTGGGCCCCACTACTGTACTAAATAATAAACTGTACAACACTACACTTGCTAGTGTGTTGTACCACATTGTGGGCCCCACTATTATACTAAATAATAAACCGTACAACACTACACTTGCTAGTGTGTTGTACCACATTATGGGCCCCACTACTGTACTAAATAATAAACTGTACAACACTACACTTGCTAGTGTGTTGTACCACATTGTGGACCCCACTATTATACTAAATAATAAACTGTACAACACTACACTTGCTAGTGTGTTGTACCACATTGTGGGCCCCACTATTATACTAAATAATAAACTGTACAACACTACACTTGCTAGTGTGTTGTACCACATTGTGGGCCCCACTATTATACTAAATTACAAACTGTACAACACTACACTTGCCAGTGTGTTGTATCACATTGTGGGCCCCAGTACTGCACTAAATTATAAACTGTACAACTCTACGCTTGCTAGTGTGTTGTACCACATTTTGGACCCCACTACTATACTAAATAATAAACTGTACAACACTACACTTGCTAGTGTGTTGTACCACATTATGGGTCCCACTACTGTACTAAATAATAAACTGTACAACACTACACTTGCTAGTGTGTTCTACCACATTGTGGACCCCACTATTATACTAAATAATAAACTGTACAACACTACACTTGCTAGTGTGTTGTATCACATTGTGGGCCCCAGTACTGCACTAAATAATAAACTGTACAACTCTACGCTTGCTAGTGTGTTGTACCACATTATGGACCCCACTACTGTACTAAATAATAAACTGTACAACACTACACTTGCTAGTGTGTTGTACCACATTGTGGGCCCCAGTATTATACTAAATAATAAACTGTACAACACTACACTTGCTAGTGTGTTGAACCACATTGTGGGCCCCAGTATTATACTAAATAATAAACTGTACAACACTACACTTGCTAGTGTGTTGTACCACATTGTGGGCCCCAGTACTGCACTAAATAATAAACTGTACAACTCTACGCTTGCTAGTGTGTTGTATCACATTGTGGGCCCCAGTACTGCACTAAATAATAAACTGTACAACTCTACGCTTGCTAGTGTGTTGTACCACATTATGGACCCCACTACTGTACTAAATAATAAACTGTACAACACTACACTTGCTAGTGTGTTGAACCACATTGTGGGCCCCAGTATTATACTAAATAATAAACTGTACAACACTACACTTGCTAGTGTGTTGTACCACATTGTGGAACCCACTACTGTACTAAATAATATAGTGTACAACACTACACTTGCTAGTGTGTTGTACCACATTGTGGACCTCACTACTGTACTAAATAATAAACTGTACAACACTACACTTGCTAGTGTGTTGTACCACATTGTGGAACCCACTACTGTACTAAATAATATACTGTACAACACTACACTTGCTAGTGTGTTGTACCACATTGTGTACCCCACTACTGTACTAAATAATATACTGTACAACACTACACTTGCTAGTGTGTTGTACCACATTGTGGGCCCCAGTACTTCACTAAATAATAAACTGTACAACTCTACGCTTGCTAGTGTGTTGTACCACATTGTGGGTCCCACTACTGTACTAAATAATATACTGTGTAACACTACACTTGCTAGTGTGTTGTACCACATTGTGGAACCCACTACTGTACTAAATAATATACTGTACAACACTACACTTGCTAGTGTGTTGTACCACATTGTGGAACCCACTACTGTACTAAATAATATACTGTACAACACTACACTTGCTAGTGTGTTGTACCACATTGTGGACCCCACTACTGTACTAAATTATAAACTGTACAACACTACACTTGCTAGTGTGTTGTACCACATTGTGGAACCCACTACTGTACTAAATAATAAACTGTACAACACTACACTTGCTAGTGTGTTGTACCACATTGTGGAACCCACTACTGTACTAAATAATAAACTGTACAACACTACACTTGCTAGTGTGTTGTACCACATTGTGGGCCCCACTACTGTACTAAATAATAAACTGTACAACACTACACTTACTTCGAATTTTTCTCTTGGTCCCTAGCATTTTATATACAATCAATCATGATTAATTCGAATTACATTTTGGATAATTTGAAGTTTTTAGTGTAAAAAGCCGATCGGAAGCCAAACAGTTGGGACAATTCCCGAAAAAAAAAGTTCCGTGTGCAGCCCAAGCAACAAACCACATCACAGAACTTACGCGGTTTGTTTAAGGTAGAAATGACGTAAGTAGTTCTGTTTTCCGTTCCTTAAATTTGTTAGTTTCTTTTGTGATGGCTGAGAGACTTAATTGTAGGAAATAGGTGAAAACCTCAAACTATTTTGAAAAACAATAGATTTCTCTAAGACTTAACTAGATTGCTGGATTAATACTGTCGTTAAATAGGTGAATAGTCCATTTTGGTTTTATTTGACATTTGAAACTTTTGAGGTAATTCACGATACAGTACCGTTGTCTGTTAATCTGCTTTGTTGAACGTAAATCATTATGTAAACGTAATACAATATATTTTCTCCACCCTTTAAAAAAAATTAATTCGAATTTTTGGATAATTCGAATTTTTTTACTGGTCCCTTGATGTTCGAATTATCCAAGTTCCACTGTAGTTTCGGAGATATTGAATGCTGGTGAAATATTTCGCACTGCCGCCATGTTGGATTGGTGAGACGTAACAAAATTTGAAGGGCACGGTCTGGGTCGACCTAAAATGTGCTATGAACTTACCGAGTTTCATTGAAATCGTTCCAGCCGTTTAGACGTTATTAGGAGAAGGGGGAGGGGGGAATCCATCACACACACACGCACACACAGACAGACACACGGACAAAAGGTGATCTCATAAGCCTATTTTTTCATAAATGAAAATTGGCTAAAAATGAAGAAAAAGTAGACTTATGAGATCGATCCGAGAAAATGTGTGTCTGTCCGTCTGTCCTTCTGTCTGTCTGTGTGTGTGTCCCTCCCTCTCAACTCCTAAATGGCTGCAGCAATTGAAAGCAAATTTGGTATGAGTAAAGATATATATCTGTATATCAGAAGCCCATATTTGAAAATGATGTCAGTGCTACCAACTGCTGAAAACCGCACTTGAAATTTGAGCTCCATGTTGCATATATTGGAAGGTATCCATGGGAGCTGTTCCAAAATTGGCACACATATAGACAATATTTCAGTTTATTTTCCAGGAAGCCATACATGGCAGTGTTGCCAAAGTGATTCTAAGCTTGCTGATAAGTCCTATTTTTAATGCATATATCTTCTACACTATCAATTGAATGTCAACCATATTTCGTAAGTACTATGTGTACATAAATAGATATGGCTGAGAGTATTCTTAAGAGCCACTAGGGCTACCAACTGTCAATAAATGTTCTCTCTATTCCTTTATCCAAAAACCAAGATATCAGAAAGTATGCAAGCCGACAGCTTTAAACTATGCACTCATATAGTACCTGACATTCTAGATTAATTTGGAGTAACTAACATACGTCAGTGCTACCTACATGATTCTAGGCCTGCTGATAGGACCAATTTGTAAATGCATGTAACTTCTATAGTACCAATTGGATTTCAATCAAATTTTGTATGTGCTATGTGTAGCATAACAGATATGACTATGCGTATCCTTAAGAGCAACCAGGGCCGTCAACTGTTAATAAATGCTGTCTCTATTTTTTACACTAATATCAATATATCACAAAGTATGCAAGCCAACAGCTCTGAACTTTGCACACGTATAGTACCTGACATTATAGATTAATTTGGTGTAACTAATATACGACTATGCTGCCAACATGATTCTAAGTCTGCTGATAGGTCCAATTTTAAAATACATGTAACGTCTATACTAACAAATGGATTTCATCCAAAATTGGCAAAACAATTGTTTATAATATTTCAGATTATTTCTGACCAACACATGCATG
Source organism: Meconema thalassinum (assembly GCA_946902985.2). NCBI lineage: Eukaryota > Metazoa > Arthropoda > Insecta > Orthoptera > Tettigoniidae > Meconema > Meconema thalassinum. Next base: position 18,529,609 of record OX336391.1, on the reverse strand, counting down.
ACATTGTTGACAACATGATTTTACTCGCGCTGATAGATCCTATGTCTAACTGCATGTAACGTCCATGCTATCCATTGGACTTCAACCAAATTTTGCATTCTGTACTGTACCCTTATATCTGGATGATCCACCAAAATCCTAGGCTGGAAATAATAATGGAATGTAGCATCTTGAAGTCCCGGCTAAAAACAGCATGATGCTAAGTGGTGAAAACATTCAGAATAAGGAAAAGGATTGTTTTAAAGCGGAATGTGCTATAGTAACTACCTACAGAACAGTAGGGTTCTCTATCTACTCAGGAACAATGAGAATCTATGAAAATCTCGGGCGTAAGGATGCGGATGAGGTCCCTCGGGAACATCCACCCTACAGCACATTCCTATACCATTTAACTACAAAGATAATGCCAATTTACTTTAAAAATCAGGGTAACGTAACGACGTGCCTGTCGTGTTTTATAAAAAAAATGAAAAAATTCACGTTTCCTGCAACTGGCATTGATTATATGCCTTAATATCGTTAAATAAAAACAACTGACCAAATGTCGTAACTTCACTTGCATAAAATGCATGTTTGTTTCCTATAGAAACCATGAAAAACATTATTTCAAAGGCTCTTATACGCCTAAACAAAATCATGACTTAAATAGCAGCAAACAACTGCTCTTCCCTGGGTAACGGGAGTTAAATAACAAGAAAAATGTTCTTAAGTTAAATAAAAAAAAATAGCCCCATGAATAAATGAATTTACCACTGACGTAGATCTCCGTCATTACAAAGACTATTCATCACTCTATACAATTATCTCCCGCGTCCTATCTCTTAAATTCTTCTCTTGGAAGCGATAAAACTCTCTATTTAAATCTAAATTATAAGTTAAATCATAATAATACTGCGCGTAAATGTAATTATAAACCTATCTGTAATACACTTACTGTACAATACAAATACTAACATTGTAGTTCAGCAACTACTCAATAAAATAAAATGTGTACAACTGTCCGACTGCTTTCTTTATTGGCTTTAGAAAATAATCATTCACCCTTATTCGCGATACTGTGACAATCCGGGATTCTATAGTCCACACAATTAAGTAGAGACATAGTTCAAAGACCTCATATAACTTGTCTGACAATAATAAAAATACATACTTCCACTGCGTTGAATAATTACCGTAAATTCAATATCTAATTCAGGACATTTAATAGATCTCAGTTTACTCTCAGTTTCAACAAAGATCCATTAAATCCTATAATTTCTATCAGATTGAACTTCATCTAGGATCCGCTGTCCTGTGAATTTCAAGAAGTTTCAACTATATGAGACTATTGCAATAAATTCCAATTATAATAAACATCAATAATACTGCATCTTCATAAACATCCTATTTCAACTTCAAATATGCGCAAGTCCGTCACTACAGACATTCCTTCAACAATTGACCAATGGCTTCACAATTGCCCATTGTCTTACAATAAATACCTCCGTCTGCTACGGGAATAATAAATCTCACTCTCTGAGATGCTTCGCAGTTCCTTTCAAAAAATATATACTTCTTAATTCACTTCTCATTAACAAATTCTTTTCATAGTTGCAACAACCGTAATAAAATATTTAATAAAAATACTGGTTCTATCAATGAATTTATTTAACAGGTAATACGATAAAATACTAGTCTTCAAGTAACAATCTTATATCTTTGCATCACTCACATTTCTATAAGAGCTTACAATTAGTTGCAATACTCCTTTAAATCTTTCTTCACATTCTTATTACTTCAAAATACGCTAAAATTCGTATTTCTTAACTTCTCATTGCATTCCTTTACATATTCATTCTTTAATATATTTCTCACAAATTTTAATACTTATAATTGTTAGTCACCAAATATTTCTCACCAAATCTGTCTAATAAGCTATCAGATCGTGACTTGGCGCAGATCTCAACATAAGATCTTTAAGAATTGCGTTCTTTAAAAATTTATCTCTGTATAACATTCTTGAAATAAATTTCCGTCATTATTATCGTTAACAAAAAACGGTATCTTACAATTCAAAAATTAACAAATGTGATTTAAACACATTTAAACTTTACCATAAATATATCCTGAACTAAACTGTAAAATCTCCCCATTCAAATTTCGAAAGTCGCAAAATTCTAAAAATTCAAAAGAAAATTCTAAAGGAAAATTCCAAATTCTCAAATTCGACGAAAAACGTGAATAAACATCCGCTTGATGTAGTTATGAAAATACTAGCTGTACCCGGCATGCGTTGCAATGCCAATCAAAGAAAGTGTTGACGTTGTAACTTTGTTGAAGTCCTTTTGGATTCCAAATATTTATTTATTTTCCGTTAACCACCTCGAAACTATTGTAAAATTGATTTACTATCTCAAAAAAAATCATGGGAGCGTGCTCAACAACTCGCCAAAGTTTCATCGCATTGAAATAAATGGTTTATGAACGCATACGGAACTATGTTGAAACGATTCGAGCGCCGTCACCCATTTGTTGAATATACTCGTACGCTACCTATTGTAAAATGGATTTACTAAGTCGAAACCCTTCCCTGGCGTGTACACAACAACTCATGAACGTTTCATCGCAATCGGATGAATGGCATATGAACGCATACGGGATTTTGTGTAAACGATTCATGCGCCTTCACTCATTTGTTGAATCTTCTTGTGCGCCACCCATTGAAAAACGGATTTACTGATTCATACACCTTCGCAGGACTGTACTCAACTCACCAACGTATTATCACAATCGTATGAATGGTATATGAACACATACGGGACTTGGTTGAAACGATTCACGCGCTGTCGCTCATTAGTTGAATCTACTCGTGCGCTACCAATTGTAAAATGGATTTACTAAAACTGAAATCTTTGCATGAGTGGAAAAAACATTTCTCTAAATTTCATTGCAATCGCATGAATGGTATATGGACACATACGAGTTCTATTAAACGATACGCGCGCCGTTACTCATTTGTTGAATCTACTCATGCGCTACCTATTGTTAAGTGGATTTACTAAGTCAGAAACCTTTCCTGGAGTGTGCACAACAATCCAACCAAAGATTCTTAGCAATCGGGTGAATGGTATTTTAACGCTACGTGACTTTGTTTAAGCGATTCCCGTGCCGTCGATCATTTGTTGAATCTACTTGTGCGATACCAATTGTAAAGAGGATGCACTAAGCCAGAAACCTTCCCTGAAGTGTACACAACATCTCACCCAACTTTTATCGCTATCGGACGAATGGTATATGAGGGCATACAGGACTTTGTTGAAACGTTTCGCGCGTCTTCGCTAATTTGTTGATTCTACTTGTGCGCTACCTATTGTAACATGGACTTACTACGCCTGAAACTTTCCCTGGAGTGTACACAACAACTCACCCAAGTTTAGTCGCTATCGGACGAATGGTATACGAACACATATGGGACTACAGTATATTGAAACACTTCGCGCGTCGTCGCCCATTCCTTGAATATACTTGTGCGATACCTATTGTAAAGTACATTTACTAACCCAGAAACATTCCCTGAAGTGTACACAACATCTCATCCAAGTTTCATCGCTATCAGACGAACAATATATGAAAGCATACGGGACATTGTTAAAACGCTTCGCGCGTCGTCGCTCATTTGGTGAATCTACTCGTGCGCTACCTATTGTTTAGTGGATTTACTTAGCCAGAAACCTTCCCTGAAGTGCACACAACATCTCACCCAAGTTTCATCGCTATCAGACAAATAGTATATGAACGCATACGGGACTTTGTTGATACGCTTCGCGAGTCGTCGCTCTTTTGTTGAATCTACTCGTGCGCTACCTATTATAACATGGATTTTTTAAGCCAAAAACCTTGCCTGTAGTGTACACAACCTTTCTCCCAAGTTTCATCGATATCGGACGAATTGTTTATGAACGCATACAGGACTTTGTTGAAACGCTTCGCCCGTCGTCGCTCATTTGTTGAATCTACTCGTGCGCTACCTATTGTTAAGGGGATTTACAATGCCAGAAACCTTACCTGAAGTGTACAGAACATCTCACCCAAGTTTCATCGCAATGGGATGAATGGCATATGAACGCATGTGGGACTTTCTTGAAACAAACGCACGCCATTTTGTTGAAGCTACTCGCGCGCCATCTATTGTAAATTGGATTTACTACGCCTATAACTTTTCCGGGACTGTGCACAACAACTCACCAAAATTTGATCGCAATCGGATGAATTGTATATGAACGCATCGCCATTACGCATTTGTTAAAAACTGCTCGCGCGCTATCTATTTTGAAAAGGATTAACTATGCCTATAAACCTCCCGGAAGTGTTTACAACAACTCACCAAAATTTGATCGCAATCGGATGAATGGTTTATGAACGCATAAAAGACGAACACACAGACATTCCTTTACAATAATATCATTTAAATGTAGAAAAGTGGCATCAATAACTAGATTTTCGGATATTCTTAAAGGGTCTACAAAAATCTACAAAGTTTGATTTATCGTTGGTCCGAAGACTACCTTGTGTTGCGTTAAAGATGACTAGAAGTGGGCTTCCTTTCCTGTCCTTTAGAAACGGATTCGTTTCAAGCGCAAGACTGCATGATGTAGTTTGGTCTGCTCCGGTCTCGTACAGAAGTTCCCATGCGGCCAGGTCCGCGATTCGAACTCCATCATGATCGTGTTGCCGTTCCTTCCACTGGTGACTCTTCTTGTATGAGATAGGATAGCCCTTTCTCTCTTGAATGGCGCCGGGTCCTCCCTGGCCGCCCTCGTACTGGAAATATTTCTATCATCTTACGCCAAAGTTCTGATATATGTTGTCATTTTAATTGTTGAAATGACTTGTAGATGTAACATTTCTACATGGGAGAGATGAGATGTTAATCTCTCCCACGAAATTGATGTTACGTCATTTCGAATATTCTTGCTGCCATCATAGTTCTGTTCCCATAACTTTTTAGTTGACCATCATAACTGGTGTAAATTCGTTAGTAAATTCCTCCCTCAACTTCAGGAATTTCGACATAGTTGATACTGTAGATTGGTTCTATTAACTTTATAATTCGTTGAATGTCGACTTCATATATCTTCTTGCACAAACTAAGTGCCTTCGATTGTGAATTTCTATTTGCTTTGTTTGATTGTCGAGTACCTTGTTGAGACCTCCTTCTCCGTTGAAATCGCAAATAATAAGAGCCCAGAGTCTTCCATCATTTCCCCCTCATCAAATTTCCAAACCCGCGTCCTTTTCAGACCAAGGATCTGATTGGTCACTGATGGTTGATGATCATAATAATCCTTAATTAATTAAATAATTAATCGGATGTTTAATAAATAATTCTTATTTATTATTTAATATCTTCTATGATATTACGATGTATTAAAATCATCCTGGTAATTAGCAAAGCTCATTCCATTTCTTGGTCTCGTTTAAGTAAGGCCGCTTCTCATTGGCTGTCTGTCGCGTGCCGTACTCGTGTCTACCCCTTCCACTCTCCAGACACACTTCGTCGCGCGCGCAAGGGTTGGCTCTCTTCGGGAACACTCGATTATCCTCGTGCACTCTCGTTCGGCCTTTGTTTCGACTTCAAGTTCCCGCACGTGGCTGCTAACTTTCTCATTGGCTGGCCGAATTAACTCAGTTAACTGTGCGATGTACAAAACTGGTTTTGTGTCAACTTGCAGCATAGCAATATTTTAACATGGGACAATTGAGGAAACTTTTGAAGAGATGAATAATTTCCTAGCCCATATCCATATAAGAGCACAGTACCTTAAGAGATGGAGCTAAGAATATAAATTCAATCACTGGGGCTGGCAACTGTAGTGCTCCATTTGGCTACATTATTCCAGGTATATTTCGATATAACCCACTTAATTTCGTGATTATTTTGATAGGAGAGTTTTCAATGGGGCAGATAACCTCATAGTTTCGCCCTTTTAAACCCCAATAACTAACTCAGAATTTTCAATGGGATATATGAAAATAGTAATTATTTCTACTTGTTCAGATTTGCCTTCGTAATCTTGCTCAATATATTAATTTCGGTGCTTTCTCTGAGCATTTGTGCTGCATTAAGGCAAGGGTCGTCTTTTTCTTTTTCCCTCAATGTGCTGTTTTGTACATTCCCATTGACCATAAAACTACCCCTCTCATTTCCAGTTTCATTGAATTTTCAGGTCTTATTCTTATAGGAGAATTATTGATATTGTGTCCCTATTTCTCTCAGATACCACAGGGCCCAAGGTCAATATCAACCCTCGTCACAAACAAACACATACCACCACAGACGTAGACTTGAGCTAGTCACAACATGAGATTGTTACTCACAAGACATCAGGTAGGGATTGGGTGGAGTTGGCTCAAAATACACGTTAATTAATGAAGAGGATGTACTGCAAATCACCAACCATTTCAGATAAAAGCGTGTCCTAAAATAAGGTATCAACGAAAGATCCCTAGCCAAAACTTTATTGGGGATAGATGTATTTATCTTAAGTAAATTATAAGGATAAATGTAACTATAGCTGCAAACTGACACTACAATACGTGTTTCATTTAAAAAGAAACTTAAATTAACCTAAATAATCTTTATAATACGGAAGAAATATTTAAAACCATTTAACCATTTCACCTATATAAGTAGGTCCAGCATTACAAGGTTGCATTTTAAACCAGCATAAAAAGAACCTCTTAACACTTGCACCTAAAACAAGTTTCCACGGTCACTGGAGCACCGCCTCGTGGATTATACCCCACATCTGTTATATTTCAATTCAGCATTTCCATTTCGGTGTAGCACTTTCCAGTTTTATGATATGTACTCAAACTAATGCACATTGACCTTGCACTCGACAGAACGCAAAATTCAAGAAATGCACAAATCTTTGTTTTCAAAACATCGAAGGCGTATATTTTTTAGCGTATTTCACACTCATTAACGAATATTTGCACTCTATTTTGCTAATACTCAATTCTATAAACCGAAGATTACCAAGGGGTTCGATGCTCGAATTTCCGTTTCCACCCTCTCAGGCGTTCGACCTGTTCTGTTTTGTGCGTCGAGTAGCATTTCCGTCTTCTCCGTTCTGCAGCCAACCAGCTTCCGGGTTGTTCGAAGTATTTCCTTACTCAGTTTACAATCCCACAGAATGCGGCTTCGGTGGCGTAGTTGGTAGAATGTTGAGTTTCTATGCCCAAGATCGCGGATTCAAACCCAGCCGAAGTCATCGGATTTTAAGAGCGTTAAAAATCCCTCAATATGCCATCTTTCGGAGGGGAAGTAAAGCCGGCGGTCCCATGTCATAGATTAATGGCATGCTAAAGAACATTCCAGTAATTACACTAGTGTGAAGCTAAATTATAGGTTGGATTTGACTACCGCTCTTAGGTTTGTCACCAGGAGCCGACTGCGTAGGCATCTAGTAACCAAGTTCAGAACTAGTTGGTCGTTGATGATGGCGTTTGGTAGTAAAATTTGGAACTACTTTAAAATCGAATGTTTGCTTCCTTACTTGAATTAAAAGCAAATAACACACACTAATACAGCCATCAAAATTAACACAGGTTATCAGACAGATTCTACGCCCACCCAAAGTACACGGGGCTACATGACTGCGTTGTCGCAGCCACTATACTGAGGAACCAACCAACCAATCTCAGAGAATGACTCAGTGTTGTCAAAGGTCTGATATGAAATTCAGATCTTGGCGCGGTTTATGAACAAGTGAACGGGGCAATAAATATATGTGTAGATCAACTGATGAAGTTACTCTAGTCTGGGATGTTAACTCAGAAAACAGAACTACCCTTCTGTTCAAAATTTTTGATCTGGGTCTTGTATGTCGCATGATGTTTGGAAGGTATTCAAATCAATGGAAACCCGTGATTTTTGATGATGTTTGTGAAACAAAACAAATTATCTGCAGGATGACGCTGATCTCACTGAGGATATTGAGACAGAAGATGCATCAAAACAGAAACTCCATCTTTAGCGAGTGGTGGAGATTTCAGAGAGGTAAGAGCCTTTTTGGGTTACTACTTGTTGCATCTTATAAAGGATATGTCCTGATCGTCATCTGCTTCTCACCAATCCTATTTAGGGATTACAGAATTGTGTATTCAGACCGTAGTGATCCATTTTCCCTGCCTTGTGGTAATTCTAATAACTGCTGTTATAAATGCAAATTCAATAGGCCTACTGCTTGCAGTTAGAAGCATTATGTAGTGGCAAAATATATGGTAAATAGTCTACAAATCACTCTCTCTAGAGACGCTTACTGTAATTGGATTACTGGGAGATTTGTGAATATGTATCTGTCCTAGTCAAAAAATTTGCAGTTTTTTGTTAAGATGTGATTACTTCCTTTAAAGTACTCTTCCTATTCGACGTCCATAGGGGTTTCTGATTTCTTTCGGAAGCATTCCAATATTTCTGTTTTAAAATTATTCATTTTCATCATGAATTCTTTTCGCAAGACAGAATCAATAGCATTTAAAATCTCATTCAAATACTCTGGTGTATTGGCTAAGATGACGATGTCATGAGCAAATCTCAGAGTTGAAATTATTTGTCTTTAAATCTCTTGTCCTACTTAGAATTATTCACCAATTTCCTTAATTTCTTGTTCAATTTATACATTTAAAAGTATGAGTGATAAATTGCGGCCTTGCCTTACACCTTTCTGAATACCAGCTTCTCTCTCTCATGTCCTCCGGCTTGAGTAACTGCTGTCTGGTACCTGTATAGATTGTATAGTACTCTCCTATCGCTGTACGTAATTACAATCTTTTTCAATATCTCAAATAACTTTCTCCAATCAACATTATAAAATGCCTTTTTTAAGTCTACACATGTTATGAATGTTCACTTATCTTTCCTGATGCTTCCTCTCAAAATCAGCGTAAGACTTCGAACAGCTTCCCTTGTTCCTACGTTTCTCCCGAAGACCCAACTCGGTTTCTATCTGTTTTTCCATCCTCTTGTAAGTTATTCTAGTCAGGATCTCTGAAGCATGAGTGATCAAGCTGATTGTTTGGTAATCTTCACATTTGTCAGTTCCTGTTTTCTTTGGTATAGGGATGATAACATATTTCTTGAAACCATGATGATGATGATGATAATTGTTGTTTTAAGGGGCCTAACATCGAGGTTATCGGCCCCCTTCTTGAAATCAAAAGAGAATTACCTGTATAATAAATCCTACACACCAAGTGAAATATCCTGATCAGACCTTCATTATTTATGGTGCGTGGCAATTCAATCGGTATATCATCTCTGACTGGTGATTTGTTTCTGCTTAAATCTTCCAATGATCTGTCAAATTCTGATTTACATGACCTACAAAGGAGGGATATCTTTGATAAGTTTCAGATCTAGATGAGACTTCTATAATGCAGTAAGATATGATCGAGAATAAGAAAGTAATTTCAGACCGTTGTACAGCTGATAAATCCTTACTCTAAGTTGATCTGTGCCGTAAAGTTACATTAATTGTTATTGATTGTTTAAAAGCCTAATATAATATTGAATACATTAATGAATCGTCTTTGTTCCTAGGATATAGCTGAAGAAACTCATGATGAAGAGAGTGATGCAAGTGGAAATCCTATAAATGAGTAAGTGGAGAACATAATAAGAAAAAGTATTGTTTTCTAATGTATGAAAACTGAAAATTTTGAATGTGAAGGAGTTTTGTAGACACAATGAGCTATTCTCTTATTTTTATCGTTGAACGTGTATGTATTCGTCTGCCATAATTGGACATTGATATTCACTTTTTAGTTGCCAGCTCGAAAACTTAACAATTCTCATTCAGGGTTTTAACTGGTGGAAGTATTCAAGTATATATATGGTATACAGTATGAATGTTATTGCACTTATGACCAACTAGTTGTACCCGCCATGCGTTGCGTTGCCAAAAAAAGAAAGAAAGTGCTTCTGTTATAACTTTATTTATTGAAGTGGGCACAACTCCTCAACGAAGTTCATTTGTTGAAGTGATTAGTGCGAAAAGACTCATTTGTTGAAACGATTAACACACCACCTTTTGTAACATGGATTTGCTAATAAAGAAACTTTCTCGTGCTTGCAAAAATTATTTGTTGAAACGAAGGTCAAAAGTTGCATATTCATGAAACCCCATGTCGATTTGAGATCTTGTTCTGGAAACAAAGCTATACATATGACAGAATGTAATGGTCGCACCAAGCTAAGGCGTAATATAAATACATTAAAAAAGAAAAATATAATAAATCAAATACCGTATACTGAACCTTGCGTAGAAGAAATAAGATGAAATAGGTTCGTTTCCTACCCCTGCCATCCCAAAAGTTGTGTTCCGTTGCTTCCACACTTCTACTCTAAGCAAATGCTGGGATTGTTCCTAAATTCAGATCATGGCCGCCTCGTACCCGAATATTCTCCCCAATTATAAGAATACATTAGTTACGCCAGCACTGATTATCAAACATGTAGACGGGGCTCGATGACCATGATGTAAACCATATTATCATTAACCATCACCAATGTATAAACTCCATTGGCCTACTGATCCTAACCAGCGCACCTGGGGGTGACAAGACACCTGCACATACATTCAGTGTTCATAACAATGTTTACTCTCAGTTCACCTACACACAAAAGCCAGGTATCCTGAGAATGACAAACCCCCTGCTTATACTTTGTCCCCAAAATTGTACGTATTAAACTTGCCTACAGATCAAAACCTGGTCACTTAGTATCGTTGCCTGCTCACAGCATGGAGTGGAGATTTAGTGTGAGCCGTGTTGTCTATGTAGTCCGTGCTTCATATCGTCAAGTAGTACAATGTGAGATCCGTGAGATTTGGGCTGAGGTGTCAGTGGGTTCATCATCCCGGGACCAACTTGGGTGACGTGTCTGGCATGTTTGATGGAAGACTGTGGTTGTGCGGGAGGTGCTGGCTCAGTTCCTGAACTGAAACCTGTGTTGTGGCTGCGTGAAGTGGCGGCTGCGTTTCCTCGGTACATTATAAAGGCGAGGCACAAACCGCACAACAAATGTCGTGGACAATAACCTGGTTTGTGCCAGCAGGTTTGTCTAGTGATGAGTCCGGGAGTCCAGGAGAGTGTAGATTGAGCAGTTGGGAACTCAGCTGCGGGTTCTCCGGGAGGTTGCAAAGTGGCCCTCAAAATCTGGGTTCCAATTACTCAGGAAAACATATTTCCTGCCTCAAAGCGAGTCGTGTCACTGAAAAAAAAAACACTCCTATATATTATATGTTATCTGACAAGATGAAACTAAAGTAATCCTAGCGCACAAACTGTGCATCGGATCTCAGCAATATATCTAAACTCCTAAATTCACGGCTTACCGCTCTGATTGACTACCAGGGACACTCAATCCCGCTGTGATAACTTCTCGTGTCCTCTTTCCTTACCCACGCTGAAACTAAGGTATCGTTCTGCACATAACTATTACACTGACCGTCTGTCACTTGTCATCATGCACACAAATAGTCCTACAACTGCTAAAGTTACTCTCGACTGACTTTCTGATTCATTGCAGCTCACTTCGTTGACTGACTGCAGTGTCATACACATGTCTCTGAACTGTGTTGCATTCGGTATAGGTTTGGAAGGATAGTCTAGAATGTTTCAGATGGATTCTATACGTTACGTGACTTAAGCATTGTCTTGTGGTGCAAACTTACATCATATTACATCTTAATGAAAATAAAAATAAAACCAGATAGTCTCATAATTTAACATCTTATTCAAAATTTAGTCCACTGAGGTAATGTTACCACCATAGGCTCGTATAGGACAGTGCTTCAGCGTGTGTCGATCGGCTCCACAATCACACTAACCTGTTCCACTTGAACAAAGCGTCCGCACAAACACCAGAATTGGCCTTGATGCGGTTTAATTTCGACCATATCTGACGAGGAAGATCAAATCCAGGAACTTATTATGTGACGGCATGTCTTGGCACTCCAGTGGAGCAAATATCTTCCTATCATGAGACCACTGCTGGACTATGTCAAAGTTCATAATGTCGATTATTCAGGTCCGTATTGACGTAACTATAACTTTGAAGGAATAATAGATTTTCCGCCTTCAATACTGTTTATTTCTAACTACTTACAGGGACTAGTTTCGGGGGCTAATACTCCCCCTTCCTCAGCCTGTCCAACAAAACTGGGCGCAAGTGAGCTATTTCAAACGAAGGGAAAAATTGTGGCTGAGAATAGTAGGGGTGGTGTAGTAGGGTGTGAAAATGGCTAAAGGGGTGTCAAGTTTAACGTTATAGGCGATGCGAGTGGCATGGCGGTTGGGGATGGACAGCTTGAAATAGATGTGAGGTTTGAAGGTAATCCGCGTAAAAGAGGCATAGAGAAGGATGGGCCGGATAAAAGTTTTGTAGAAGTTGATGATTAGGGGGACTTAAGGCCCCAGGTGTGGCCGGTGAGGGTACGGAGAACAGTTAGACGATGATAGGCACGGCGGTATTGGGTGTTGAGGTGGTGTTGCCAGCGAAGGTTATTCTGAAAGGTAATGCCAAGATAGACGGCTGTGGTGAATTCAGGAATAGGAACATCGTGAAGGGTAAGAGGAACTTTGTTAAGATGACGACAGATACGGGATTTAGAGCGGAAGACGACAAGTTGGGTCTTGCGGGCATTAACAGTAATGTGGGAGGAGTGGAGCGAAGATTCCAGGGTAAAAATATAGGTTTGGATGTGACGGGTAAGGGAAGGAGCAGAACGGGCCATAATTGCAAGATCATCCACGAATTGGTACAGAAGGAGAGGGGGTGGGGGATGGGGAATATCGTAGGTAAAGAGGAGATATAGATGGGGGATAGAGGTGACCGCTGAGGGACACCAGCGCGGAGGGAAAAGGTGTAAGAGGGGGGATGCGAATTCAGACAGAAGCAGTACGATGGTGGAGGAATTTGTGAATAAGACGAATAAGGGAAGGGGATAGAGGGAGATGACGGAGTTTATACATGAGGACGGGATGGTAAACGGTTTCAAAGGCTTTCTCTACATCTAAGCAAAGAAGGGTGGTGGTATGGTGAGGTTTCACAAATGTATTAAGAGAAGAGGTGACCATGAGTTGAGCGATGGGCGTGAAAACTAGCTTGGGATTCGGGGAGAAGGGGGAGAGATTCTAAGTAGGAGCTGATACGTTTGGCGAGAATGAGTTCAAGTATTTTGGATAGGACCGGAAGGAGACTGATTAGGCGTTAGGAAGGAAGGTTGGAGGAGGGGGAGGGGGGTTCTTAGGATTGAGGAAAAGTAAGATAGAGGCATAGCACCAATGGAAAGGGTAGAGTATGGTGGTATAAATAGAACTAAGGGCATGGAGAAGGACTGGCGGGGCTTCCTGGATGTGGCGATAGGTTATGGTGTCAGCGCAAGAAGGAAGGAGGGAAGGGCTATGGGTGGGGTCATTAAGGTAGTGGAGAAGAGGGGAGTCGGGGTTTATGAATTTACGGTTGGTGACGGGGGAGAACACGCTATAACAAGTAGTTCCGTGAAGAACTATACAGCCTATTTTCATAAATCCTACTTATGTTAAATGCTACTATCAACATACAAAATTTCAGTTTGATTGCTGTAATAGATTCGTAGATATTGAGAACCGACTAAATATTTCGGATTGTCGCCATGTTGGATTTTATATATGTAGGTCTTAGAGTTATGTACTGTTACATGAAGATTATTGTGTACGTGTAGCATTCAAACTTCAATCGCATGATTAGGACACAAGAAGTAACAAGGGGATTTTAAAATTTCTCACAGCTGCCATCTTGTGGTTATGGAAACAATTGAAATACATTAGATGCCAGTGGGTTAACATTCGTATAAGGATTTACTGTACCCAGTTTCACTGCACTCGGATGGTCAAATTGCGAGGAACGTCCAAGTGAATATTTATACTTCGCGTCGCCGCCATGTTGGATTTGTGATCACCAGGTTATTTAATGTCCTATAGGTGAACTTAAGTCCATAGCCCCTATGAACATAAAAATAATCAGTTTGATTGCTATAATAGATTCGTAGATATACAGAGCCGTCTAAATATTTCGGATGGTCGCCATGTTGGATTGTTAAATGTAAAGGCCATAGAGGACCGGAAGGAGGATGATTAGGCGATTGAAAGGAAGGTTGGAGGAGGGGGGGGGGGTTTCTTAGGATTGAGGAAAAGTACGATAGAGGCATAGCACCATTAAAGGAAAATTATTGCGTAGGTTCATTATTCAAACTTTCACTTCGATCGCATGATTACGACACAAGAAATAAAAACTTAATTTTAAAAGTGACACAGCCGTCATCTTGAGGTTATGTAAACAATTGAACTAAATTAGATACCAGTGCATTACAATGTGTATAAACATTTCTTGTACCAGATTTCATTGTTTTTGGAAAATTAAATCGCGACAAAGTTCTATTTAAAATTTTCAAATTCGCTTGGCCGCCATGTTCGTTTTGTAGTTAACCGGTTTTTGAAAGTCTTATAGGTGATCTTCCAGTAGTGCCCTTCATCTCTGTACAAAGTTTCAGGGTGATACCGTTAATAGTTTCAGAGATATAGAATGCCGGTAAAATATTCCGCACATCCGCCATCTTGTGGTTATGTAAACAATTGAACGAAGTTAGATGTCGGTGCAATAAAATGTGTATAAATATATACTGTACCAAGTTTTATTGCGTTTGGTTGGTTAAATCGCGAGAAACGTCTATTTAAAAGTCGCAAATTCGCGTGGCCGCCATGTTGTTTTTGTAGTTACCAGTTTTTCAATCGTCACATAGGCGAACTTTTAGTAGGTCCCTTTATCACCGTAATAAATTCCAGGGTGATATCGGTAATAGTTTCCGAGATATTAAATGCTGGTGAAATATTTCTTACAGCCGCCTTGTTGGATTGGTGAGACGTAACAAAATTTGAAGGGCACGGTCGGTGTCGCCTGGAATAGTGCTATGAACTTACCGAGTTTCATTGAAATCGCTCCAGCCGTTTAGAAGTTATTAGGGGACACACACACACACACACACGCACACACGCACGGACAAATGGTGATCTCATACGCCAATTTTTTCAAAAATTGAAAATAGGCTAAAAGCGGCAACGAGGTCGGATTTGCAAGATCAGTGGTACGGACGACAGTGGGAGTACGGTTGAGGTATGTGGGACGTTGAGGTTGGGTTTTAGAGAGAACACGAAAGGTGGGCGAAGATTAAGAAGGGTCAGGAGTTTGGGACAGTTTGGTACAGGCATTGCTCTTAGGACAGTTTAATGGCTTTGATGAAAGATTTTGCATGATGGTGGTGGAGACGATGTTGGCGAAGATAATCGGGATCACGGGTGCGAACATAGGAGCGATAGTAATCATGAGCGAGGTGGAGGAGACGAAGGGCTTTTGGTAGGATTGGAGGTTTGGTAGGTTGGAACGAGCGACGAGAGATATGGTGACGATCAGCGGTGAGATAGCAGTTTCAGTAACAAAGGCATGATGGTTAGGAAGGGAAATAGGAGGGGTAAGATGAGTCAGAAGTGAGGTGATGGTAGAGCGTTAAGCGGGCCAATCGGTTTTGGTAAAGTAGCAGGAAGGGTGAGGTCGGGGTGGGGCAGTGGAAAGGGGGAATACTTTGGGGATGGTGATAAATGCCGGTACATGATCACTGCCAATGAAAGTACGACGGGAGTAACACAAAGCGTGGGAGACATCAGACGAAGTTCGGGAGTAGAGTTGGAGATGGGGCGAGTAGGGGAGAGGAAGGGGACACTCACTCCGCGGATGCTGCGAAGAAGGGTGTGAAAAGCTCGATTATCAGTAATTAATATTAATATCGGTGACGAGAAGTTGTGATCAATATATGTGAGAAAATCATTAAGAGGAGGGGTACGAGGCGGGAGATAGAGAGTAACTCTGGTCAAGGTTATGGAAGGGGCAAAGACTTCTAAAATCAAATACTCGGTGAAATGGTGAGGGAAATTATAGTGATGCTGAGTGTCAGTAAGATTCCGATGGAGTCCATCAGCCACACCTCCTCGAGCTGCGAAATGTGGTTGGCAGTGTACGGAGGTAGGTGTAGCTGTTGGGAAGGAAGAAGAAAGGTCTCATTAAGGACGACAGCATGCGGGGAGTGTTGGAGAATGGAGACGCCCCGTTGGGGGTCCGGGTGCGGTACACCTAGAGCCCGCTGATGAGCCAGATTGGTGTTCGTGGGCGAAACATAGAAAAATTGACGAGTTTTAATTCACGGGCCGTGAAAACCAATATACCATCCTTTTGGAGGCCTTTATAGGGAGGTGAAAGTCTCCTTGAGCTTTCATCTCTCGCAGTTGGAGGTGGACGTGCGCTTCATAAGAAGGGAGGTAGTGCACAGTTCGCTACTCTGGAGTTCTGTGCGTGGAACATCATGAGCCCACTGATGAGCCAGCTTATTGTTCCTGGGCGAAACACCACACAAAACATGGCAAAAACCTAGAACAATTCCTGAGTTGAAACGTTGGTTGTCTGTCAGGCACTGCTTGATAGGCATTGACCTCATGCTGCTCCCCGATCGGCCAGAGACCTTGCCAGTCATGCGCTTAGAGAACTCTTTATGTATTGCTAAGCCTGAATCTGTCTTCGCGATTGAAATTATTAGGATGCTTCAAGGTCTAGAAGTCTCTTTTATTATCCTGTTTTGATATCTAGGAATTTTAGAAACAGTTTCGGGGACGCTGTGGTGCGCTAAATATCGGTCTCAGAGGCACTTCGGTCTTGAGAATTTTAGATAGGCTGTACAAAGTTGGAGTTTTGAGTAGTGGGGTTGTTGGGATTTCTAGTTCTCTTCTGTAATTGATGACTCGTTAATTAGCGGCATCTTCGTTCTCTCTCGTTTGTTTATGGGGTTCCTTGGGATCGCCTTATAATCTGGGACTGATCTACGGGCTTGGCATATTTGATGTTCTGAGACGCTTCTGTTGTAATTTATTCTGCTTCGAAGGCTGGTAGATGACGGATCGCACCTTCTAGCCCGCAGGTAATATCTTCCGTAGGAAGACATCTTGGCGTGATGGCGAAATTAAGTACATTGCTTCTGATGTAGGGTGTGGTAGTTTAGTACAGAGGAATGAATTGATAGCATCAAGATTAGGAGACATGAAGTGCTGCATTGAAAGCGTCTTAAGACTGATAACTTAAAAAAAACAACGATGTTGGATCCTTGTCACTCATCAATTTAGCCGCTTCTGTGAAATCTCACCCAATTATTCTTAAGAATAGACTCATATTCATGAACATTGGCGAAGGTCTACTAGTGTTGCAAAGAGTGGAGGCAAGAGCAATGAATCCAAAATCTCCGACAAGACACACCTGAATAATCTATAGGTGTGTCTTGTATAACTGTAAAATGTTCAGACTGTATGCTCAATATATTATTGACGAGTGGAAACGAAGTCAGTTACCAGAACTTCTTGAATACAAGTTTTCTGGTAATGGTATTAAAGAAAGTTGTCCCAATTATATTTTTTCTTCCTAGATCTCTAAAATTCCATGGTTCATCTTCCGTGATAATGTAGTGGACTTTGAACTCTTAGTACTTATTATTTCAGTCTGATATGTCCAGATACAGCGGATAATGATGTTGGAAAGATATACCGATTCAGTAATACCGTAAGAAAATGTGCTAACAGTTCATCTAGTGGAATATGTACTACCAAACAAACATTTAAGTCAACCATTGCTAGTCATACCGGAAAAACGCTAATTCATGTAACGTATCTGAATCCAAGTTAAGTCCGAAAAAAATTGAAGACACACAAATGTGTACATAGCAGCGATAGGCCATTTTCATGTACCTTATGTGAATCCAAATTTACGCAGATAGGACATTCGGAAATGCATAAGCTCATCCATAGCGGCGAAAAGCCCTTTTCATGTATCGTATGTGAATCCAAGTTTGTCACTAGATCTAGATTGAATATACACATGCTCGTTCATAGCGGCGAGAAACCATTTTCTTGTAGCGTATGTGAATCCAAGTTCACCTGGAATGGAAGTTTGAAGAGACACATGTTTATCCATAGCGGCGATAACACTTTTTCATGCAGCATATGTGAATCTAAGTTTACCAGAGAACAAGTATGAACATACGTATGCTTGTCCATAGCGGCGAGAAGCCATATTCTTGCTGCGTATGTGAATGCAAGTTTAACCGTAAAGATCATTTGAAGAAATATATGCTCGTCCATACTGGTGAGAAGTCATTTTCATGTAGCGTAGGTGATTCCAAGTTTTCCAACAGAGGATATTTGAAGACACACATACTAGTCCATAGTGGCGAAAAGCCCTTTTCCTGCAGCGTATGTGAATTCAAGTTTACTCTCAGGGCAAGTTTGAAGAGACACATGGTCGTGCATAGCGGCGAGAAGCCATTTTCTTGTCGTGTATGTGATTCCAAGTTTACCACGATTAAAAGTTTGAAGAAACACATGCCAGTCCATATTGGGGAGAAGGCATAGCGTATGCAAAGCCAAATTTAACGTGAGGAAATCCTTAGTGGAACACTTGCGAATTAGTAGCGGTGAAAGGCTATATTGATGTAGCGTATATGAATCTAAGTTTGTCCAGAGAGGACATTTCAAGACACACATGTTAATCCATAGTGGCGAGTAGCCGTATTTATGAAGGGTATGTGGATCCAAGTTTACTTTTTGAGAAAATTTGAATAAACACATGCTAGTCCATAGCGGCGAAAAGTTATAATCATGTAGCATAGGTGAATCCGAGTTCTCACAGATTGTATCTTTGAAGAGGCACATGCTAATTAAGAGAGACAATTCCTAAACAGAGGTGAGAAACCATTTGTATGTAGTAAACCCAAGGTCATATTACCAAAAATGTGAACATTTTATGACATAACTTATGGTGGCAAGAAGCGATATTAATGTAGTACAGGGAGATTCTTTTGCTGGAGTGTGGCTTTCGGCCAGCTACCAGGGGCGCATGCCTTCCGCCAGCCAACCGAACTCGGGTCGCAAATTGCGCGCGTCTATAAACCGTAACTATAGTACATAATGATAAATTCACCCCGCATATCATGATTAACACTCCTATGGTAGCGCGTATCACAGTAGTGATCCAGCAGTTTGAGATTTTGTCGCGCCAGTCTATTTGTATGACCGTTGACCTTGAGTATATCTGTACCTTCCTGGTGCCCCATCCCCTGTCTGACATGCAGTAGCCAGCTATCCTTGGCTGATGGTTGTCGCTTTGTAAATCAAGTTATTGTTGTGAATCACAACTGTGATCCTTGCGACCACTGGCGTGACTTTCTTATGACTTCGTTTTGTTATTGCAGTGTCTTATAGTTCATGTGCATATATCAACTCCGTTTTATGAGTTTATATTATTTATTAGTTTATAAGTGCAAAATGGATGAGTATTAGGATACAAATCGATGGCTGAATGAACCGGGCAGTGAGGAAGGTTAAGTACTTGGTGTTGAGGATGAGGACGCGGTTGAAGAGGACCATGTAGAAGTGCATCCAGATGTGGACAATGGTGTTGATAGTGGTGATGACATTGTTTCTAGTGGTGATGAAGATCCCGTTGATGATTGTGTGCCCTATAATTATTATACTGGAAAAGACTGAACAAAGTGGAGGAAGTCAGTTGTTGCGCCAACATCGCGCACACGTTCTCAGAACATTAATGTTCATTTGCCGGATCCTAAGAACAGAGCAGAAAATGCTAGCACACATTTGCAGTGTTTTGAACTATTTTTGGACGACATCATGACACACAAACTAGTTGAATATACAGTACAATTATATACATGGAAAAATCAGGTCCAATTTTCAGCGTGAAAGGGACTCAAGAATTATAGATGAGTGTGAAATTAGATTACTTATAGGTATATTGTATCTTGCCGGTGTATTGAAGTCTGGAAGATGAAATATGTTAGATATGTGAGATAATAGTTCTGGAACAGGAGTGCAGGTTTTTTTTTGTAACTATGAGTGCACAAAGATTTAAATTTCTCATGCGTTGCCTCCGGTTTAATAACATTCGTTCTAGACTTGAACGCAGGGAGGTGGACAAGCTTGCATCCTTCAAAGAATTATTTCAGAACTTCGTACTGAACTGTAGGCGGAATTATTCTGCAAGTGAATACCTCACCGTTGATGAGCAATTGGTATCTCTTCGTGGGCGCTGCGCATTTCGTCAGTACATACCTAGCAAACCGGCAAAGCACGGGATTACATTAATTGCATTCGTGAACTGTAAAAACGTAGAATCTCACAACCTTGAAATATATGTAGGTGTTCAACCTGATGGACCTTTCAAGCAGAGCAATGCGCCAAATGAAGTACTGAAACGTATTGTGGAACCAGTTCGAATAGGAATATCACGGCCGATAACTGGTTTACATCAATTCCTTTGATGCTTGAGATAGTAGAGGACAAGAAACTAACATACAAGGAAGGCTAAGAAAATATAAACGGGAAATGCCAAAGGAATTCTTGCCCGATAAAACCCGAGAGGTAAAAAGTTGGTCGTTTAGCTTTCATAAACAATGCACTCTGGTATCTTACGCTCCCGAAGAGAATTAAGCAGTCCTAGCAGTGTCTTCAATGCATCATAATAATCGTATAGACGAATCTACAGGCGTTCACAGAAAACCAGAAATGTTCACGTTATGCAATGAAACAAAATATGGTGTTGATATGTTGGATAAGATGTGTGGACAATTTGATGTTTCGAGAAATTCTCGGAGATGGCCTCTATCTTCTTCGACTACCTGAATATTGGTAGCATCAATGCTCGAATAATATTTCCCGCAAATGTTCATTATGAAGTAGTGTCACGCCAAAATTTCCTGCGAACTCTTGCTTTGGATTTCATGAAACCTGAAATTCAAAGGAGAAACAACCTGGAAATGATTCCAACAGAAATTAAGCGTCGTGGAAAGTTGCTTTTGAAAATTGAAGAAGATCCTGTCCCACCTCCTGCTAAAGCAAGCAAGATGGGCCGGTGCCACAGTTTCGGACGACAACGAAACAAGACTACTAGGAAAACCTGCAATGTATGCACCAACTGGGTGTGTCCTGATCACCAGCGACCTGTATGTGAGACTTGCTGTGATTCAAATAATGTATTGTAAGAAACTCCCTGAACACCGACTGCGAGTGAAGTATATCATTTCCTCTGAATTTCTTGTATCATTATATTTGTATATTAAATGCAAAACAGTGATCACACCTCTTGCTGCATATTCTCCTTATAAAAGATCACTTCGGAATATATCAATATAGACATACAATAAAATATATCTCCAAAAAGCATTATGGAAGGAATGTATTATACAAATATCAGACAAATCACACTGTCCTGTAATATTTCAGGTATTTCTTATATAAATGCATGTCTATTATATTATATTGTACAGAAATATAGTTATTTTCACAGATGATAGTCATATTCATTGAATAAATACCATACAATAGTCTCAAGTCACAAAGAAAGTATGGAGAACAATAGTGATCCGCGTGACCACTGGAGTGTTAAAGAACTTACCTTCTCGCTGGAGATGCTGAAAATGTTCTTCTTCAGCTGACAGACAGGCGTAGTACCGTGTAAATAAATTAGCGTTTACGCGTTCTAATTCCCTTTTGATGTGAGGGATATCTGCTGCCGTAAATTGTTCTCCAGCTCCACTAGAGTGCGGGTAATTGATTTGTACACTTTGTATTTCAAAATACCCCACAATTAAACATGAAACAGCCTAAGGCCCGTGCTTTGAGTAATTACATTTAACATGTCGGGTGGTACAGGAGTAGCTACATAATGTAACGCTGCAACATTCGAAATATTTTAAATTTAAGTGTTGAGGAATGTTGGCTATTGTCATTCGTCAGCTGGGAATCTAGGCCGTATCTATATTTTGTGCATTTCGTCTGAGCCCACCCAATTATTCTGGCTGCCTGGAGTTGCTAGCCAATCTTTTAAGTACAGGCGACGACAGATACAGACCAGTAGGTGTGCTTGCTGCAACAGCTACGAACAGTTGGGAAGGGTGAGAGTTTTTATCTAGCCCAACACACACGTATGGCTGCGAGGTTCACCACACAAAAAAGAATTTTCATTTGCTGTACTTTTATTAAGAAAGAGTCTGCTAGTGTTACTCGCAGAGCATTTCTACAGGAATTTCTGGTTGTAAGGTGCCTTCAAAAACTGCAGTTTCGAAGGTTGTGATGAAGTTCAAGTCTACGGCGTCAGTTTTAATTAAAAATATGAAACGAAGACGTCACGTTTGGACAGAAGGGAAATTAGAGAATATTACTGCTCGATTATTATGGTCAGCAAGAGTAACTTAGCTAAAAAAAAGCCAACGTGTCATATTCAACGGCTCAGAAGGCTGAATAACTATTTATCGATCGTACAAAATTACTCAGGTTCAAACTTTAAGTCCAAGAGACCAAGTGGCAAGATACAAGTACTGTAATTGGTTTTTCGAGTCCTTGCACGAAGGAATTTTAGATCCATAGTTCGTGTTTTTCAGTGACGATGCGTTGTTTTATTTACATGGACGTGTGAACTCACAAAACAATCGAAACTGGTCACCTGCGAACCGAAGTCTGATCCACCAAATCCCCCTGTATGACCCAGAGATCGGTATGTGGTGCGCTGTAACCAAA
Source organism: Meconema thalassinum (assembly GCA_946902985.2). Taxonomy (NCBI): domain Eukaryota; kingdom Metazoa; phylum Arthropoda; class Insecta; order Orthoptera; family Tettigoniidae; genus Meconema; species Meconema thalassinum. The sequence continues at coordinate 18,506,902 of OX336391.1, read as the reverse complement.
GAAAGAATTATAGGCCCAATTTCTTTTCCGTGAAACTATTAATTCTGCTCGATACATTCAGGTTATTTTGAATAATATCTTTGTCCGGTTAACTGACAGGGAAAGATTATATGTTTTTTTCAGCATACCGCATACTGCGCATAGTTCATTGGACGCAATAAGTGCTGTCTTTGGTGACAGGGTGATTAATGCTGGATTGTGGCCGCCTCGAAGTCCGGATTTAAAACTGTGTGATTTTTATTGGTGGGGACGCTCAAAAGACAAAGTGTATTGGTCTAATTCTCGTACGCAAGAGGAGCTGGAGAATAATATAAGGCAGCAGATATCCCTCATTACGGAAGGAAAATTACAACGTGTAAACGCTAATTTATTTACACGATACAACGCCTGTCTGTCGGCTGTAGGAGAACATTTTTAACATCTTCTGTGAAAAGGTAAGTACTTTAATCATCAGTTGCTGGTAAATTTACCGTTAATTAATGTACCATGTTACGATTTTTACCTGCGCGCGATCTGAAGGCCGAGTTCGGTTGGCTGGCTAAAGACGTTTGCGCACCTGGTAGCTAGCCGCTGGCCTCGCTCCATTCAAATAGTCTCACTGTATATGCGAAAACAACTCAGATCTCAGGAGAAATTTGAGGACATAGATCGAATCTTTACAGTCTAGAAATCATGTTTCTGTAGCAATTGTGAAGCTCCATTAGCTAAGAGAGGACATTTGAATAATCACATTTTAATTCATTGTAGCAAGTTCATACTTTTGATTTGTAGTTGTTGTTGTTGTTGGTGTTGTTGGAGTCTTGAGGTGTGATACAGCTCTCCGCAACATTTTGTTTTCCGTCAACTGTTTCATTTCTACATCCTACAACCATGACAATCTTTTAAACATATTCTAACTTTCGTGTATCCCATTAGTTTTTAATCTCAAAACTTCCTTCCTAAACTACGTTAGTTATTCCTGGGTGTCTTAGAATGTGTCCTGGCAACTTATCTCATGTCTTCATTGGTAGTCACCAGAAATATCTCCTCTCGCCTAGATATTTAAATACCTTTCAATGTGTTGTTCACTTCCAATTTCATCTTCAATATTCCCCTGTAACAACGCATTTCAGGATTTTATATTCTCCGTTTTCATCCTGCCTCAATAGTCCATGTTTTACTTCCTTGGCGTGCCACGCCCAGGAAAACATTCAAAAGTGACTTTCTTATACTTACATCTATATTTGGTGTCAACAGAATTTTATATTGCAGAAATGACGTCCTTGCCTCAGCCAATATAATTTTAATATCCTCTCGCTTCGTTCATCACTGGTTATTTTGGTCCCCAGTAGAACAACTTACTCTAACCAACGTTATTCAAAGCACATTATAAGTTTACAAATACTACGAGTGTTTTTTTATTTTTCCGTATTCTGCCTTCCAGGATCAGCCTGTTACTTGAGTACAGCATCCCTTGTTGTCATATTTCTCCTCAAACCAAATTGGTCTTCACCGAACTCCGTTTCTATCTGTCTTTCGATGCCCTTGTAAGTCATTCTAGTGAGGATCCTTGAAGCTTGAGTCATCAAGCTGATAGTGCAACAATCTTCCCATATGTCAACTCATGTATTCTTTGGTATAGGGATTACAGCATTGATCTAAAAATATGAGGGTACTTCCCCTGTCCCATAAACCCTAGTGCTCTATCGAATTCAGTTATCAATAATAAATATCCTCCCTCATCGTCATCAATTTACTCGCCCCTTTCCATCACATGAATCACTATTTAATACCTTTAAGCAAAGGCTCTATTTTGGTTTTATGTCTCTCTGCCTTTCATCTCTTTTTGTTACAGGTTTTCAATCTGAAACCTTAATATTAGAGCACTTGGACTTCATTTGTTCACAAGTACTCCAGTCAGCAAGCAGTAAATACTATTCGATTTTTAGATAATTTTTGATAATGACACATTTATTTTTGCAATTGTCTTATTTTGCTTCCGGCACTTGTTTACCTGATTTTTCAGACTTCTGTATTTTGCCATCCATTTTTGATCTCCTGCAAGCGCCCAATGTTGCAGGATCGCATCCTGGTGCATTCGGCTGGCATTAGAGGGTGCTCAAATGCGAGAGTGCTGTGTCAGTAGAATTACTGGCACGTTACTGATCCCTTTCGGGGCAAAAGTCTGGCAGCCCGGCGTCTGCATAAACCGCAGTAGTTAAAACGGAAGTAAAACCAATAACGTTGTTTTATATTCTGCAATCTTGTTCTTCCTCGTTCCATCCAATAATTCGAGTGTATACTGAGTGATCCACAGCTATAGTTTTTTATCTGCCAATGTTTAAACCTGAGGATTTTGTTTCTCAAAAGGACCCGTTTTTCTGCATTCGAAGTTTTTTTCAGGATTCTTCAATAGTCCTTCTCTTATACTCCGCTTAAACTTTCGAGATCCAGTCTCTTGTGTACGTGTGCTTTTCGCCCTCTCCACCTCGCCCTGAATCCAAGCAGAAATATCTCTCAATGAAGAGGATAAATAATAAGTACGGAATTGTTTAGTACTGACGAACCTGCGACAGTGACTTAATACACATACTAAAATTAAAAATGCAACAAAACTCGCCCAATCAGTTCATTGCGAATGTCTCATCTAATGTTAATTCTTAAAAGTCAGGGTATCCAACAGGCATTTGAAAAAGTACACATGACAGTAAGCGTAGAATGGAATAAATTCGATATGTGAGTTTGTAAACATCCTTGGAATCTTCTGTATGCCGATCATGTCTGTTTTGAGAAGCGCGCACGCCAAGGCTTCGAGCAGCAAACACAGAATTGGAATGACCACCTTCATCCATACGGACAGAAATTAAATATTTCCAAACCTGAATATATGGAGTGTGGAGAGCTATCCAATGGCTCTACATCTATTGTTGGAAAACATTTCAACAAGTTCACTGGATTCCGATATTCGGGCTCTTACATAACATCAGATGGAGACACAATGAGAGAAGTACAAATGCGATCAAACACAGCTTGGCCTAAATGGCGACAAGTGACAGGAGTTTTATGTGATCGTAAGATTCCTGTATGACCAACTGCAAGTCTTCCTGAATCGTTACTTGAGACGTATCATCAATCGAAGATGGCCGGATGTCATATCAAATGAAGATCTACGGGACAAAACCAACCAGCAGAAAATGGAAATAAAAATAAAGGAGAGAAAGTGGCGATGGATAGGTCACACCCTACGGAAGCCTGCTGGAGCACTCGATTGGAACCCACAAGGATCCCGAAAACGACATCGTCTGAAGAAGACCTAGAAGAGGATGATCGAGGAAGAATGCCTGGAAATGGGAAAGACATTGAAGTGAGCTGAAGAATTTGGCCAATAACAGACCCCGTTGGATGCATTTCACGGAAGCCCTATGCTCCGAGAGGAGCAACAGGAATTAAGTCAAGTAAGTCAAGATTCCTGTACAGCTGAAATCAAAGGTATACTGCACTGTGATCAGACCTGTAGCTTTGTATGGAACTGAGTGTTGGCGAGTAACAACAGATGTGAGCAAGTGCTGCACTCCACGGAGATGAGGATGCTGTGCTGGTCCATTGGCCTAACAAGACTAGATCATTTCACCAATTACCATGTATAAGCCGGACGTTTGTTTTAGAGGATTGCCCTTGACCTTGAAGCTTGCGGGTGAGCCTGAACAGTCACTCTATCGCCCTATCGCTTCACAATTGTCATCACCGGTCTGATATAATGGAATTCCAGACATGAGTACGTGACGACACCACCGTGAAGAACAGTACAGTCCACCTTAATGTTATGTGTTGTGGAAGTACACGTTGCATAGCTACGAACAGAGCGCCATTATATTTGCCAATGACTGTACTTCAGCAGTTGCGTGAGATAGTATTATCCGTCATCTGACCACATGTGGCCGGTGACAACAACACAGGTACTTTGGTAACTCGCCTCCAGGCTTCCATTATGATTTTTCACTCGTCTAAAACAAATTGGTATCGCACCGATCCCAGACAACTGCTGGAAGCTCGCCTGCCCTGGTACGGACCTGTGCTACAGAGTTTGAGGTTTGTTTTGTTTTGTTTTACATTTTACATTTACATTTACATAGTGCTGAAACGTCACGGGTGTACTCTAGCGGACTAATATCAAACCGTACGGTTTTATGTTCATAAAATACGGTCGCTTTTACACTCCTGGGCGTTTTTCTGGTTCTCTAAGGTTGGCTACACTGCTATTGGATACGGAGAGCGGGAAGTGAGCACAACAACTTTCTTCCGCTCGGTATGTTTGTGTGAATCCAAGTTTTATTTTATGTTTTGCTCGATGTGTTGCTGTGAAGCAGATATTACGGAATCTCTCTGCAGTTAATGAACATCAGTAGCCCCGTAGTACCTTTCAAGTTTTCCAGTGACTGTGAAAGTGAGTTGTGAGTCACAACTTGTGACAATGAGATTTCTTAAGTGGCTGGGTTAAAAAAAAGTGCTGGGGATGAAGATGAAGAATCAAAGAATACTAAAAAGGTGTGTGATGGCTCAAGTAAATACGAAACTGAATGGAGTACCGAGAACATTAGTTTCATTAAAGACGTGAGTATAGAGATAGACCCTGGGTGAAATGTTGCTGAAACGTGTGATGCATATTCAAGGGAGAATCTAGGTTATGGTTCTACACCTTCTACCATCGACTGTGAAATTCAAGGACCCACCTACCGAAAACAAGATTTTCCAAACTGTTGGAACGAGTCTCAGTACCGTTATTTTTTGTCATAGAACGAGTGGTTATTTGTAGGAAATAAAAATTTAGGCTGCAATATATGTAAAGAGGAAAGTAAATTAGGATTAGGAGTTTCTAATGGGGCAGGACTTAAGCTAATGAAAGTATGGGTAGAATGCAAGGTTCATCCCAACGGAAATAATATTAATCAACAACAAACAAGCCTTAGGAAAAAAATATTTGAGCACAAAATTCAGAATCTCACAAAAAAGCTATGTTTCAAAAATCAGAATCCAATAAAAAGATATTTGAAAGTTGCTTGGACACTATGAACGTCAAACACCTAGAAACTACCGTTCGAGTATTTCGAACAGCATACTCAATTGCGAAAAGAAATAGACCCTTCGTAGACCTACAGGCTTATGTTGAACTTCAACAATTAAATGGTTTAGATGTGGGACGAGTTCCTCATTCAAATTTTAGTTGTGCTAATATTATTGAACACATTTCACAGAAAATGAGAAATAAAATAGCAAAATCTATAACTGAAAATCAGAGGAAAATCAGAGCTGCGAGGACTCAGTGGCAAACTTAGCACTACAAATAGATGTAGTAGGCAAGCGACCACAAGGACGGCCCAAGAAGCGGTGGCTTGACCAATCAAGGAGGACATGAGAGCAGCCAATGTTGAGAAGAAGGACGCTGCAGACCGTAAACTTTGTACTCACCACAGCCACTCATAACAGATGCTGGAAGTAATGTCCTTGTGTTCGAAGACAGACTTCAACACGTCTACACATATTGTATCCCGGTATCCCGGTTTGGACACTTTTAATTAGGAAACCGCGCCTGAAATTTTAGTTTTACATTTTCTGTAAACCGATCGCCTTCACGAAAAACGTATTCCAACAAAGACGCTCTCTCTTCAGTAGTAAATATTACCACCTGTGTCCTGTTGCACTCTTCCAATAATCTAAACGCTCCCTTGCTGCGTTCACACTGACGCTTTCCTCAGCACAGCACAGCTCACACGTGTGTTCTGATATCCTGTCGACCTTGGAGAAGACAAGCTAGTACCTGGCTGTCAGCGAGTGAGCGAAAGGTCTGAACCGCTCTGCCAACTTAACTCCGGCTCTCACCTAACATAGCAGTGCCCAGGATAACATTCCCTGACACACTGTAAATCTAAGTTAAAAACTGTTTCTTAAAATGTTATATTTTCTTCTTGAATGTTACAATTTCTCATTTCTAACGCCGTGTGCAAGGAATGTATGGTAGTTAAAAGTCAGTTGAGAGAGAAATCATAATTAAGTTAGGTCCCGAGCCGTGCAGTGGCCATCCATGGCTGAGAGACAATAAGAGTTATTAATTCTAGATAGTTAAGGGTCGTGGTGGCACAGCGGTGAAGCGATTAGCCTCTCACCGAGGAAAACCGGGTTCGTTTCCCGGTCAATGCGTGTGGGATTTTCAAAGTGAAATGTAATGTCATGTCTTGTGGTTCGGATTCCACGTAAAAAGAAATGATCGTGAGATTTACAAGATTTCTTCCTTTCGTTTAGTAGATGGTTAATAATGCCAATCATTATTCAGCTAAGAAGACCTCCTCAAATATCTACGGAACCGTTTAAGATATCGTCATTCAATTTTCAGGTTCTAAAGTCGTATTGAGGGGCTCAGACAACAAGATCAGTGATGTGCCAAGTTCGCAAATCCAGTGAGTACTTTTTGATATACTGTATTAAAGGTTTCCATATGTGTCGACATTAGACCGAGAGCGATGTGTCAGGCACTGGAATGTGGAGTGCATGATTCTCTTGCGTGTCCCACTCAATGTTTACAATTTCTCATCTTCTTCATTTTCTTCTAGCCTTTGTCCCACAGAGCAGGATCAGCTCTTCTGCACAATTGCCTCCATTTTGCACTCGATTCTTCGTTGTTCAAGATTGTGAAATTAATATAGTCGCATGAAAAAAAACTGTTGCTACTGGTTTTCCAGTAAATACGTATGTGCTGGGGGTGAAATGGATTGTGTTGTCAGCGGAGTATTTTGTGCTGAATTTGGGGTCTCGTGAAGAATAATTGTGTATCGCCCAAGGTAAGATATTGTTTGATTCAGTATTGTGGGCATGACAAGATGTCATGATGCCAACTATGTTTTTCAGAGTTTTCGGACGAGGGACTGGGTTCGAGTCTCGGCCGATGTTGGACCCGACATTGTTTTTTATTTTTTATTTTTATTTTTGCAGTGGTATTTGATTTCAGGCGTACACACAGATGCAGACCGTTTGAAGGAGAAGAAGACTGTGACCCCGCTCATCTTACTAAGCTGACCTATTGCGTGATATCTGTGGCTATGGGGGCATTATCTTTACTTTACTTTTAAATGTTTTGTAAGGCTAGTTACTGTTTTCAAGCGATGTCCTTTACGATTCAAAGCCGGGTAGTTGACAACCGCCGCCTGTAAGGTTGCATTATGCAGCGGGGAGGTTTATGATCCTCTAGCCTTGGCCGCCTTCAACTCCCGCCACCTCGGCTCTGGTGAGGTAATGAGCGGCCATGTTCCCAAATGAGTATATACAGTGTAATATTCTTACCCGCTGGTTCATTGTTTATAAGTTTTTGTATGCTTTTGGTTGTGTTTTATCATTTTTGGATTCATGTAGGGAGCGCCAGTGTGGTTGGGATGAGTGGTCTGGACCCCATCTTCCGTTGCCGAGCGATTCAAGTATTTTTGTTTTTAAATGCCCCGAGATCCTTTACCGGGTTTATCGAGCTGAAAAGCGTATTGTATATCCACCTAGGGGTGTGTTTAGCGACGTAACCAACCCCTAATCTTGTCTGATAATGCGAGCAGGTCTGATGACAACCAGATAAGACCAGATGTTTAAGATGTTACGAATGGATCATTTCACTAAATTTATATGCTAGAGTTTTTTGTTTTTATTTTTCATCGTAATGGGTCGTTTTTTCTATTTATTTTTATATGGTTGCCCTTATCAGATTTCTTGGGAGGTATCCATTGTCCAGGGCCTGTGTTTCGAGGTTACCTTGTTTAGCTGAAACAAGTCAAGTGAGAAGGTTTTTATTGTTATAATTGTTATTATTATCAATCATGTAAATAATAATAACATAATAATAATAATAACCGCTGGCACTAACGCCCGTGAAGGGCCTAGGCCTACCAAGCGACTGCTGCCCAGCCATTTGGCCTACAGATCTTGGGATAACACGTGATCAGCGCATCGGATCCCCTCGGCCGTTTATCTTCGTTTTCGAGATCGGGGCGCTGCCTCACTGTCAGACAGCTACTCAATTGTCCTCACGAGGCTGGGTGCACCCCGTTCTAGCCCTCACGTCAGTTTCTAAAATCCCTGACGGAGCCGGGAATCGAACCCGGGGCCTCCGGGTGGGAGGCAGGCGCTCTACCCCAACACCATGGGGCCGGCTATCAATCATGTAAAAGGGTTAATTAAATAATTGAAATTTAATATTCCCGAGCTCATGTGAAGTGGAAGATGGTTTATGGTTATTCCTGTGAGGAATAGATTTTTTTAAATGTAGTTTTCTTTAAGCATCCGGGAGATGTTAGTTGCTGGTGCCTTATCTTGTGAGATCTGTGGATCTGGGCACAGCTGATGGACCTTACAGACTCTCTTACGGACTTATAGTTTTAGAACAGCTGTTTGCCCTGTTAAGTTAACTGTTGTTAATCTCCTGGAAGTTTATATATGCTTCCTTTTTATTTTGTTGATAATGTGTTTTTAATATTATTACTATTATTGTTATTTTTCGTTCGATATTTTCTGTTTGTTATCATTATCATTATTATCGTGATTATTATTAGTTTCTTGGGTTTAATGTTCTTCTGATTATATTAGCTCTGTGTGTCTTAGGATGGTTTTTATTTGAGTAAATGTTAATGTGTAGTAAAAAGCTGTGTGTGCTACACATAGAATAGTAACTCCTGGATTTTCACCTAGGCATATAAGTAGATTAACATTTTAAGAACCGTACATGGCTCTGACAACAGACTCTCGGAGCCTGGGAATTAGGTGTGAAAAGGGCACATAAGGCATCACCACATAACCCTTTTAGACTGGAAATACAGGAGCCACACACAGTAGCTAGTGGGTTTTGTTTCGCCGAGGGCTATGGTTTATTCCTAGCGGGGTGGGGTTCGTCCCCAAACTCCAGTAAAGCAAGGTAGGATTCCCTTGCAGTCCACACGAATATAGCTCAATGAAGCCCTCCTCCCTTTTGTTTTATTTATATGGTTGTCCGGACGTGGGAATAAGACAGGAACATACACATGTATACCCGATATAAATAAAAATGGCGCCAACTTTTGTTGCTTTCAATTAATTAATCTACTGGGTGATCAAATTAATTTAATTACCCAATTACCGCGCTAATTACACTAGCAATGTCCAGTGATACTGCAAGAGAGGTTTGATGCCAGGGGACCAGATTTAAAGCAGCTAGAAACGTTTAGTAGAACGTCAGGTTTATCTTCAGTGTGTACGGGTAGGCTCTTTCCGCTTGTGTCTCCCTTATTTCTTTTTTCTTCATCTTCCACTTCTGCAATTTTCTTGCTTGACAGCGTGTGTCATACACGGTGCTGGAAATGGATACCTAATATAGTTTCTGGTACAATGTGCAGCCATTGATGAAGGCTACTTATTTACATTACATTTAAATATTGCACCTTAAGTTGCATCTGTCTGTTCGTGTCAGAAGTGATTGCAGGTTGACATGTGCATGGTAGGCTGGGGAAGCATTGGCGAAACCCATACTGTTTTATATTTTTAGCATACTTTTCACATTTTGCGAAAATGAGGAAAAAGTAGACATATGAGATCCATCCGGGAGCCAACAGCTCTATACTTTGCACACGTGTAGTACCTGACATTCTAGATTAATTTAGAGTAACTAATATACGTCAGTGAGCCTTCGTGGCTCAGGCGGCAGCACGCCGGCCTCTCACCGCTGGGCCCGTGGTTCAAATCCCGGTCACTCCATGTGAGATCTGTGCTGGACAGAACGGTGGCAGACAGGTTTTTCTCCGGGTACTCCGGTTTTCCCTGTCACAATTTCATTCAAGCAACACTCTCCACTATCATTTCATTTCATCTGTCATTCATTTAATCATTGCCCCAGAGGAGTGCGTCAGGCTTTGGCAGCCGGCACAGTTCATATCCTCGCCGCTAGATTGGGGGCTTCATTCATTCCATTCCTGACCCGGTCGGAGACTGGAAGCAGGCTGTGGATTTTTTCAATATACGTCAGTGCTGCCAACATGATTCTAAGCGTGCTGATAGTTCCAATTTTTAAAATACCAGTAACTTCTATACCAACAAATTGATTTCATCCAAAATTGTCACAACAATATCATCATAATATTTCAGATTATTTCTGACCAACACATGTATGACATTGTTGCCAATATGATTTTACGCGCGCTGAAAGATCCTATGTCTAACTGCATGTAACATCCATGCTATCCATTGGACTTCAACCAAATTTTGTAGTCTATACCTTAAGAGATGGAACCAAGAATATACTCAGTCACCAGGGCTGCAAACTACAGTACTCTATTAGCCAACATTATTCCAAGTATATTTCGAAATAATTAGAAATTTCGATATTACCAACTTAATTTCGTCATTATTCTAGATGTCCATATAGATTAATCATTGGCATGAATCTTAAATCTTAAGAAAAGTAGTCTCTTTAGTTCGTCACGAAACTTCTTGTTTTTATTTAAGAGTAGACTTGAACTTCGTCACATCCTTCCGAACTGCAGTCTTCGAAGGCACCTTAACACCAGGAAATTCCTAGTGAGATGCTCTGCGAGTAACCCCATAATGTTTGATTTTGTTGTTGTGTGTGTGTATTGTGAGATGGCTAGCATAGAGCAGTTGATGGATGTGGTCAACACAAATTAGGCATTCTAAAACACAGCATGTGGAGGAGGGATGAGATACAAGAGGGAAGGGGATGGATTGAACCTCAGAAACACTGTGTAAATGAGAATTTATTATCTACCTAACATCAAATGTTAACACAGAAAAGACATACATATGTACGCACTATAATCTCTACAGAAGCTACTTATTCAGCAATAGTGTTTTAAAATTAACATTCCTCAATATCAGCTAATTGATCCCAAGAACCTCCTCTTCGTCATCTATTTCATCTTCTGCATTTTTGTTCCTACAACCATAACAACACTATGTTGAACATTTCAGTCCAACTATTCTGGCACTCACAGTTCTTGTTGCACTTATCTTGACAACCACATGCAATTATGTAGGGTTAATCTGGTGGTGACGGAGGCAAGGTTGATGAGCTTGGACGGAGACTTATTTCTTCTCTCTTCCAGACAAACTGGAGTGGGTCCTTTTTAACGCTGAACCTGGTGGTAAGCTCTTAACGAGTGTTGTTGTGCCACTGCAGTCGTTGGCGGCAATACATCCAATCTGAATTGAGCGGGTATTGGTTATTTGGAACAGCTGGTGGCGAGGGGTGTTCAAGTCGCCTGAGCCACTTGCATTGTATGTTCATAGAAATAAAGATTCACCGGCATTTTCAGGGGCGTCTAGTGATTCACAGAGTTATTTGAAGACCAGAAGTTTCTTCATTATCTTAATGCTTGTTGCAACATTTCCCAGGTGTTTTTTCCCCATTTCATATCAGTGTCACAGTGGTAAAAACGCCGTTCGTATCTCGTATTTGGGATTGCATGCCACGTGTATTGTGAATCTTGTGTGGGGTTTCACCTTTTCGAGGCATAATCATTTTCAGATTGTGTTCACCCTGTGCAATGGCAACCAAGAGGACCAGTAGATCAGTGTGATCCCAGGTATCACTTCATTGCCATTAGCGTGGGAAACAGTGAGCATCATATGCTGGAGCCTCGATGTTTTGTTGAATGATTTGGCTGCTGTTTTCAAGATTCTTTGTTCACGCTTGCTGGGCTCAAGGTTGCAGGTTTGAATCCTGGCGCAGTCAGCTGGCATTTGAGGGTGTGCAAATGTAAGGGAGCCGTGTTAGTAGACTTACTGGCACGTTATTGATCCCCTTCGGAGGAAAATTCCGGCATCCCGGCGTCTCTAAAAGCCTCTGTAGTTAAAAGGGGCGTAAAACCAATAACATTATTATTATTATTATTCAAGATTCTTACCTCTTCTTCCTCTCCATCAAAGCAACGGCTTCTGTACCATTCGGCATTCAAGATGTGTGACGCTGTTTCTTTTTTTAAACAAATTACTGAATCTCTCCCTGCAATATCTGATACTAAACCAGAATCTCCAAAATGATGTACAATTTTTCTTTTCAGAAAAATATGAGTATACGGCTCCACTGTTGGATGCAAAATGGCAAACAAATCTTGCATTTGTTTTATTGAGTACCGGCACTCATCATTAGGCCTACTTTCCACAGTGTGACAGACATTTTCTAATCTTCAGCCCTGCTCCCTCCTATCTTGCCCCCTTCTCCTGGTTTTTAGATCCCTTTCTTAGGAAAGTACTTAAGCAATATCGGTGGTATATTCCCCCGCATCTACAAGATCAATTATAGCCTACCCCTCAGTCTATGAAGTACGGTACTTTATTTACCCACTCACAGTATCGCTCAAGTGCAGATTAACATACGTTGGTATATTGGCTTTAATTGCCTGTGAATTAATACTCAGCAATTCTTGTGGGTTTGTGCCATGTCTTGTATGGGGTTTCCCCTAGGACACCAAGCTGGCTCACCCGCTGGCTTTGATGTCCCCGCCCGGACCGCCACAGGAGTAGCAAACTGCACGCCATCTCCCTCTTTATGAAGTACGCCTCTTTACTGCGAGAACCAAAAGCTCAAGCAGCCATAACCTCCATATGAAGGCTTCCAAAAATATGGTATATTGGCATTCAGGGCCAGTGAATTAAAACCCAGCATTTTTTCTAGGTGTGCTATGTCATGTGTTTGTTTCACTGACGACGCCACGCTGGCTCATCAGTGGGCTCCTGGTGCCCCACCCGACCCCCACAGGAGTAACGAACTGAGCGCTAGCTCCTTTTTTATGAAGCGCACCTGCGCCTCTTTACAGCAGAACCGAAAACTCATGCAACCATACCCCCCTATGAAGGCTTCCTAAAGGATGGTATATTGGCTCTCACGGCCTTGGTAGTTGGGACATATCAGGGGAAACGAACGCCATTCTCACTCATGTGTTCCCTTGCCACACTCTCTACACACGGCCTTGGCAGTTCGGATATATCAGGGGAGGTGTACGCCTCTCACCCTCATGTGTTCCCTTGCCACACTCTCTACACACGGCCTTGGCAGTTGGGACATATCAGGGGAGTCGCACGCCTCTCACCCTCATGTGTTCAGTTGCCATACTCTCTACACACGGCCTTGGTAGTTGGGACATATCAGGGGAGTCGTACGCCTCTCACCCTTATGTGTTCCCTTGCCACACTCTCTACACACAGCCTTGGCAGTTGGGACATATCAGGGGAGTCGTACGCCTCTCACCCTCATGTGTTCCCTTGCCATACTCTCTACACACGGCCTTGGTAGTTGGGACATATCAGGGGAGTCGTACGCCTCTCACCCTCATGTGTCCCCTTGCCACACTCTCTACACACGGCCTTGGCAGTTGGGACATATCAGGGGAGGCGTACGCCTCTCACCCTCATGTGTTCCCTTGCCACACCCTCTACACACGGCCTTCGTAGTTGGGACATATCAGGGGAGTCGTATGCCTCTCACCCTCTTGTGTTCCCTTGCCACACTCTCTACACACGGCCTTGGCAGTTGGGACTTATCAGGGGAGTCGTACGCCTCTCATCCTCATGTGTTCCCTTGCCACACTCTCTACACCCAGCCTTGGTATTTGGGACATATCAGGGGAGTCGTACGCCTCTCACCCTCATGTGATCCCTTGCCACACTCTCTATACACGGCCTTGGCAGTTGGGACATATCAGGGGAGGCGTACGCCTCTCACCCTCATGTGTTCCCTTGCCACACTCTCTACACACGGCCTTGGCAGTTGGGACATATCAGGGGAGGCGTACGCCTCTCATCCTCATGTGTTCCCTTGCCACACTCTCTACACAAGGTCTTGGCATTGAACCTGGCAGAAACATGTCCGAATTTCAGACATTTGTAGCAGCGCATTTGTGGAGGGATGCACAGTCGAACATTGTAGTGGTACGATGTGACCTTCACCTGCTTAGGTACAGCATCATCCTCAAAATGGAAATGAGAATGAAAGCGCCAGTATTGAAGCTGTCCTCTCCAATGTATCCGGTGTTGGGCCTAATCTTAGTGATTCCTCAGATCCCGCAGGAGTTCTGCATCGCTAATTAGAACAAGGTCGCGGTGGCACACTTGGAAAATTACTCCACGTACCTCATTGAGCGTTTCAACCTTTCACTGATTTGCGAGCATTCCAGCACGCTCCGATTTGCTTCCGGTAACGGTATGCATCAGAAGCTGCCTGTTCCAGAGCTCTTAACTCCCATTAAGGTCTCCAAATTTCCCCTAGATTTCTTCAGCAAAAATTTCGATTTTGTTTCAAATCTCCCCTGTCTGTCCTTGCTTCGTCCATCACGGATTATTTTGCTTCCTAAGATACAGAAGTCTCCTAATTCCTACAGCTTTTCACCTGCCAATTTCATGTCCATAGAGGTGTTTTTTTTTTGGCTGCATTCCAATATTTTTGTTTTACATTTATAAATTTTCATCATGAATTCTTTCTTCAAGACGGAGTCCATACCATTCAAAAACTCATTCAAATCCCCAGGCGTGTCGGCCAAGGTGACGATGTCATCAGCAAATCCTTGAATCTTCTCTCCCACTTAAAACTTTTCTCCAATTTCCTTCATTGCTTGTTCAATATAAAGATTGAAAAGTATGGGTGATAAGTTGCTGCCTTGCCTTACACCTTTATGAACACCAGCTTCTCTCTCATGTCCTTCAGCTCGAATGACTGCTGTCTGGTTTCTGTATAGATTGTAGATCACCCTCCTATCCCTGTACCTTATTCTAATCATTTTCAAAATGTCAAACAATTTACTCCAATCAACGTTATCAAAAGCCTTTTCTAAGCCTACAAATGCCATGAACGTTCTCTTATCTTTCCTTATTATACCTTCCGAAATCAGCCTAAGACTTAGTACAGCTTCCCTTGTTCCTACATTTCTCCTGGATCCAAACTGGTCTTCACCCAACTACGTTTCTATCTGGCTTTCCATCCTCTTGTAAATTATTCTAGACAGGATCTTTGAAGCATGAGTAATCAAGCTGATTGTACGGTAATCTCCACATCTGTCAGCTCCCACTTTCTTCGGTATATGGATGATAACATTCTTCTTGAAATCAGCGGGTAACTCACCTGTCTCATAAATCCTACACACCAAGTGAAATAACCTGATCAGACCTTCATCTTCTATGCAGCGCAGCAACTCAATCAGTATATCATCTATGCCTGGTGCTTTGTTCCTGCTTAAGTCTTTCAATGCTCTGTCAAATTCTGATCTCAATATTAAATCTCCTTTTGCATCCTTAGCAATTTCCTCCCCCCTTTCCATTACATGATTCTCCATCGAGGGTCGTTTTCACAAAACTTGTTATCTGAAAAAACATATTTTTTCGTGAGAGCTGTTTTTCTAAATACACCCATATAATGATGATTTAAAAAAATAATATATATGGGATGTATTTGAATATTAGAATGGAATAGATTAATGTATTTGGAAGAAAGGATTTATTTTTATTTTTATGTAGAACTAGCTGTTACCCGCGGCTTCGCCCGCAATAACATTTGGAATCCCGTTATAACATTAGTTATATAGATAGATAAGCATGGGTCCTAGAGGAAAACTAATTCTATCACCGAAACCAAAAATGCATGGGACGAAAAAAAAAACATCAAAATATCATGTTGGTTTCGGACCCTAAAAGACGTTAAAAATATAATAAAAGTATTAAAAAAACTATTTTTTGAAATTTCATTCGAATCAATTTTTATGTCATTCCTGGGACTTAGAAAATTTCGGCCAAAAAGTACAAAATCATTAGTAACTCCGTAAGTATTCGTCGTATGATGAAATAGCAAGAGACAAAAAATATGTAATGTATTATTCTCTACAACATAGGAGTAGGGTAGTGGTAGGAGTTCTAAGCCACTCATTTTATTTGTACCCGACTGTACATGTTAAAATAATGAATATCTCTCGAACGCATGGTCCGATTTTGACAAATGAGGTGTCGTTGGACTCGGGCTGACGCCCTCTTTCCAATGGACCACTCATTTCAACCCCTAAGTAAAACCTACCCCTACTAGGGGGTGAAATTGTAATTTTT
Source organism: Meconema thalassinum (assembly GCA_946902985.2). NCBI lineage: Eukaryota > Metazoa > Arthropoda > Insecta > Orthoptera > Tettigoniidae > Meconema > Meconema thalassinum. Next base: position 18,490,822 of record OX336391.1, on the reverse strand, counting down.
TTTAGTGAAAGTCTCTTTTCAAATGCGATATGTATAAGGTGCACTGCTAAAATGAATTTAAACGTTGTTGCTCATATCGCGCATGCGTTTTTCTGGCTGCTGCTCCCACTTTTGCTTACACTTTTAGCTCTCACATTTTGCTCCCACTTTTTGCTCCCACATTTGCTCACACTTTTTTTTGCTCTCATATTTGCTCCCACTTTTGCTTACACTTTTTGCTCCCACCTTTTTTTCTCTCACTTTTTGCTCCCACTTTTGCTTTCACATATGCACCCATACTTGCTCCCACTTTTGCTTTCACATTTGCTCCCATACTTGCTCCTATTTTTTTTGCTCCTACTTTTTGCTCTCAATTTTTTCTCCCTCTTTTGCTCCCAATTTTTGCTCCCAATTTTTGCTCCCACTTTTGTTTCCCATATTTATTCACACTTTTTTTGCTCTCATATTTTCTCCCACTTTTGCTTACACTTTTTGCTCCCACTTTTTTTCTCTCACTTTTTGCTCCTACTTTTGCTATCACATTTGCTCCCATACTTGCTCCTACATTTTGCTCTCATATTTGCTCCCACTTTTGCTTACACTTTTTGCTCCCACTTTTTTCTCTCACTTTTTTGCTCCCACTTTTGCTTTCACATATGCTCCCATACTTGCTCCCACTTTTGCTTTCACATTTGCTCCCATACTTGCTCCTACTTTTTTTTTGCTCCCAATTTTTGCTCCCAATTTTTGCTCCCACTTTTTGCTCCCAATTTTTGCTCCCACTTTTTGCTCCCAATTTTTGCTCCCACTGTTTGCTCCTACTTTTTGCTCCTAATTTTTGATCCCACTTTTTTTGCTCCCACATTTGCACCCCTATATGCTCGCACATTAAACTATTGTTCTTATTACCAAGTTGTCTTTACTAGAGCTTAGTCTAAGCTTGACAGTCGACATGGACGTATCTGTGACTAGGTATGGTAAGCCTCATGCATTCGATAAAGGATATTCATATATTGTGAAACGAACCAATAAAAATGGAACTGTTATTTGGCGTTGTACAAAACAACGTTCAAAACAATGTCGCAGTGAGCTAAAAAGCAAAAATAGTGTGGTTTTAAGTGTCAGTGATCATCAATGTAGTGTACTGCATGAAACACTGTTACTGTCAACAGAAAATCATGAAAATGTTAAAAAGCAAGTGCTACAAAACAATACTACTATTGAAAATAATTCAATGTTCAAAAAACCCTTAACATTATCAAAAGCCACGCAGACTCTACATGAGGACACTGTAGAGGAAGAGGAACAGGAAGAGGAACAGGAAGAGGACCAGGAATATTTAACTGGTTTTAGTAATGTTGAGGATAATTATAGTGATTATAATAATAGTGATATAGATCATGCTGCTTATGATTATGATAGTGATAATGATCCAAAACAGGACAATAACGTTTTCATGCCTATTGTTTACCGTGGAAGAAAAAAGATCTACAACAAGCTTTGTTTTTAAAACTATAACACACTATCGTAAAGGCAAAGACTTGTATTAAGTGTGCTTTTTACTGTCATAATCATGTATACTCTGCAATGTTAAATATTCTGACTTCTATAGAAAATAAAACAACATTGTACCATTATTTTCATTTATTTACAAACTTTATATACATTTTTTTGGTTTCATGATAATATTTTTAAGACAATACTAAACACTAAGACATTATTATTCTATACACATATTTTTCTTTCAGTCCATTGACATGACTTATATCTTCCATTATTATTTGACTTTTTTATTTAATTAAAACGATTCATGCACCTATTGTTTTTTAAACCTTCATAAATTAAGTGTACAGGTTGCACAGCATTATTGACTTCATCAAAAACACTTTCCGACATATCATTAAACCGTATAGGCAGAAATGTCTCAAAGTTTTCACATACACAAAGTACACGATCACAATATGCTGTTTTCAATTTCCGAATCTTGATAATGCGGAATGGAATATGCGTTGGCAATTCGCTGAGCTTCTTTGTCTCTAAGCCACATGATTGTCCCACAGCATTCAAAACATTCATTGTAGTAGTCTATAAACAAAACAAAAGCATACCTATTACACTCTAAAACAGCTTTAATAATATTGTGCAATTAGGGATTTTGCACTATGCATGGCGAATAAATTATACTAGTTATGCAAGAAATGCCCTAACTGTAGCAAATACTACTTTTCTGCATAGAGCACAAGTGTTAAGTTCTAATGCACACTTGACACAGGCTATCATGTGTCCTAAAGGCAAAAATACAACACCTAGTTCATCTTGATAACAAATTTTACATAATTGTTGGTCACACTTTTGTATCTGTTCGTGAGACAAGTCTTTTCTTTCAACCTGCCTTATGTATTTGCTCCGCGTGTTCTAACTCTAAAGGCACTTTTATGTCTTGTGCTGCAATCACGTTTTCTCTACGAATAGTGTTCACAAATTCCTGACCTTTAAGCAACACCATGTATTTACAGTTAGGTAACCAACGAGCGTGTTCCACAAAAGGGTCATCAGTCATTTGCCAATCCTTTAAAGCAAATCCACAATAAAACATATTGTTTTATCCCCTTCACCAGTATAAAAAATCCAGCTTCACTTAGCTGTTTGGTAAGGTGTTTTAATATTAATGGCCAAACATTTTTATAAGATTCTAAACGTTTTACAACAGAGCTGTACTCGGGATGTGCTAGTGCTTTAGTCTTGCAAACTCCCAATTTTCAAAAAGCACACGCCAATTCAACACTGTCTATGGCATATGGACCACATATATCGACACTACCGTTGGCTAGTAATACATCATTATTATTATTATTATTTATTTGTGATTCAGCAACGTAAGTAGCGGCCAAAGGCCTTGTGGTTCGGTAAAATGAATGCACGGTTAGGTTACCCACTTGCTTTCCAAGCATGTAAGGACAATGAAGAGACCATCGCAAATGGTCTCTAAAGGGATCATCCCCTTCTTCCCAGTGTGAAAGTTCAATACGACAAAACACACAGCGCACCACATCTTCTCGGTTCAAGTAAAAAAAACCGGCTTTTGCAAGTTTATGTGTCGACAAAAAGCCTACAGGCCAGGATTCAAATGTTAACCATCGATCATGTTCTGATTTTAAATTTAACCCACGAGGTAAACCAACTTGCTCACTTGTTGTATTTGGTACTAACGACATGTGTTATAATAAAACTTTTTCTTATTGTAAGTTATTAACGTTGCACAAGAGCACAGAGTACTTTAAAGCATAATGCATGCTTGTTCACTGTCTGTTCATTACGTTAATGGCACATGACGACACCTTAAAGCAAACAAAATAACCCATCACTCAATCAAACAATCAATCAATCTATCAAACAACCAATACTTGTAAATAAAACGTTAACGTTAATTGGCATTAATATATCAAAACACCATTAAAAATAAACTGTATGTTGGTACTAACAGTAACCCATGTACTTATTTTCTTTTTATAAAGCTACAGTCATTTACACCCCCCCCCCCCTTTAACCAATATATAAACTAAAATGAATGTCATGTCATTTTGTTCACATTATCATGTTCAAACCTGTGGATATTCGTTGAGTCCATAGGGACCCACCCATAATTTATTTTATTTTATTTTTAGAAAATCCAACATGGCCTTGTACTTTTCGCAGTCAACAACAACATAGCCATTAATCAAGAAAGCAATCACTGTCCCAGTCATGTACAGGTAATGAATTTTTTTTTGTCTACGAGTTTTCAGTAGTGGTAAAATGGAATAGCAGTTTTAAGTTAGACTTACCTGAGTTTTAAACAGGTCACTCTTTGGCAGTGGTTTCGCTTTACTGCGTTTCGTTTTTTTTCAGCAACTGCTACGGTGGTAAGGCTATTCTTTCCAAGTTTCTAAAAATAAATAAAATAAACCGCTATAAATACCTAAATTCAGGTTAATACATACATTTCATAAAATAAAATATCAAACAAAAAATGAAACAAGTTAGTTTAAAAAAATCATCTCACCTTTACTTGCAGTGGCTTGTTGCTGTTTCCTTCTAGTGGGCTCAAAAGTGCAATGGTTTCTTCTCTCTCAGACATGTAAGGTATACCGGTTATCTGCAAACAAATAAATAAATAAAATCATTAATTACCTAATCAATAAATAATTGCTTGTAAATTTATACATAAATCAATAAATGTATAATTGAATAAATAAACACCTACCTCACAACAAGGTTAATTATTTTCCACCAACACCAAAACTGTTAAACAAGACCAAGTGTTTCACGCAACGCAGTATGTTCAACGGTAGTCCACCCAAGTGAGAGTGGAAATGATAACGACATGTCTTTATATATGCTACGTTGCACGTATAATCATTTTTTCCCCACGCTTTGAACATTCTGTTATCATGCACGTGGACAGATAACGTCCAAAGTGAACACCTGTGGCAGATCAAATTTCACATGGACTTGCATTTTGTCACGTACGAAGCAAAACAGGATGTGACTTGTTACAAGTTATCGTGCACGTGGACAGCTAACACCCAAGGTGAACACCTGAGGTAGATCAAATTTCACCTGAACTTGCATTTTGTCACGTACGAAGCAAACAGGATATAACTGACGTAGCCTACATGTGGTTTCACATGTGTTCACATGCATTTCACACTCCCCTGCCACCGGGATGGTCAGATTATTTCACCTTCAAGCGTCATGGTCATTTTTCCATTGCACTTGTTGTCAAGTCAGATCGGCGCCTTCCAATAAACTCAAATGACATTCACCTCCTACTCGTTTGCAAGTTTGCTTTCTGTACTCGCTTCGACCAACATAGAACCAAGTTCTCATCACCGTTTACACGTTAAAGGTAAAATGTGTGAAAAAACGGACGCTCGCTCTGTCATACACCGACCCGCCGAAATAGCGATTGCTCTATTAAGCATGGTCCTTGTGGTTAGCGACAGGTTCGTTGAAACACATACACTCAGCAGTATTGTCTCTCTCAACCACTACGCTTTATGAACATTATAAACAGGTAAGGGTAAAGAAAAAAGTTTTTTCAACATGTATGGCGTTAGGCCCTTTGTGAATTATTTTTTTGGAAAAAATATCTACCACACTCGGAAGAGGGTCTTAGCCCGAGTCCTAGTACACCTCGTACACGTCTCTAGCGTTATTGGTTCGTGAGATATCGGCAAAAATCACAAAAACACGTGTTTACCCCAAAATCAAGTTTCCAATTATTTTTTTTAAATATAACGAGTGGTCCATAGCAATGAGGACGTCAGCCCGAGTCCTTGGACCCGTCGTACACGCCTCTAGCATGATTGGTTCGCGAGATATAGCAAAAAGTTTAAAATCACGGTTTTACCCCAAAACATTCTGTTTCCCTCATTCTCAAAACTTTAATCTATTACCAAAATAAACAGAGTTTCTAGACAAGCCATTTGACACGTCATGGGACCAAATCCGACCAGGCATTCGTGAAATATCGGAAAAATCTAAAATCACGGTTTTACCCCCAAAAGCCTGTTTCCCTCATTCTCAAAACTTTAACCTATTAATAACATGTATAGGGCTTCGAGACAAGCGATTTGACACGTCACACGTCCAAATCTGACCTTGCGTTCGAGAGATATCGGCAAACTTCGTAGGAAAGTAGGCGTCTATCAGGTTCTCACCTCACCACCAAAACCCCTTCTTATCAATCATTTTTTTTAAAGAGCTCGCCCTCTTACAAAAATCCCAAGTGCGCATGCGTATAAAACAAAAACAAATATGTTTGTCCATAGCGGCAGCCAGAAAAACGCATGCGCGATATGAGCTACAACGTTTAAGTTCATTTTAGCAGCGCACCTTATACATATCGCATTTGAAAAAAGACTTTCACTAAAAAAAATCAATTTCACCCCCTAGTAGGGGTAGGTTTTATTTAGGGGTTGAAATGAGTGGTCCACTGGAAAGAGGGCGTCAGCCCGAGTCCAACGACACCTCATTTGTCAAAATCGGACCATGCGTTCGAGAGGTATTCATTATTTTAACATGTACAGTCGGGTACAAATAAAATGAGTGGCTTAGAACTCCTACCACTACCCTACTCATAGGCCATGTATAATTTTACACTGAGACATATAACGTTTCCCGCCCCCCATAATTTCACCCCTCCCCATGGGCCCCTTTAATTGGATTTATGAAAAAACGGTCAAACACCTGTTTAGTTATTTTTAATGCTGATTTTTTCGGCTGAGTTCCAAACTCCTCGCTTATGTCTTTTAAGAGATACACGCTCCGTTAGGAATCCTTCAACCCCCACTTTTCACCCCTTTCACCTCATAATATACACCACATCGAAAAACCCTCAGACACGTGTCTTCTTATTAGCCTACTTTCGATTTTTGCAAAAAATTAAAGTAGACTTATGAGATCAACACAGGGCGAAAAAAGTGTGTCTGTCTGTGTGTGTGTATGTGTGTGTGTGAGTCTGTGTGTGTGTGTGTGTGTGTGTGTGTGAGTGTGTGTACTCTGAATGTCTGTCCCCCCTATCAATTCGAACACGGTGAATGCGAATTGAACGAAATTTGGTACAAAGGTAGCACTAGCAAAGGACACCTCAGTGTCATGTTTTATATCGCCGCCATCTTGACGGAAACGTAATGGCGGCCACACAAATGTTCAAAGCTTAAATCAAATTACGACTAACCTAATCATCCGATCTCTACCAAATTTTGCAACAACATACCTTTATGGGGGGAGCATCCTTTGACCAAACTAATAAGTCATCAGCGTAATAATTTGCGGATGGCGGCCATCTTTGTGTGAAAATCGATTCCCCCTATTAATTCGAACACGGTGCAACCGAATGGAACGAAATTTCGTACAGAGGTAGTACTAACAAAAGGCACCTCAGTGTCATGTTTTATATCGCCGCCATCTTGACGGAAACGTAATGGCGGCCACACAAATGTTCAAAGCTTAAATCAAATTACGATTAACCTAATCATCCGATCTCTACCAAATTTTGCAACAACATACCTTTATAGAGGAAGCATCCTTTGACCAAATAACTAGGTCATTAGCCTAATAGTTTGCGGATGGCGGCCATCTTTGTGTGAATATCAATTCCCCCTATTAATTCAAACACGGTGAAACCAAATGGAACGAAATTTGGTACAGAGGTAGCACTAGCAAAGGGCACCTCAGTGTCATGTTTTATATCGCCGCCATCTTGACAGAAACGTAATGGCGGCCACACGAATGTTCAAAGCTTAAATCAAATTACGATTAACCTAATCATCCGATCTCTACCAAATTTTGCAACTACATACCTTTATGGAGGGAGCATCCTTTGACCAATCTAATAGGTTATTAGCCTAATAGTTTGCGGGTGGCGGCCATCTTTATGTCAAAATTGATTCCCCCTATTAATTCGAACACGGTGGAACCGAATGGAACGAAATTTGGTACAGAGGTAGCACTAGCAAAGGGCACCTCAGTGTCATGTTTTATATCGCTACCATCTTGACTGAAACGTAATGGCGGCCACACGAATGTTCAAAGCTTAAATCAAATTACGATTAACCTAATCATCTGATCTCTACCAAATTTTGCAACTACATACCTTTATGGAGGGAGCATCCTTTGACCAATCTAATAGGTCATTCGCCTAATAGTTTGCGGATGGCGGCCATCTTTGTGTCAAAATCGATTCTCCCTATTAATTCAAACACAGTGAAATTTGGTGCAGAGATAGCACTAGCAAAGGGCATCTCAGTGTCATGATTTATATCGCCGCCATATTGACAGAAACGTAATGGCGGCCACACAAATGTTCAAAGCTTAAATCAAATTACGATTAGCCTAATCATCCGATCTCTAGCAAATTTAGCAACAACATACCTTTATGGAGGGAGCATCCTTTGACCAAACTAATAGGTCATCAGCCTAATATTTTGCGGATGGCGGCCATCTTTGTGTGAAAATTGATTCCCCTTATCAATTCTAACACGGTGAAACCGAATGGAACGAAATTTGGTACAGACGTAGCACTAGCAATGGGCACCTCAGTGTCATGTTTTATATCACCGCTATCTTGACGGAAACGTAATCGCGGCCACCCAAATGTTAAAAGCTAAAATGTAATTACGACCAACCTAATAATCTAGTCTCTACCAAATTTTGCAACACCATATCTTTATGTGGGAAACATATTCAGACCAAACTGCAAGAACATCAGCCCAATAGTTTGCAGATGGTGGCCAAGTATGTGTGCAAATCGATTCCCCCTATCAATTCAAACACGGTGAAACCGAATTGAACGAAATTTGGTACAGAGGTAGCACTAGCAAAGGGCACCTCATATTCATGTTTAATATCCCTATAGCATGTTGTATTTCAACAAGCTACTACAACCAACATTCAATCATACTCCTTGAAAAGGACAAAGAGTTATAACAATACCCATGCTTTTAGGAGAAAGTAGGCTATATGTTCTTTACTGAACATCTTGTTTTTAATGATGAGTTTATATGCCGAGTTTCACAACCCCCAATGAAACCAATCGGGAAATATTGCTATTCAATGAAATGCAGGTCTACCCCTTAACACCCCTTTAGAACCTGAATATCCTAAAATCCTTTCTCAGTGGGCGTTTGCGGCCCTTGAGAAAGCTGGATACCAAATTTCATTCCAATCCGTTTGGTGGTTTCTGTGATTTCGTGATGAATGAATGAGTCAGTGAGTGAGTGGTATTTGAGCTTTATATAGTAGATAAGCATCGGTCCTAGTGGAAAATATTTCTATCACCTGAAACCAAAAATGCATGGGACGAAAAAAAACATCAAAATATCATGTTGGTTTCGGACCCTAAAAGACGTGAAAAATATAGTAAAAGTATTAAAAAACTATGTTTTGAAATTTCATTCGAATCAATTTTTATGTCATTCCTGGGACTTAGAAAATTCCGGCCAAAAAGTACAAACTCATTAATAACTCCGTAAGTATTCGTCGTATGATGAAATAGCAAGAGACAAAAGAGATGTAATGTGTTATTCTCTACAACATAGGCCATGTATAATTTTACACTCAGACATATTACGTTTCCCCCCCACATAATTTCACCCCTCCCCATGGGCCCCTTAAATTGGATTTATGAAAAAACGGTCAAAAAATCCTTGAACCCTCACTTTTCACCCCTTTCACCTCATAATATACACCTCATCGAAAAACTCTCAGACATGTGTCTTCTTATTTTTAATGGTGAGTTTATATGCCGAGTATCACATCCCTCAATGAAACCAAGCCGGAGATATTGTTATTCAATGAAATGCAGGTGTACCCCCTTAACACCCCTTTAGAACCTGAATATCCAAAAATACTTCCTTAGTGGGCGTTTTCGACTTACAACGAACATATCCCCAAAATTTCGTGTTTCTAACTTTAATAGTTTTGGCTGGGCGATGATGAGTCAGTCTGTCAGTCAGTCAGTCAGTCAGTCTGTCAGGACAATTGTTTTTATATAAGAGATATATCAGTAAATGTCTAGAATTTTTACAAAACTTGCTATCTGCATATACTAATATGAAGCTTACATGAATTATCCACTATGCTCCACTAATTATATGGTATAATAATACTCATTTAAACACAAACACTTTGACATTGCATAATTAAGTCGAACATTTCGAACGACAATTATTTTAAAATTAACATTTTTTTTATTCATGAAAAAGTGTAATGTTTTCTTCACTGTGGTCTGCATAAGTGTCTTTCAAAATCTTATTTTAAACCCATTCTATGATTAGAAAAATATGTCCAAATTTTTGGGAAGCCATCACAAATCAATATTATGTCCACAGTGTAACACAAACACCGAATTAGGATAGTTCAAGAACTAATACGAAGTTTCTGCCTGATATTCTTCTTCGATGTTGTCGTTATTATTATCGTTCTGTGCAAACTCACTGAACACCTCCTGGTAAAACAAATTGGCTTCCTGTGATGCTGTGTCAAAATATTCCATCAACTTCTTTATATCAGCACTTTTCTTTTTTCTGACATGGTTTCTCAGCTTAACCTCCAAAGCCTTGTCCATATTTATCAATGTTCTTACTCCTTTCTTCAATGTTTCCCCCTGAATCATAGGTCCTGCATATGTTGGCTTTACTTGCACTTCATCTTTGACAAGCCGAAGCACACGTATCTCACTGATTTTAAATGGCAGCTTATTCTTCAGTAAAGTCGAGAAGTGGTTTTCAAGTCGAAAATCTTCCATTCTTTTCCAAGGACTAGACATTTGCCATATTTTCTAAGAATCCCATAATACTGAGAAGGTACAGTGATTGTATCTAAGCACCTATACTCCTTATCAATATTTCCAAAGATACGATCTGGTGGTAAATAACTGTGACCTCTGATGGGATAATAGTGTAGTATCTTCCTGAAAGTCGTCGACTTCTTATCCTCATTAATGTGGCCAGCATTGTAGAATTTTTATTTTGTGAGAAGCAGGAATCAGAGAAGAGTCGAAGAATAATATTTTCTTCTTTTCCCGGCGTAACATTGCATCCAGCTCCATAATATAATGTCTGAGAGCTGATGTTATTTCGTTGGAGCCTCGAGAACTTGGTGTTTCCAGCCAGGTGTAGTGGGAAACATTTTCACACTTGTTGTCACCCTGTAGCTGTAGAACTGTTAAATTATACAGAAACACCTGACGGCTGTAAAATATTTCTCCAATGGGAAGTTTGGGAAGTGGCTGGTTCTGCTAGCAGTCAAAACAGATATAATGGCTTCAAACACCACAATATCATCTTTATTTGATTTTAATATCTGAAAAAAAAAATTGGCTCTCATTTTGTGCAGCCTATACTCTGTTCTCAGTTTGTTTTAACTTCCAGATCAGAGGTAGCTTTAATCTTTAATAGAAACTGTGCACATTTAGAACAAGTATCCGTGTTCGGGTTACCAAATCGCAGATTGAAATATATGTAAAACACAGATTTGTACTTAGACAAAGAATATTTTAAATCACCATCTCGAACACGCTCATCATTGTACCGTTTCCACATCATCTTCAAGTTCAGTTCCGGTGGCAAATACGAACAATAGGTATCTCAACGAGAGTAATGTGCCAGCCGACATTTGTATTTCAAAATATTTATTTTAATCTGTTGCGTCTGCTCTTCATCTTTTTCATTCTTCCGCCTACCCCCACGATTTTCTTTTGGAATCTGTCCTGTGATGACATATTTTCTAGCCAGGCGTTGTAGTATATCCTTTAAAACACTCAGGATACTGGCAAAAGTAGAAGCACATACGTCAATATCTTCCCCCGCTTCATTTTTTACATGGTAGGATATTGTCACGGATCTGTTTTTCTTTTTCTCCTCTTCAACGGTAGTTCGCCTTGCAGGGTTTGTGACCGTTATATATTGGCTTAGAAAGATATCTTGCTTCAACTTTGTATCATTATTATAAAAAAATCTCTCAAGTGGATCAAGTCATTTAGAGACAATCTAGTTGCCAAACAATGTTTATTAATTTTCTTTCTCCTTCCATGTCAAGGCCATGGGTACAAGCAAGGTTAGGTGTATCACCACAATCAGCATAACTGGAGGTTCGTGGTGTACAGGCTTTTCCTAGACGCCTCTTACGTCCTCTTGGAACATCTTCGACTGGTGACACATATTCACTCATTTCCTTACTTTATTGATATTTAATATTTCTCAGATTAATAGGTCTGCAGAATGGAGAATTAACGGTCTTTTCAAACAATGTGAACTGTTCCAATAATGAAAGAAACCATTCAAACATATATAACTTAACCAGTATAGCACGATACGTCTGTTAGGAATGTCTGCGACACGATGACTTCACACTTCCACACAGAGTTACTCTTCTCACGCTACTGCCTCTTACCCTTCGCTGAAACAGCATTTCACTGTATGTCGCTCTCCGAAGGTCAGCTTTCTTTCATCACCAACAGGAAGTTTACCAGCATAATCTGTCTCACGGTCTGCCTCGGTATCTGTGGAGAGTTATTTCTAATGCACTGTTTAAAAATTATTGCAAGTCCTGTAGATAACGAGTTCTGTAAAAACTCACCAACAGTAGATACCAAGTTTTGAAAAGTTTCTTGTTTTTCAACATCAATTTTCTGAAGTATTTACCAAGTTTAGCTTAATTCTGACAGTGTCATTCAATTCTCCTGACACCAAAACATCGGAATATGTCAAAACCTGAAAATTGAAAAAATGTAGTTATCTCATTTTCCTTATACAAACACTCTAAGTAAGCTTTCCTACTCTCAACCTTTTCTTCCGTATCTGTTAGAGGCTTTCCACTTGTGTCCTTAATATTACAGCATGTAGTCTTCTTTTCCCCAAAAGTATTCTTAATCTTTCGATAAGCTGTGTCTACTTTTCCTAATTTCAGACAATTTTCTATACCTGCACATTTCTCTTTCAACCTTTCTTCTTTCGCTTACTTGATTTTTTTGTTAACCTCATTTATCAGACGTCTGTATACTGCTTTCCCCTTTTCATCTCTTACAGTCTTGTGTTTCCGCCTTTCATCCATTAATTCTAGTATATTCTGAGTTATCCACGGTTTTCTACCTATTCTCTCATTCTTACCAATGTTTTCTTCTTCGGATTTTGTTATTTCATTCTCCAAAGGTGCCCATTCGTCTACAATTGATGTTTGTTTAGTTGTTTCATTAGTCCTTCCTTTATACTCTTCTTGAATCTTTCGTTCACATCCTTCTCTTTCAGTCTGTCTATTGCCCACCTTTTTGGCTTTTGACTTTTCTTCAGTTTCTTGAACTTTAGTCTGCATTTCATAACAACCAGATTGTGGTCAGAGTTTATGTCAGCACCGGGATATGTTTTACAATCCAAAATAGAGTTTCTTAACCTCTGCTTGACCATAATGAAGTCGGTTTGGTAACGCCCTGTATCCCCTGGTCTCATCTATGTGTATAATCTTCTATTGTGGTTATTGATTTAGGTGTTAGTAATGACCAACTCATGCTCGGTGCATAATTCCATCAGCCTGCTTCGCGATCATTCCTTTCACCTAATCCTAAATCTCCTACTATTTCCCTTCTCATCCTTTTCCTTCCACAGCATTCCAATCTCCCATTACCATAACTTTTTCATCACCCTAGATATACCTCAGAATTTCATCTATTTCATCGTAGATCTTTCCAACATCTTCATCATCAGCTTGACTGTTAGGCATATAGACTTGTACCACTGTGGTGCACGTAGGTTTTGTATTGATTTTTGCTACAATAATCCGTTCAATATATTGCTCATAATATTCCACCCGCTGTACAAGTTTCCTATCCAATATGAGACCAACCCCTGCTTGGCCATGGTTTGATTGAGTGCTAATGACCCTATAGTCTCCTGACCAAAAGTCCAGTTCTTCCTGCCAGCGCATTTCACTAATCCCAACCAAATCCAACCTCAACCTATCCCTTTCCCCTTCTATGTTTTCTAACCTTCCACTTCCTAGCAGACTTCTAACATTCCGTAGAATGTCAGATTTCCTCTTTTACACTGCTGTGATGTTAACCCCTTCTCGAGTAGTCCCCACACGGAGATCCCGACGGGGGACTAGTTTACCTCCGGATTGGAATTTTACAAGGGAGGAGTCCATCATCACATGTGATTATGCATATAGAGGCGCATATCCTCGGGAATAGCATTACGGCTGTAGTTTCCTCTTGCTTTCAGCCGTGCAGCAGAACGCAGTGTAGCCATTAGTTGGCTTATATTATCAATATCGTAACCGTCTATAAGACAAGTATAGAATTGATTTATTCTCAAAGACTGCTACTCCCTTTCAGAATAAGTAACAGAGCAATTCTACTAACAAAATTATTAAACTTCTACTAACCATTAAATACCAAAATTCTACTAACAAAAAATACTTAAGTTCCACCAACAACAAAATACTACCACTAAAACAGCCTGTTACCAGGCACACTCACATGCACCCTCACACATCACAGTCAAATGAAACAATTAACTATATCTAATAAACACTGCAACATACACCAGACACACACACACCACAGTCAAATGGAACAATAGACTTTGTCTAATGAACAAACTAACTATATACTTACAACTTAATTATTTAGCATCTCATATAGGCCTACAGTACTATATTTCCCTCCTACAGTCAAATATCAAAATCTTATAAATTATAGGTAGGCCATAATGTTTATCACCCGGTCATGAAAACCAAGATTATCGGCCGAGGGGACCCGACGCGCTGACCACGCGTCACCCCCAAAATCTGCAGGCCAATTGGCTGGGCAGCGGTCGCTTGGTAGGCCTAGGCCCTTCAAGGGCTGTAGTGCCACGGGGTTCGGTTAGTTAAATAATGTTTATCAGAAACTTGTGATTTCATTAAACTTAGCTTGGCTTCCGAAGGGTGAAATAGACATAATGAATAAAATGTAACGTTAGGCCTATGTTACCGTGTTATGTCAGGCTTTAAAGCCTAAAACGAAAAAAGGTTCTCCCTGGTAGGTAGTGGGGGGGGGGGGGGGTGCTGCAGATTCCTCCCCTTAAGACAACAATAACTAACTGACTGGCAGGTAGTCAACCGCAGTTTATAAATTTGAACCCCCTCCCCCCCTAGAGTTTGCGAGGATTTTAACGCCCCTGTACAAAGCGACCGATGCCCAGCCATTTGGCCTGCAGATATTGGGGAGGCGTGTGGTCAGCACATCGGGTCCTCTCGGTAATTAATCATGGTTTTCGTGACCGGGGCGCTGCCTCAATTATTATTATCATTAGCCAATTATTAATGGCCTATCATCATCACCATCATTATTATTATTACCGACAGCGGTAGCTGCGCTCGCTAACGCGCAGCGCTAGGCCATGGAGCCAAGCTCTTTGCGGATTTGCTTGACGTAGGTTCGAGCCCCACCGTCGGCCGTCCTTGAAATGGTTTTCCGTGGTTTCCCATTTTCAACTCCAGGCGAATGCTGGGACATCATAATCATCAGCCTCGTATACATAAGTGAAACGACATTTCTGATAACTGGAAATGCACTGTCCCGACATATTTGGAGTAACATTAGGACACCACAGAAACCAAGTCAGGGACGGGCAGTAGTGGGATTCAAACTCAACTATTTCCTGAACTCAGGACTTTTGGCTCTACTGTGCAGCGTTTAAACACGCTAAGCTATTGCGATACGTAGCTCTTAAAAACTCAGTTCTAAACATAAATGTTATCATGGTCCACAGAAATAATAAGACGAGTAAGGAAACTAAACTTGGCTCACTGCCCATCACTAATTGAGGTGCAGATTTATGATATAAGGATTCAGGCCGAGCATAGCTCCGGCACTGCAGAAGTTAACGGCAAATACCTTCCCAGCTATAAAATGCACTTTGAAATGATGTTAATAAGTATTAGGGGCTCTGGACAAGAGTACCGTGTACGTGAGTGTCTTGAATTTGTCTGGTTATCTGTGTTTCTATGGTGACGGTAGTAAGCGCCCCTAGACTTGAAGTAAATAACTATTCCGAAATTTGCCTGGGGGGAGTGTGGTAAAACCCGGGGGGATAAGGATAGCCACTGTCAGCTAATCTCAGCACTTGCTACAGCGCCCCCATCGCGGACGTGGTGAGTGATTTAAAGCGCAAGTGACTTCTCACCTCGTTCTACTTCTGCCCTATGGACTATATTTAAGTATCAATGTATTGTGTATTTATTTAAAGTCATTAAGTAGGTCCCAAATTATCAGAACCACCAACTACCGGATCGGCAATTATACGGATCAATTTTAAGATAATTTAGAAATGATTTATTATGTGACAAAATATAATTTCCGTTACCCAAAAGAGTTGTAGTTGATTCTTTCAGGGGCTTAGCGACTTGGTGGTCATGTATTCCCGTGTACTTGGGTGTGTGTAGAATTTGGTTGACTACCTGTTCAACTGCGATATCTGTACCAGTGTGTGTATTTGTGACTGAGTCCTCAAGCTAGACACCACCCCGGCATTTGCCTGGAGTAGAAATGGGAAACCGTGAGGTAGGAATCGAACCCACCTCTTCTCAGTTTGACCTCACGAGGCCTAGTATACCACGCTCCATCCTCAGAACAGAATTACATTTCTTCTGAGAATCGAACCCGGGCCTCCGTGGTGCCAGCCATGAGTGCTAGCCGCTACGCAACGAGACGAATATTACCCAAAACAAACTGTGGAATTTGTTGGAGAATGTATTTACTCCTGTCCGATTGAGCTGGAATGGAACGACAAAATGACTACAAGCCTGCACAGATTCATGTCGTCAAACGCCTGTACGCCCCAAAGCAATAAACTTTGTTTCAGAGTACAGTAGAATGAATTGGGCCTACGTCAAATTCTGTTCTGTGTTGCGTTATGAAGAGTTTTTATTAATAGATGTTCGAGGAGAAAACACCTAAAATTAGAGCCAAACTGGTAATATCCGAGGAGGAGCGAATGATCAGAAGTGAACGAATGAGGAGGTTTTGGGAAGAGAAGAGAAGATTAACCAGAAAGCCTTAGGTTCTATGCGGTCCACAGGCGACCAAATTCGGAAGAAAGAAAGAAGTTCATTGCAGATTTAAAAATACTAACCGTATTGAAATATTTGTAACCTTACTTTGTTTAATACATGCACTAGCCTACTGCACCCTCACACAACAATAACATACTCCTGGACCAATTATTCTGATCATACCAATTCCCAACTATTCGGGATAACTGGTGTTCTACTGTAATTATAATTCCCTCCTCTGTGTCCGACAAAATGTTCCCTTATTAAAGAGCCCTCCACTAAACAAAGTAGGTTGGCTAAGGCAAGGAAAGCACTTCCACAGAAAAGAAATCAGTTTGACATCAAATACAGACCTAGGCATCTGGAAGTCATTTCAAAAAGGCCCCGTCTGGAGCGCTGCACTATACGGAAGTGAAACCCGCACTACTGGTGCAGCAGAAAAGGGTACAACTGAAGCACCTGAAACGCGGTGGCACAGGAGAACGATGAAGATTTGATGGGCAGATAGGGCTACAAATGAAGAGGCATCAAGATGATTGGGAGAGAAGAGATGCCTCCAGCGACAGCCAATGAAGAGAAGAGATAGGCTGGTAGGACACACACCAAGACACCGAGGAACAGCAAACTCAGCTACGGAACGATGGATCTAGAACAAGAACAGTAGGGCCAGACCAAGGCTAGAACACGCCAAACAGACTGCCTCCGATGTAGGGTGAGGCAGCGAAGCAGAGACCAGGACAGGGAAGCGTGGAGATCCGCATCAAACCATTCAAAGGACTGAAGACTCAATCACAGAAACATTAGTCAAGTAATGTTAGGGTTTGAGGTGGGAATAATCCTCTGCACAGCGGCTCTATCTAATGCGCTCAACAACATATCAAAAGTCCCCAACCCTCCCATGTCGGCCTCCCCGAACTCCAGGTCTTGCAACTCATGGAGTCCTGGAAAAGTCCAACTGGAATATGCATCCAACACAAACGGCTGTACCTAAATCGACGGGAGATGTCCCAAACCAAAGAAAAAGGACGGAGCCACATTCTAAAGTAGCCGAAAAGCACATTTCACAACATCCGGCGTCGTGGAAGCGCCCAACGGCGGGAACTAAAAAAAATCGCATTTCCATCTCCATGATCATGCCAGTATTGTGGCGGTTGGCCCAGTAAGGCAGACATCATAAAAATGCTTCAAACAAACCCTCTAGGGAATACATGTCTCCCTCCAATGGCGCACCTACTGCCCCCGTACGACCAACAGCAACCGAACCACGAGCGTCCAAGGGGAAGCGTGCGCATTGCCTCAGCATGGCCCGCAAGCCCGCATTTCAATATCGGTCCACGCGCAACGGTTATTATGAGACGCCATTATTCTGTGAAGGGATTTTCACTTGATAACCTGTTAAAACGACAAAAATAAAATAACTAATTAAGAAATATACCTGTGATTGCACGTTGTCGGTGCGTTTATATAAAAGTATTACTATTGTACATTGAACACATGTATTTTGCCTACCGTATAGTCAGGATCAGCTTCATCATCCACAAATACATCGCCAGAACTGTATAGGCAGACATATTGACGAATAGATAATTGCATACCATCCGTATGTGCTGATGCCAAAGTGCAGAAGTACGAATTTTTAAGAATAATCCTCGAAAAGTTCCTCTATAGAAAGAACCACCATTGCTACTCTCAAAGACGCAGATAGTTTGGGAGCTATCCGTGAATGACTAGAACGTGGGTTTCAATTCACTCGTACATTATCTACTCTTCAGGACACTTTCAAAAGAATAGTGATGAGTGCACGTTGAGTCAGGAAGTGAGTTCTCAATGACCTTGCATATGCATGACCAGAAATCATTTGTGGCACAGAGTTTTTCGCGTCTGCTAATAACCACAGTTCTTCCAGGCCACTTCCAGACGTGACGTAGCCAATAGGATCTAAAACGGACTCTCAAACCAAGAGTTCGAGGGTCTTTAACCACCTTATAGGAGCTGATCCTTTTGAAGGTATTTTATTAGTAGATGGCGGAATTTATACACGGCCTATTATTTTGTTTTCACTTGGTGCGGGCTTAGCACTGATAAATCTCATACCACCTAGACTATGGAAAGTGTCATGGCTAGTCAGTGTCCGAATATTGAAATCAACGTTGCAGTATGCATATTGCGTCAGACATGCAGAATGATCACGATTCTCAGCGGTTTCTTCGGTTACTCTCATGGCAGAGAATTTGTATCTGCGTAGTAACAAGAAGAGAAAAACAACCATTTTGCAACCGAACAGAAGTATTTTGTAAATTAAACAACAAAAGAAGTACAGTAGTAAAGAAGAAGAAGTTAGATATGTCAATATCGTATATTGTTCTATCCCTGTGTTGGGGGGAGGGATGAACAGGTATGTAGGTGTGTAATTTTGGGGGTGGTTTCAGAAAGGTGTAGTTTCCTGTATTTGGGGAAACTACTAGTGTAAGTGTGAAATATAACGGGGTGCGTTCCTGCGGGGTGCATCTACTCGTTAAGGGATGCATGCTTAATAAAGAGCTGTTAGCCTGGCTTACCAATTAAGTGTGAGCGAGCGATAGCGAGCTCATGTGCTGAGTATGCAACTTGGCCGCTGTTGTCTGGCTGCTACTCGAATACAATGGAGTTCCTGACGGTGCAATTCCTGGCCTTCACGGTCAGGGGCAATTAGGACTGAGGGCAGGCTGGGTGTGAGGATGTAAAGCTAAATGAAATAAGTATAAGATGGGTGTTTACTGACCAAGTGTTTATTTGGCCAGTTATGGTAATCTGCTGTCCCTTTTAGTAGTGGACAGGTGTAAGACAATGTGTACAAGTATAAATGTGGGTTTGGGTAACAAAGTACAAATGTGTAAGTTACAAGGATATCTGAACACACTCAATGCTCACCTGGTGGTGCAGTGATGTAGTCGGAGCTGGAGCTGGAGAGACAGAGCCGTCGGCCGCGAATAGACATTGCTCTTTCCTGGGCTCTACCGTTTAAGGTCTCCCGCGCTGCTGACTTGGCGTTTCGTCATCGTTGCTGTTCCAGATTCTGGCGATGTGAATTTGTTTGTGAATGATGTAAGCTTGGCTACAGCTAGACTAACTGCGCCTGCCTGAGTTACGGAAGTGTGTGAGGCTTACAGCCTGTAAGGGGTAGTTTATAGATAAAAGATGAGGGTGTGTGTTGGCGTTCCAGGTCCTAGGGTCGTCCCGACCCTTGGACTGAACAAGAACTTCTCGGCCTTTGTTCGCGGCCTCGCGAACGGAAAATAGTGTAGACGTTTCGGTGTAGTGGTTCTTCTTCTTCTTCTTCCTCTTCTTCTTGGATGCTGTGAAGATGTCGGTGTTGTATCGTCGTGTCATCCTGTCTGGCTGGCGATGTGAGGTTAGAGTGTGTTCAGGGGGTTAGGTATTGGGGTGTATACATAGTTTTATCTTATTTTTCTTATAAATGTTATAAGTGTTAAAATGTTGCATAAAAATGTTCACATGTTACAAATATACGTATATATAGATATTGGTTGTATCATTCAGGAAGGGAAAAAAACAGTTGTTCGGCGGGTGGTTGTGCCGTCCTCGTGTGGCCTGAAAAAATTGCTTCCTGTGTGTGTTTGTTAAATCGGTAGTGTTTACTGTATAAAAGAGTGAAGGTGAAAGTAAAATAGGTACCCTAAGGTGTATATTTAAGGGAATATATCTGATGATTTTTGATCTTTGGGGATAAATAGGGTACCTTCACAATTTATCGTTAGAAGGATGGAAAAGAAAGAAACAAAGGTGTGTTACAGTGTGAAATGGTGTGACATATATGTAGGTATACGCTTGTGTGACAATGCTGTTGTGTGTACCATGAGTTTACAATATTACAATTACAATACAATAAACAGTACTTATTGCTAGGTGTTCTGCTCATGAGCCTTATACCTTCGCTCTCCAGGCCTTCTTTTAGCGCTCTCATTACGCTACTCCTTTCCCTTCGTGTGCTACTTCCTCCGTTGCCGCTGTTTAGTGGTCGAACCGTTCAACCGCTGTGCCCTCGTGAGCTTCTCCCCGTGGGTAGGAAGAATTCACCTGATGGCTAGGACAGACGTTTACAAAGCTGCGTCTCTCCTGGCTATCGCTTCCGCTCATTATTTAAGCGTTTTTGTGTGTGTTTGCGTCAGAATCGCTTGGTGCCCCACGGTCATTCGACGTTGCTGACTGCGGCGCCGTCGCCTTAAGGGCGCGACTGAAATAGTTTAGAAGCAGTGTGTACGTGTTCAGGCTATAGAACGTGTATCACATATGTGTGTGTGTAAAAAATATTTACAAAAGGTATGTGTGTCTGGGGCCTATAATTACAAGGGGGGATGCATACATGTCTGCTTGCCCTGAAAAATGAAATGTATTAGTGCCGGTCATGCGCCATCGTGCGCACCCGTGTTAGCTCGCTGTCAATCTGAAAAAGTGAATTACATGACATTTATAAAAATACCCTTTATCTCTGGCATTGTTCATAGACCTTAATACCTGTCGCCATTAAATCTAACTTAGTCTAGGGTGGCCGTATACTATGATGCTACTAACTTCTACCCTCCTGTGTACCTTTGTAATTGTATGTCTCCTCAGTGTGTACTCATTGTGCGAAGTGTGTCACCTTTACCTTATCATGAACCTGGTTGACTGTACTCCCACGATGCTGCAGTGGTGGAGCTCTGTGCTGAAATATAAAGACATGTTATAAATGTGCCCTTGGCCTAATATTATTATGCGCATATATCGCGCAGCGCTGTTTAAGGGTCGGCTTGGATGATGCCACCGCCCTCGAGACCTATTCGGACTTCTCGTGTACAGCTGCGGTTGGTCAGCCTCGGTTACTGTACCATTTATGTTACTATGTTGTCGGTCTTATCCTGGTAACGCTTAGTTGCCAGGTGCCGAACGCCATATGTCGTGTTCGCGTCGCATATGCCTGTTTTTTTAATGTGTTGTCGGTCTTACCCTGGTAACGGTTTTAGTTGCCAGGTGCCGAATTATTATTATATGTGTAAAAAGTGTACTTAATCTAGGTTATTACTAATTAATGCTATGAGAAAAAATATTTTTATATACATGCCGAAATGGTCCTTAATATAATGCCGAAATGGGTTATGGTACTGTCTCGCAACAGTGCTCGTTAAATTAGCTTACGTCTAAGTTGCTTTCCAAATGCAACTGCCTTACATACTAGAATTTTGATCGGAGCGATCGCCTGGGGCAGGTTTCCCTCCCCAGGGCACCACCCGTGTGTATTTTGGAAACGCCGGTCTTTTCCAAAACCACCAGGCCATAAGGCCCTTTTGATTTCCGTTCCCTTAGGTCTAACTGTCGACTTCCCCCCTTAATAACTAATGTGTAGTGTGTGTAGGCCTGTGTGATTGCGTTGCTAGGTAGCAAACGCTGCGCGCGGATATCCATTTCGTTTATGATTATGTGATACTTATAGTCGCTTTATTCATCATTTGTACTTATTAATGGGTGGCCCAGCCCCTGTGAGAGCTCGCTTCATTCCTCATTTACATCTCTGGGTGCTCGTTGCAATTCCCATTTAAGCTCTGGAGACTCGGTGTCGTCCATTTACGTGGCTGGAACATCGTTCATTATTTAGTGTATGTGTGCTCTTCACCCCATTTTCCGGATGAGGACTGTGTTGTTTCACTTCCTGCGGGCGGAAGACTACTCTCTGCGTCTCCGAGAGCTGACTTAGCATACATCTAGCTATGAGTCTGGTCCAGTTGGTCGCCAGGGTCAGTTGCACGTCCCCGACTCTGCTCTCGTGTGGCGTTCCTGCTCCCAACGACGTGCATACTTGTCACCACCTAGTGTGACCTCAGATTCCTTTTGAGTTATATGACAGGTGTAATTGTGTATATTGTAGTGTTTTGGATGTAATATTTGTGTGTAATTTTGTGTGTTAGTGTAATTTGGTACATTTCTTAGTGTTCTGGGGTTTTAAAGCATTCTAAACGCAGTGCCTGCTTTAGGTCTTTCATTGCCTTGTCGGATCTCCAGCGCTGATGCTTTGTTATGTTTTTGGAGATATAAGTGCGTTTATGGGATGTCTGGTCCCTTGTTGTTATGATCCGAAAGGGTGTTATTTGCTGAAGAGGGTTAAAGCGTGGTGGGAAATGGTTATGCATCGTTGGACTCCTTGTTTATGGTGGCCAAGAGTCGGTGATGCTGTTGGGATGCTATTACTGTGAGTGGATGGGGTGGGTTTTCCCCAGGTGTCCAAATTTGAAATGCGTCATGCAGGTATTATAACGATAGAACCATTGGTGAGTGGGTGGGATATCTCATGCCTCGAGATGGATATGAGCGCATGTCTGCTCTCATTTGAGGAGAAGGGATGTATTACGGTGCAATAAATCTATGTCTTCTGCATGCGGGATATTTTACTAAATATTGGTTAGTATGCAAATATGGCCTCATCTCTCTATATGGAGATGTCCATCGGCGCTTAACATTAGTGTCCGAATCACCTCTAATATTCAGGTGTTGGCATAATGACGGTAGGTGCAGTATACCTGGAATTGAGAAGCACATGAATGTCTAAACCAATCCCTTATGTATCATTTTAATGTAGTGTAATATGATTTTATGTGTCTGTGTGTCTGTGCGAGTTTGTATTGGGTATTAGGATAAATGGAAGGAAGGGTTTGGAGATGTTTTGCCCGTGGGCTGTACTGTGACTATCCTGATGGCATTATCCACCTTACTCCTTTTGTGGTGTGTCAGCTTCTCTTGGCTGTTCTGTGTTCTCTTTCACTCTCTAAGGTGTTTAAAGTTTGCGCTCGCTGAGCGTCTATGTGTCATTTGAGATGCCATACAGTACCTAGTGTGTGGCAACATATTAATCTGTGCAATGCCCGTGTGTCTATCATCCCTATGTCTGTGTTTATGATTAAAATATTTACCCTATCGCGGGAGTTCGCCAGGCCCTTCGCGCGTGTCCTGAGCAGTTCTACAATGCCTGTTTTTGTATACTAGGCCTTCTAAATAAAAATGGGGTGTGTTTTGTACGTATGTGACCCTATGTCACGATAGAACCCTGTGGCCTGCGACTATAAACGGGGATGGCATGGTTGCCTTTAGTAATTTTGGGGAAGGAAATTAATTATTAGGGGGGGGGGTTGTTCCTCCTGGGAATCTGTGTGTGCCCGCCCTTAATTAGTATATATGTGTGTTTGTGTGTAATTGCCTTGCTACCCCTAAGTGCTGGGCGCGTGTGGGAGGGATGCGGCCGTGGCCTCAATTTGCAGCGCGCTTGTATGCTCGCGGCTCCCTGCCAGCTGAGTTCTCGCCTGCGCGAGTCCTGTTATCTGAGAAGGTTTATCTGTAGCGCGTGGCTACTTGGCACACGCCGTCTGGTGTTGCTTATCGCAACTTTACACATGTTCCCGTTGTATTAATGGCCGGTGAGAAATAGTGTAGTCTCCCGAACCAAATCTGTCTGCAATATTTGCGTAATATTTTGGTTAGGACCTAATGAAATACCGTCCTCATTTCCTGTGTAAACATCCGTGTTGTCACTGTATGACTTCCTACTACTATTAGTACCAGTGTCATCATGTTTGTGTATTGATGTCCCGTTCCGCTGTTGCAAAATTTCTTCTGCAACAATGTGTGGCGTCACGTTGTAATTCGCTGTGTTTGCACCGGGCGGTTTCCTGTATTTTGTTTACCGCCTTTGTGTAATGTAATGTCTTCAGCGACATGCCGGAAGAATAACAATTGTGTTGTCACTCATTGCCCGTGTGTCAATATATATTAGTGTTAGAGGGAACAATGTGTATGCCTGTAATATTTCCGCTACCAGCTTGTTTGGGAACTTGCTTCCGCAATTTATTCGCTTTGAGCAATTATCTAGTGTTTATGTCTAACAAGTATATTCGCCTCCGGGGTAATCTACCTGCCCCTGTACCGAATATTCAAGATTTTTGGCCGTTGAGATGTGGTGTTACCATACTTTGTGTGAGCGTGTGTCTGGTCGTCTCATATTCCCCGTGTTTGTGGAATATGTCTGCCCTGGTGTAATTTTGTGTGGTAGAGTATGATTTTTCCCTACGATGTCTATTTCTGGGGCATTTATAAGTGTACCACATTAATTTTTCATGCCGTCCAGTGTTGAGATGTGGTCTTACTACCTTTGTGTATTGCTGTCTGTTGGGTTCGTTTATAGCGTCCCAGTGTTTCCAAAATGTACTCTGTATATGTCTACCTTTGTGCCCTTGTTTGTGTGCGTGTAGCTTGCGTTATCCTGTGGCCCGTGGATCTGAATTAGTTGCTCTTCAGTCGGTCAATTTCTTCCCTTACTATTTGTTGGGCTGCCCGTCCTTCTCTAAAATGCAGACCCTAGGTTACGTATTTCTACCGTGTATCATTGTGTGGCCTCTGGTGTCGTAGTCCGCAACTATCTGTCGTTGGCTAACTTGTGCTAGTCACGTTTACTCTACCGGAGGTTGTAGATTATTTACTTGTGTCAGTGTTGTGTGACCGTGTACTTTCTAGGTTTGTGCCCTTGACGCGCCCCACAATGTATGCATTGTGCCCCATTTCGGGACCTTCATTTTGGCAATTTCCGTCCTGTGGCGCATATAGTGTGTGTGTAAGATGGGCATGTCAGTGTATATTCTTGAACGTCCATTGTACCTAGATTTCGGGCGTTATGGTTTGCAAGAGTATTTTGTGGTCTCGTAGAGGCCTGGTGTTCCTGATATATCCCCTCTTGGTAGTCCCAGGGTCGCTAATGCCCTAACTAGGTTATAATAGCGAGTACCATGGAACGGGCCTACGCGCATGCAGATATGCCCTGTGTACGTCGCCTGTGCGAATATTGGTCACCCCAGGTCTTGAACTGTGAGCGTAGTGGAGTTTTGCATCCATAATGAGTGATTCTCTGGAGGCCGCTATGTTATTGTGGGCGCAGTACGGCTCTGGTTTGTGGCT
This sequence comes from Meconema thalassinum, assembly GCA_946902985.2. Classification (NCBI taxonomy): domain Eukaryota; kingdom Metazoa; phylum Arthropoda; class Insecta; order Orthoptera; family Tettigoniidae; genus Meconema; species Meconema thalassinum. The sequence continues at coordinate 18,465,295 of OX336391.1, read as the reverse complement.
GCCTCACAGTATTTCGACGCATGTGGGCGCTGACTGTGCAGAGTATTGGATTACCTATGCGATAATCGCTGGCTAGGAGATTGCCTCTGTTAACATGTCGATGTGTGCAGCACTCATGCCGTAATCTTGCTACCAATGGTGTGAGCTTGTTATGATATGTTTTCCAAAAGTCCCTCCGTTTCTTTACATTTACCGTGTCTTATCGTTTCTGCCTTTCTCATCTGATGACGCTACATGTGTCAGAGTTGTGTGCTGTACTCCCTTAACTCTCCCGATGCCCTGTAAAAGATCCTACGTCTACTTACAATTATTCTGTTCTCTGTTTCTGTATTCTACTGTGTTTTTGTGTCAGTTTATGTATTCCCTGTATGTAAATGACCCTCCCCGTGTTTATGTTTGTGTTGTGAATGACATTAGTGTGAGTCATATGTCATCCCTAGTGTCTATTCAAAACACGTACATCGTGCCGATATGCAAGTACATAATACATACAGTTATAATGTAGCCCTTTCATGCATGCATTAATTCATAACCATACCCTATGAGACACAGTGCTTGTATGGGATCCCATGTCTTTTTAAATGAGATTGTGTCTTTATGTTGTTTGTGAGATGTCATTATCCCTACCGTGTAATTATCTGTCCCCGTGTCTATGTCCATGGCTTTAATTTTTACTGTGCCATGTGAATGGCCGTTATTCAAACTACAGTAGTTTTCCTCTATCTTGAGAGTGGATTTTTCTCAATGACTGTTTTTATCCTCGCCCGAGCGCTGTTGCCCGACGGCGTGACTGTGTTTGTCCTGCAATGACGGCATAGGCCTCCGGCCTCCATTGGGGTGGGTCCCCACTGTCTTTCTGGGAGATTTCCAGTAGGGTGAGCCTGGGCCTGCGTTTACTGTGTTGCCTGTTCATCGGCCTAGGTGTGCTTGTATCTGAGGGTCTGCATTGCCCTTGCACTACCCTATCCTTGTCTGTGGGGGTGTATGTTCTCCTGTCTACTTGGCCTCGTGGGGTTGGCGGTAAAATCTCCCTTATTCCCCGTGTATACTGTGTTTGAGGCTGGATAGTGCGTGAAGGCGTGTTTGTTGCTCCCTGGGGAGTTGCAAGCAATCCCCATCTATTCCTTTGCACTGGGGGTGCATATGTAATTGTCCGCCTCCATACTGGCGAAATCGCCCTTTGTACTAGCGGTAGGGGTCGTGTAGTTGTCTGGGAATGTCCCTCTGGTGTCTTGGAGGCTGGCCTGACCGTTTTCTGGCCTATGGCCGCGGCAGACTCCTTCCTCTGTGTTTTGCCATGTGTATGTGTCTGTATGGGCTAACTCTGCTGTGGCACGTTCTCTAAGTCATCTGCTTATGATGGGGGCTTCTCCAGGTCCTCTTTTGTGTAATTTTGTGTGTCGGGAAGGCCTGGCGTCAACTCCCTCTCGTGCATTCGTTCTGAGGGGGTTTGTGTTGGCTTCGACCCTCGGTCTGGCAAAATTGCCTCCCGGACCGCAGCTGCTGGACGTGTGTCTGTGTGAGTTTGGCCCTTAATGTATTGGAGGCTAGCCTGACCGTTTTCTGGCCTATGGCCACGGCAGACTCCTTCCATTGTGTTTTGCCATATGTATGTTTAGGTGTAGAGATGGACATCTGTGTAAATTGCTGTGTGTGTCTATGTTGCTGTCCTCTCCTAGTTTTGCTGGCGGCCCTGCTGCAAACTCGAAAATGGCGTTATTGGCCTGGAGTTGGCGATAGTCATCCCAAATTTGGGCATACTCACTATTGAGGCATATGGCCTGCTCAGCGACCTTTGTTCTGCTAGTCCCTGCGTGTCTATGTTGTTGGTTAAGTGCCTCATTTTGCAGGAACATGACATCATGTAGACAGTGTAGTTTCCAGTGTGATTTGTTAAGTTGTGTACGGAGGGTGGGGATTTTCGCCCTAGTTTTTGATTCTTGGCGCTGCAGTGTGGCCGGACAAGTGCCCGTATTATTCTCATGTACTGAGCGTGCAGGAGCTGCTGATACCTCCTGAGGTAGTCCTGCCTTGTATGAAAGACCTTATGCCAGGCATTTAAGTCCTGGTACTCTCCAATATTCTTTAGCATTGCTAAGCGGTATAGGGGAGTCATCCTGAACTGTGTGTGTATCAATTAAGTGTGATTGGTTTTCGTGTACTAAATTTAAGGGTTCTTCCTAGGGTGGGTGGGCGTTTGTAATTATACGATCCCCGTATAATAAAATTTAAAATGTGGGGTGTATTCTAGAGGAAAATAATCTGCATTTGCTTGGCTGCTTTCGGTACGTCTGCCGATTTACCACGAGGGCTCGTTGTTTGAGTCCCTATCCTTAATTTGCGTGGTATGGCGCCTCCACCAATCTGTTCTATCCCTGTGTTGGGGGGAGGGATGAACTGGTATGTAGATGTGTAATTTTGGGGGTGGTTTCCGAAAGGTGTAGTTTCCTGTATTTGGGGAAACTACTAATGTAAGTGTCTGTTTCAGGGTGAAATATAACGGGATGCGTTCCTGCGGGGTGCGTCTACTCGTTAAGGGACGAATGCTCAATAAAGAGCTGTTAACCTGGCTTACCAATTAAGTGTGAGAGAGCGATAGCGAGCTCATGTGCTGAGTCGGCAACTTGGCCGTTGTTATCTGGCTGCTACTCGAATACAATGGAGTTCCTGAAAGTGCAATTCCTGGCCGTCACGGTCAGGGGCAATTAGGACTGAGGGCAGGCTGGGTGTGAGGATGTAAAGCTAAATGAAATAAGTATAAGATGGGTGTTTACTGACCAAGTGTTTATTTGGCCAGTTATGGTAATCTGCTGCCCTTTTAGTAGTGGACAGGTGTAAGACAATATTTACAAGTATAAATGTGGGTTTGGGTGACAATGTACAAATGTGTAAGTTAGAAGGATATCTGAACACACTCTATGCTCACCTGGTGGTGCAGTGATGTAGTCGGAGCTGGAGCTGGAGAGACAGAGCCGTCGGCCGCGAATAGACATTGGTCCTTCCTGGGCTCTACCTTTTAAGGTCTCCCGCGCTGCTGACTTGGCGTTTCGTCATTGTTGCTGTTCCATATTCCGGCGATGTGTGTTTGTTTGTGAATGATGTAAGCTTGGTTACAGCTAGACTAACTGCGCCTGCCTGTGTTACGGAAGTGTGTGAGGCTTACAGCCTGTAAGGGGTAGTTTATAGATAAAAGATGAGGGTGTGTGTTGGCGTTCCAGGTCCTAGGGTCATCCCGACCCTTGGACTGAACAATATTTATAACTAAGATCTTACCGTTGAATGAACCACTCTATAACTGACTGTAAACGACAGGCTGCTGTGCATATCTGCCTGTTCTCGGGTACCCGTGAGATGTGTAAAGACTCCTACACTAAGTAGAATTGGCGAGATGTAGGATCTTGAGCGACAGGCAGAAACTAAACGGTAGCTTTACCAAGAGCAGTTCGTTTCCTGGCTGTCGTTATTTTGTTCACACACTTACTGCTGACAATTCCTTTTATGAAACTCGACGAGTGTTTCGGGGCACAGTTGAATCCTCTAACATGACTTGTGCATCCTTGGCAGAATAAATTTCAGAATCTTACACAGTCTCCCTAATATCTTCAAGAATTATATCAGCAGCAGCTTGGCCGACACGCATTTTCTCTTCTTCGACACAACCTTTCCGGTCGCGGTACCAACTGTCTTACAGATGGCACCGGCCATACCTGTTAAATATACAAGTGTGATATGACCTGGGATTTAGGATAAAAATATCGATGTTCCATTCTATTGAATTAGTTTTTCTTTCAGTCGTTTGCGGATGTAGGGTTCGACTTCGGAATGTTCAGGTAAACACGAGCTCATCTTCCCCATGAGTTCATTGGGAGAAAACTGACAGTCTTTGCAATCCTCAATGAATTTGCAAAGTCTGGCAAAAGCTTCCGTTTTAATAGCGTCCAGGGCCTTCCTGAGATCCGGCTGCTCTCCATGTTCCTTCCTAAACTAAAATATTTAACGCACGGTTAGCAATGCAGTATATAAATACGTGGATATTTCAAAGTTCTGTTTCTAAATAAATAATATGCAGTGATCAAGTCACTGGTAACATTTTTTGTGGAATTACTCTATACGGTATACATTTTTATTATAACCTTGAGTAAAAAGACAGCTGACAATGGTGATGGTATTTGGCCTCCGCTGCTACCAAGACCAAGTTAAACTCTTGCTTTCACTATTTATCCCCAAGAATCCTTCCTTCTTATTGCTTGATCAACGATTTTTTGTTTTGTGTCTTTGGTTTAAACTTCATGAATAATTTTGCGGTATCTGACTTCTATTTTGGTATTTTTTCTGATTAAACCTTCTCACCACAGTAGAAACTGTCAGTTAAAAAAATATGTGGCTTCAAAGAGGACCGAAGACGAAGGGTTCCATCCTCCCATGTCTTCTTCGTTGAAGTTAGTTCCTTTTCTTTTCAAATCCTTCGAAATAGAGCTCTTCCATTGTAGGTTTACAAGTATAAGTAAATAAATTAGTAATTAATGAAACCAACCATTACCTTAAAAGTAAAACAGGAACGCTGGACTTTATGTTTTAACGTAGGCTGGAAGGTCTTTAAAATATATGAAGCAGTATAAAATAACTCCCATATTAATTAAGGAAATAAAATTAATCTCTTTATGAATTATATATACGGTAGGAGAAAGTATTTGTGATGATGTAATAAGGGTTGCCTAGTTATGACTCTTGGATATTCATATTAAATGTGTATTAAAAGACAAGCAATTAAGTAAAACGACAAAGAAACCTACTGTATACAAAAGAAAGAACTCGCGTGTGATATTGAAATGAGCGCCCGCGGGCATCGCAGAAACAACGCGTTCGCCACCCCCCTAACTCCAAACTCTCGTGGCCCAGTTCCCATTGGTCGCACGAAAACAACAAACACAACATTGGAAAGATAAATGCCTCCCCCAAAAGGTCCATCCAAAGCGTCCCTGTGACATCCGCCACACTAAGCCACCCACCACAACAACTTAAACTTAGAGACGGAAATGCGCACGTGTTTTATCTCCTCCCGCCGCTTCGCGCCACTTGCAATAGGATATGCAGCTCAACTCCTCCTCTCCAATTTGGGACATCTCCGGTCGATTCCGGTAGAGCCGCTCGCACCAAATGCCAATCCCAGTGAGAACATATACTTTTTCAGGACTCCATGAGTCCCAGGGCCCGGAATTCATGGAATGTTCGGAAACCATGACATGCTGTCAAGCCATGGATGACTGGTAGCTAAGGCAGCAGTAAGCCGAATAGACGATGACAGGTATAGCAAGATGGCAGCGAGCGCATGGTGCAATATTGCGAATCCGGCTCTGTGATTGGTTACTGGTAGTTTGATATTATACATGAATTTATACTGGCAGTTAATATTTTGTATTTCTTGTAGTTGTAAAATGGGCTGAATTTGGTTATTTAAAGCGTAAAATCTTAGTTTTAAGTACCGGTTTGGTTACCCATCATCCCAGGCAAGCCGGTAATACCTTTACTTCTCAGGCAGATGGGTCACTTAGCCGTAATTTGGTAGTTATTGTGAAGTTAAGTACATATATGCGGTGGTGCTGAAGCAGACGTGGTCGAGCTAGGCCATTGCGTTTTTAAATTTGATCCCATTTCAGGGTTTTTCGGTTCTGGGTGCGAATAGTTCGCTTAATAGTTGTAAAACGGTGGGGAGAGTATATTTTGAGTAGGTGTTTAGTTGTGTTAAGGTTTATGAGGAGCTTAGGAGTGAAATTGGTTTGGCTTAAAGTGCTTTTTTGGCTTTGATCTTCTTCCCGTTATTATTAAGTTTATTGTGCTGCTAGTGTGATTAAAAGCTGTAGTATTTGATGTAGAATGCTGGGATTACTTGGGGAGAGTGTTGGTGAGAGGGAGAGAAGTGAGGGGATGGGTTTATGGAGTTGTTTCTGTTGTTGCCAAACATTACCAGGCACCGAATCTAGGCCTGTATAGTGTACCCGTATTTAACGGAGAATGCTTAGTCATTACCTGGCTTCGGGGTGCGTACCGTTCAACCCACAAATGACCTCACATTCGGATATGGAAGCAAAATAAGGCTGTCAAGACTACAGGAAAAACTCACACATTACAGTTAGCATGAATTTATTTTACTAAAAATCAAAAATAAACATTTTCTTGGAATTGTCCCATCAACTAGTAAGCAAACTATTCGCACCCAGAACCGAAAACCCTGAAATGGGATCAAATTTAAAAAAGCAATGGCATAGCTGGATCACGTCTGCTTCAGCAGTTAACTTCACAATAAATTCCAAATTACGTCTAAGTGACCTATCTGCTATCACTCAAAAATCAATGTAAAGTCACTTCACAACCCCTAAAAATTTATCTTGCTTAGCTTATTCAGTACCTATTATTTATAATTCTTTCATTAAAGTTTACACTTACTTTGGCATAGAGCAAGCCTATCATTCTAGTCAAAATTTTACCTCTAAGGCTTATGGACATTTAAACTATCTTTACTTCCCTTTTGGGACATTCTTCAATCACACATTTATTTATTAATTCTTCATTCAGTCCCTTGACTGAGCAACTATCTCCCAAAAAGCCTTAGGGTTTTGAAAGCAAATACACTTATTCAACAAACATGTCAAGTCATAGATCAAACCCTCACTCGTTCACTCGTCTACTCATGCTTCAATGTGATTTGTTTCAGTATTGCACCATGCACTGTCTTCATTTATTATTTATGGGATTCTTTCAATCATCTGAAACATTATTATTTCATAACCCGTGGTTTCGTTATTCTTAAGGCAGGAATCGATTATTTTCAACTTAATTACTTCAAACTTTGGCTTGGGAGAATTGTATCGATCCCAGCATTTCAAATATATAATTTATGTTACGTTAGCACCTTTTAATCAAAACTTTTATATAGGGGTCGCTAATCGCTAGTCTTCATTTAAACCCTACTTAACGAAAACATCCATTATGTGGTCTCTCCCCATCCCCTCACAAGAAGAAAGGTCAGGGCTGGCTTGTCATCTCCCTCCTCCTTCGGCAATTAACTCAAGATTTACGACGTCTCGCGGACCGTCTTCCCTCGGCTCTCAAATGTTTACTTGCTTTCATTTGTATGGTTATCCAAGTTTTACATATCATTATTCCTGCAGCTACCTGCTTCCTTATTCACATTCATTATTGTTATTATTTCGTGATTCCAGGATGTTATGCACTAGATTCGGAGAGAATATACGACGCTTACTTACAACAATTTCATTTACTGTCGGATGGCAAAGCTGGAAACACTTTCTGGGTTCGGTCATATTTTACTGAGGCTCGGACGCACCTCTAAAATATCTCGTAGAGACCTGTACTACCCTCCAGTCTTATATGCAAATAACAATGCCAGGTTGGAGATTCTTATTCTTTCCCAACGGGTCTCACATGTGAATACTATAACATACCATAACATACCATAACATATTATAAACACAGCTATTCCAGTGGGAAATACCCGTCCACTTTGGTTGCAAACCATAATATACTGACCTGGTCAGGACCCTGCCTGCCAGCGGGTCTCGCCCTCATCCAATGAATCCGACTTACTTTTACTTTCCATCTCTCGAAACAAGGCATACTCTGGATAACCTACTTCTTACTAGCTTAAAGCTAAACTTATTATTCAATTACTTGGCCCATTTGGCAATACAACTTAGCTTGAATATCCATAATTCCTTTACTTTTCTCATATACTAACTTTATCACATCGCGGTAAGACTTCCGGGTCTTCCTATCACTTTATTCCCATAACTTTGGCACGACAGCCTACAATACAACATGACTTTTCATTCTTAGGTGTTCCGTTTTCACCATTTACTTTAAGGGTCTTCAAAATCATTATCATATCAACAATACGTCAAAGCGTTACTATTCATTTTATTAATTAATCCCTTTAAATTTGAGCTCATTATTATTATTCATTTTGATTTTCAAATGCTTTATCAACAACTTTATTATGGAGTATAACAACTCATTAACTATTTATTTCAGAGTACAAAACTCGATATTATTATTATTATTATTATTATTCCTTTCAACTTTCCAACAACATTATTACGGTGCTTATTTATATTTACTTTGCAATTCATTCACTTGGCGAAAAATACATGCCAATGATATTATAATGTTAGATACCTCCTCTTTAAATCATTAATTGCTTATCATTTCATATTTATGGGTTTCAATTACTATACATTTACTTAATGCAATTATATATTTACACTCAACGAGATTATCCTCGTGATTAACAGTTACTATTATCAGAATCATATTTCACAATTATTTAGTGCATTTCAAATAGATAGTGAATCAAGGCTAAACTCCCCAGTCGACGCTTGATTTCATTAGTTCAATGCATAGTACAACAACAATCATCATAATGAAAATTCCATGACTCACCTCGTGCGCAGATGCTGATATTATCTCTGAATGGGGTCACCCATATTTTAGTACTTCTTCATAGTACTTCTTTTCACACACTTCATCTTATATTCACACAATTTACACTGGTATACATTAAAACACATTTTTCACCTTTCAAAAACACTTTACATATAACACTGAAATAATACTCTCTTTCTTTTTACAACACGTAACACTTCACTTATTCACATGTTCGTATCTCACCGATTCCTGACGATCCCTATCGGCTGCTACGATTTGATGCAAGTTCCACAACTCGGCATTGAACGTGTGATAGCTCGGACGGAGTTCCTTTCTCCTACACTGGAACTACTGCTTTTAGTCTCTCGAGTACTGCTTAAAATAGTCTGTTATTCGGCTTCACCTTATCAGCTTTAACTAAGCGATAAATGTTTTTACTTCGCCTTCACTTTTAATTCTATATGGCGGTCTATCGCACCTATCTTTTGGCCTCCCTGTTCCGAGGACCGTATACTTTCTATCGTATAATTTGACGATTTTTTCACTGACTTGTTCGGGCTTCAAACCGGCGCTTTCTAAGTTTCTGTGGTCAGAACTTCTATTTCTGCGAGCGTGATTATCTTGTATTTGTTTATCAATGTCCTTAGCGACGTCTCCACTGGACGTACCGTAGCTGGAATTTGTTTGAGTCCTTTGACTTCGCTACACTGTCGAACTCACGTCCCTCTGAACTCGGAGTTCCTTACTACTTCCTATAATACTCGAACGCTATTTCTTTAAATACTGTAGCTTTACTTGTTCGATGTTACTATAATAACTCTTCGGAGTTTCAAACTTGATGACTGTTTAGCTTGAAGCACTTCTAATGTACTGGCCTGCACTTAGGCTTAATACTGGCGTAACTCGGTGCGACGTAATTTGCTCTCTCCGAGGCTCTAGTAGAACTATCTGAATTGTTTCGTTGAAACATAGTTTCCTCCTCGGAAGGACAACAAGACTGAATGATACTGATTCAGCACGACCCGCCACTGCGGTCGATGGTAGTCTGTACTTCTGTGAAACAGTACGACGCCCTTCACTCGGGTCCGTAAGACTGAATATGTTGTGATCCAGCGTCACGCCCTTCCCTGACTGACTAAGACTGAATAATTTCCTTAGCGTTTTCTGCCTCTTTATTTGATTCATGACAAATAAACTAGTTTTGCTTCTTCTCCAAAACTAAATTCTGAACTAACCATGGTATCTTTATGAAAAAATAACCATCTTGAAGCACGCGACTTAAATGTTTCAAATATGCCAACATTTTCAAAATCCGATCGGGAGAACATATTAATAAAAATTAAAATATTTCCTGCGTTAATGTAGGCGTACGTACGTTTGTTTTTTCCCCTTCCGCAGGCATTTGGTCTGGTGTAGTCCCTACTCTATAATGATGACTTGGCTTTTCTAGACTGCACAAATATTAGTAACTTTTACCACTCTCAAAATTCTGATTTCTAAAATGATTAACATTGGCGGAGAGATTTTTCAATAATTTTGCGTATTTCTGGCTAATTTCAATTATTTTATCGATATCCTGGCCACACCTCTTGAACAGTGTTGGCATTTTCTCGCTAACTTCGCATTTATTAGTTTGATCTTCTGTCTTCGTCTTGAATGGAAGATTCCGTTGGTCTATTTTAATCTTATGCGTAACCCACTTTCTGCTGGGTCGGCGATGAACTCACGCCCAGCTGCAAGCGTTGCTTCAGCATTATCTTACTAATTCATGCGTCATGCAGTGGTTATTTCAGCTTAACCCTTCTGCTACCCTTAAAACTGTACCAAAAATCGTGTATTATTTCTTCGTTTCCTGACTTAAAATATTAACGGTCCGATACCTGTGTCATTGTCCACATGGGCACAATAGTGAGCTAGGTACGTTTATAGGTACATCATTTGAAGAATGCATAATTTTGTGGCATATATATTATTTACAAGAATGTTTCCAGAAATTGTTTTTCACTCGTTACTCTGTTACTGTTCGCTAATTGCGTGAACTCAGCACCTAAGTTGATATTTGTCAGCCGTTATTATACATTCATTTTATTGCTATTCCGGAGATTTACTGACCTCGGAATGACGTGTCAATGATCCCAATGCCTTTATGCTATGAGTGAACATATCTCTATATTTTTATTTTTCCAAAGCACCATTAATTACGATTTAAAATTGTCTAAATTATCATTGCTTCCCCATAAGGAGAGCTCGAGAATGGGTACGCCAACATGGCGTACCACGCGCTCAATCTGGCGCACTTTCTCGTGCAGCGGAGAGTTGCCATCAGCGATCCATGTATAGAGATCAGTGTGTCAAGCACATCAAACAGGACCACCGTGCAAAAATCAGCTTTACATTAATTATTCCCACCTTTCGCCACTTATTGATCTAAAATTACTGTGCTACATGGCATACAGCTAACGATTCAATTAAAGGTTTAGCCAGCTTCTTCAGTGATCGTCTGATATATAAACAATGACGCATCCAGGATCACCAAACGTAACCTCACTGGACAATTTCTTGTGGGTTATTCTAAAGGACGAGTGAATAATACAAGAAAAGACCGTTATTAATTGCTGAACTCCCTAATGCAATTAGGTAAGAGGATATCCTTCACAGAACATCATGGTATATGGTGCGACGAAAACATCTAACATCCCACAGTTACTCTGTAAATCAGAACTAATTGTACATTTACTATTATTTGTTCAGAAGTTATCTCGTTAAATGTGTTCTAGTATAAACGAATCTCCCTGTAGATTTAATCACGATAACGCCTTGAGTTACCGCTACTTTCATCTTTATTAACAGTCCCTCGATTAATCCTCAACAATGTGAAGTGATCATTTGCTCTAATGAAGCAAGCGGTCGTTAGAAAATAAATGTTGGTTCGTTATTAGATTTCTGTGTACTTACCCCATTGGTAATTTTTCCATCTCGTAATGCAGTATATTAAGCCTATTTTCATTTATGAAACAAGATGTTCAGTAGAGAATATATAGCCTATTTTCTCCTAAATGCATTGGAATAGTTATAACTCTTTGTCCATTTCAAGGAGTACAATTGAATGTTGGTTGTAATAGCTTGTTGAAATACAACGTGCTATACGTATATTAAACGTTGATTGATTGAATCCTCACCTGAATGATGTATGCACAAACTAATACAGCCATCATAATAACACTGGTTATCCGGCAGAACACAACACTCACCCAAATACACGGGACTAAATTACCATGATGTCCATGCATCTCAAATGAAACAACAACATATTCCTACCCAAATCCTTCCTCGTATAAAAGCACACACACTAGTAAGCCTACAGACTTCACAGTGGCACAGGCCAGCAGACAACCTCCACACACACCGAAGTAAACGGGGCTACAATCCATGATGCTGCAAAATACCCCAAAAACCAACAACAACAACAACAATAGTCTCTACCGCGGATCAAGGTCAACGAATATTAATCGCTGTATTCGAGTATTGAAATATGTGGTGATATAAGTATACCGTATATATAATATTTTCGATTGCAATTACACATTACAGTATATATGCTTAACATTACAACATGTGAGTAGTTATAAATCAATAAATACCAAAAAAGACGATATAAAAAAAATTGACCCTGCAGGGATTTGATCCATGAACCCCCAGACTATGAGCCCCAGCCACAACCTTTACGCCACGGATGCGCTACTATATTACTTGAAAAAAAATACTGGTCTAGTATAACTGTATCACATTTTGTGTTGATATTGTTGTACCCCTAGGGTACGCTATACCATCCCTTAAGGAAAACACACAAATTTATAAAAATACAGACTTCGGATATAGATTCTAATAAGATACCACCTACAAAATTACAGATAACACACAAGTAGCAAACTCAGGAAGTCAGGTAGGCTCGGACCAAAGGTAACGACCTGGGAAAGGTATACGACACGGGAGGAATGCAGGAATCCGCAGACCGTGCACACCAAAGCTATAAAAGCCCCCCAGAGGTCAAGGGCCGGACGCACTAATTACTCAGTCCTCTCAGTGCAACGACGTGCCATACCGCTGCTGTCTCCAGGTCGGGTAAGTGTCTTAGCGATCTACACTCTAACCACTACACTACACATTCCCTTCCCCCTGTGCTTGGACTGTATTTTATTATTATTATCCACTAGTTGGATCTGCTAGCTCTTTTGGTGTATCTCTCAATAGAGATACACATTAAAACTCTATTTAACATTAGCCACTGGTCTTACTCATTTATTTATTTAGTCAGTAAGTTCCTACCCCATTAGCTTCCACTTAGGTAGGACTTAGAAATAGCTTTAGTGTTTATTTGCTTAATCGCTACTCTTGATCAGCAAGTGTCCTTGATACGCGCTGACCACAGCTAGCTCGCTACTGCTCGCGTGCTTATAGCTCTCTACAGACCGCCTGGCGCCGGCCTCGCGCCTTGACTTACAATTTAATAGCTCTTACCAACTACCCCCTTTAACTAGAACTACCCCGTTAAACAGCACCTTGGGGAGTTCTCCTGGATGATCACTCAATCGATCTCCTTTAATAAAACCATCCCAACCTCTTACAAATTCGCCAAGCTACAACCCCAACTTAGATTATTTCCATCCCTTAGATTTAATATTTGTATTGGCATCCCTCACAGATACCATACAAGTGGTGGAGGCAAGGGTACCGCGTCGTTGATTTAAAACAACGTCTAAGGGAGTTCAAACAACGAATTTCCGCGGCAAAGATCCCTAAACCTCGCGCTAAGCCAAGCAAACGCTACCAAAAAATTTTTTTTTGAGATCAGGGTCTAGTTAAAGTTGTAAACCCACCCAGACCCACCCCAATTGAGCTACTTTTAATAACGCCACCCCTATCAGGTAGATAATCACTTGAAACCCCACATTTGCTACGCCCACGCAATAAATGATTCGTATAGGGCCACATTAGATATTGCCCACACAGTTCGGTCCCCATTACCTCAGATAGTAATTTAATACCAATATTCCATTTATCTCCCACATTTTTAAACCATGGCACCTCATGCCGAAACGAATATTTTACAAGGGAGAATAAACCATAGCAATAGGCGGAGAGCTTCCGAATTATTCTTTTTTTCTTGTAAGAAGCCGACAAAGCCGAATGTACAGGGTACAATTCCGCATCCAATCGATGCAGGCAAGGGTAAGTGCGGCACAAATTAGATACATCCGCGCCCCCACAAATAGGCGTAAAATACTCCTCACCCGGGCACATAAGAATTTACAAACAATCCACAGGGTGTTACAGGAGAAGCATACAAAAACACTGAGAATCCATGCCAAAATGGACAGGACCTATGGGCACATCAGTTATACAGAACACTTGCAAAATATTAAGTCGCAGTATGCGAGGCTGGAGAACCACTTCGCACGGCTCATTGCCGAATATCAGCGGCTGAGCGCCCAGTTAATACGAATGTACCATATTACTTCTTAATAAGAAACATAGCGGGCAGTATTAATAATTTTTTTTCCACACACAGTAACATGTCCAATAACAACTGATAGCGGTATTTATTTTCACCCCTATGGACATATAAGTAAAGTCACGTAACGCACAGCCCCTGTTCACAACTTAAGCTTAACACCGCCACGGTGAATGCAACGGAGCAAGCCAGGGTAGTCACCCGGCAAAATGCCGAGATATGGCAACGCTTCCGTCAGCCCCAGGCATAATTTATTACAGTAAAATTACTCACACATCTACATGAACAAATGGAAGCGATCATTTTATACATTATACTTAAAGTCATTAACACATATATTCCCGTAATGCCCACTCCTATTAGGAAAGGGACGGACGTGGCTATGCCACATCCCAAGCTTAACATGGGAAACGAAACACGTGTAGACACAATCATGGGACCACGTCATAACGTATCAATCCCAAAGCTTCCATTAGGCCCTAGGACATTAGCGCCCATATCGGCTAACAATAATCCTAAGGTACGCCGAAAAGCCGTACTAGTTCATCGCGTAGTTCCAGTCACACTCCCCAAAATAGAGGATAGGGTTTATAAACCTAAGATTACCCTTCTCCAAACGCCTCGCACGGAGAACGCATCCCTTGGGTGGATACCAGGGGCGAAAGCCGCTTTGGTAATCCGAGGGAGACGAAGCTATCATTTGAGATAGCTCAGCAATAAATAGATTCCCAAATAAAGAACACGTTGTTCCCAAACAAGTAACAGTACACTTTCCTAAAACTGTCAATTAAAAAGACTAAGGAGTAGCATTACAAATAACGTACATTGATTTTCCAGCCAATTTTTCTTTACCACATAGCATTTAGGTGTAGGTAAAAGATAAGAGATGTCGAAGTACATTCCACTCGCAGAAGTTCCACAAAAGCTAGATATAGTTTTTCCAGTCCCCACAGCCATAAGAAATAAGAGCACTTCACCACCATTCATAGGGACATAAATAACATATTGCCCCCAAACGATTTGAACCCAGGAATAAATAGAATATAACAAGCGCCCTACGCGCTATGACATTTCATAGCTAGGCTAATAACCAGCATTTACTAATAATCTCCAATACTGCATGATAAGGCATTAACCATAAGATGCATGTTTAGCTATAAGTGATATGATAAGACATACCAGGTTATATTACATGTGTACTATATTATGTTAAATTGATGAATTTTGTTAACACAAACTAGCTGCAAATAGCGCAGGGATAGACACATATTCAATACTACTTAGGCCCTACATTTTCCAATAAGTCCCCATAGCTCATATACGCCATATAAGCCTTGGCAGGGACACCAAATAGAAGGTGGCATATAGTAACCATACTCAGAGACAGGAGTCACCACCAAATTTTAGTTGATCAAACAACATAACTCAACTTTCAGCATAAAAATCCCCATAGGACATGATAATAGAGTTAAATTGCTAATAATTATACATTTATAATATAATAGAAGCATAAAATTTTTTTTTTCATCGACAATACATGATAGATAGAATATCACACATGTCGTCTACAGCATACAGAAAGCGAGGTCACGACTCTGCCATAGCAGGCGGAAGTAACATGACACGCAGCGCGCAATCAGCGGAATACGCACAGTACATAGCAACAAGGAATTACGCACAGTCACATAGAAATGCAACACCCACACATAGCCGTGCGAAGCATGGGGTCATTTACCCATATGTGGACCATATGGCAGACAATAGCAAGATTTCCTTATTTTAGGACAATGCCTAGACAATTTATATAAACAAAAGTTAATAATGGCGCACTTTTTTTTATAAAACTACTCACATTTAGATTCACATGCAGACATAGTCGCAAAAAAAAATTAGGTGCGCGAACAAAACTCTCATTACCTAGCGTAAGGAGATGTAAGATAACAGACCCTTGTCCTTTAGACATACAATGTCAGGACACAGTTCGATTGCCATAATATAAATCTTCATTATTTACACATACATCCCGATAGGTATTATAAATAATAGAGATTCTATACATTCCCCATAAAGATATAAGGGAATAACACTTCTATAGATAATGAACACCTATAAAAGATAACACACATCTTTAAGTGAACAATTTAGAAAGTGCACGGATTCCCACAGTTACCCCATCTTAAGAAGAAATAACAGGCTGATACACTATAGGGCCACGGAATAGACTAACAAAATAACACATAGGGCCTAATATACTATATAATAGTACATGCATAGAGTTTTTCTAAACAAACGTCCTCACAACCGTGATAACGAAAGTACAGTACAATAACACAGGTTAGCCGCACTGCATAAACACGACAAACACAGATTGGCGGCATTTAGGGAAGCAAACGTAATACTTCTACACTCGTGCAGATAAACGACATGTCCCACACGGTTCAAGGTAGACACACAATAACACAGGTTAGCGAATTCCATTATAAAGGCAGAGTAACACTTGCAATAGTATATAGCAAGCATTGATACCATTACGCTCAGTATTGCGACAGTACACAGGTAGATTAATAATACCACAATCAATAGGAAGTGACACAATAACACAGGTTGTTAGAATATCACAACGAACACCATATACAGTTCCGATAAACACACAAGTAGGAAACACGAGGAAAGGAGTTGACAAATACTTACGCATAGTACAAAGAATCCAATACACTATAATCCACAAGAGGTTTTTAATCATAAATGTTAATTTGCCTCACACAGACTTCTTGCTAAGGCAGTCTCCACACATATACTGAATCATAATCTGCAGACAAGGTGGCTGCATGCGTCTACAGATTAACGATACCGGAGACGATAGTAGGCCGCAACTCACGTGATGAGCACAGCGCTTCCGGCGTTAAAACAGACTCTGTTCCACACATTTTTTTTTCCACATAGGGGATCTTTTTAGATATCTCTGCTTTCTAGATTAAAGTGGATTTGACCACCAAATAACGTCATATAAGACAGACATAAGGAACAGTTTTCACAAACTGGGCGTAATTGTTTACTTAATGACGAAATGATAGTCATCATTTTAACAAAATTAACTCAGCATTTCTATAACAGCCACAAGGCTCATTAAGGACCACAAATCCTTGCAGAGATCCCCTATAGTTTACATATACACAATAGAGCAACAAGTAACAGTACAATCCTCGGTTGGCCAAAATAACTTCCATAAATTTCCTTTTGAGGTAACGTGATACGACATAGCACGTACAGATGTATGTCCATCAATCACACAAGAACGCCATGGCCCGTATATATCCTACAGTAGACCTCAGGCGTTCCATAAGACCAAAGCAGGTGTATGCCTACCTTCCTAGGTCAAAACACTGAAGGATAGATATCAGCCATGAGTGTATACATATAAAAATATTCGGCAAATAATACGTTACATGGTCCATAGCTATTCTACGTCATCTCAGGCGTTCCATAAGTCAAGAGCAGGTGTTTGCCTACCCTCCAGGGATAACGATGAGGAATAAGTATCGAGCATAAACATAATCATGCCGGATTTTATAGATAATATTTAGTAAAGGCCCGAGGATTCTCTTTAATATATAACAAGTAAATATATACTTGCCTATACAAACAAGAACATACAAAATACGGGATACACTATCCTTAGACAAATACACCCGATCAGGAATATACAAAAAGTAATTTTCAATGCTATATAGCAGAACACCCGATAAAGGTAGCCAATTATATTCCCCCACGAGCAATCTACCATGCGGAACGCAATCTTAGATGTCCACACACATATTGCTACACCCCGCCATATTTTTTCATTTTCCTGGAGGAGACAGTGAAAACCACTGACACATTTGTCTCCACATTATTACAGAGAATTTTTATACCCATAGGAATGCGACATATGATTCCAAACATGTAACAACACAATCCAGAATACTACATATATTTTCCTGGAGGAGACAGTGAAAACCACTGACACACTTGTCTCCACATTATTACAGAGAATTTTTATACCCATAGGAATGCGACATATGATTCCAAACATGTAACAACACGATCCAGAATACTACATATATTTTCCTGGAGGACACAGTGAAAACCACTGACACTCTTTTCTCCACATTATTCTAGGGAAAGTTTATACCCATAGGTGCGAACTATGATTACGAACATACGAAGTACACTCCAGAATACCACGTGTATACTAGATAGTAAACACATTACTAATATAAATACTAATAATAATATAAATCGCACTTATCACATCTCCGCACGATACAATACCAAATTAGTCCCATTAGAATTTAGCCAAAGGAGCGCACATAGATACATTCCCAAAATACAGATGCATAGCTAATGACCTTTGCCCAGGGTGGACAACACGCCAGGTACACAGTCCAAACCGTGGGTAAACAATACATTAAACGAATACCACGTGCGCTTGACAATTCCTTAGAGAAGCGATAACAAAACCTTAATGGTACCAACCCACTCTTGTCGCTCGCATCCAATCAGAGTACGAACATGATAAACACGACTTGCTCCAGTCGGAAAGCCAATCACAGGCTACAGGCCACGCCCCACACTGACGACAGGTGATAGTACACATACTCAAGCGTTATCTCTGAACACGCCTACCACGAGACAGATAACTTGCGAACGGCCATAATGGATTTAAGTCGCCTACCGCGCGCCAGATTCAAACGGCACTAGGGGACAGACATATAAGTATTACCGTCCAATTCACACAATAGGGTAACCGGGTGATTTTATTTTAGTTTACCCCTATTATCCCTCAACCCTTTACACTGGGATAACACATTTAACGGCCAGAAGCCAATATTCTCGGGGATATCTACACAGCGCCTCGTCACACTGAATATACCACATTTTATACTCTAGCGGAATTTCAATACATTTTTGCCCTCACGTACACTCTTATCTAAGCACGCCACCCAATGTAGAACAACATGAATATGTATCCGTAATCAGATAGGTACATAAATCCACTTTCCCCTTAGGAGGTTTTAATTTGTTTTATTTTGGAATACGGCGATATTATTTAAAACATTATATTTCAGAGTGGGACCGGCAGAGTTGTTCCAAATGACAGCATGTCCATATAACCACCATACATTGTCCCCCTTTTAATACCCATAATTAAAAATCCACACTTAGGGATATTTATGGACGTAGTTTCATGGATAGATGGCATGTATATATACCATCATTTCAGTTCATAGGATGACAATAAACTCTTACGTACCCCCCTCATTTTCATAGGGCGGATAGTATGTTATATTTTTTTTGCAGCGATGAACCCCATCAGAGGAGGGGACTACGACACATATAGTCCGCTGCAATATAGCCTGGTTTAAGATACCTATATATAGGATCTCTAATAAAAAAATCTATAGATTATATATATAGATGAAATCTATAGCCAATAGCTCTAGATAGGATATCTAGACAGCGCACATAGATACAATCTATACACGGCATCGCTAGACATTAGTTCTAGACGGAGTTTCTAGCAAATACACACAAGCAATAGCTCTAGATAGTCTACCTAGATAATACCACTAGATAATACCTCTAGTTAAGGAACCCTACTATAGTAATAATAGATGACCAGTTTTTTTAAGATAGACTATAAGTCTAATAAATATCATACGAGAGTAAAAATCAGTCACATATTATTATGGCGATAGGTGCCATATATTACCTATAGTATGTCCATGCCACAGAGCACATTTACCTCCCATAATACACATTAAACAATATACAAATAACACAGTTACACTTCTTCCCCTATCCATGCGAGGCACTATGGTTATTATGCAAATACCAGGGTGTATACCATGCCTTATCGCTCATGGTTGTGTGTTAATCAACACTCGGAACTTTAAAGCTAACAGCTAGCGTTCCAGGCATAACCCTCTAACACAAGTGCATGCTATGACATTTTTTTTCACCAATATTTTGCCCTGCATGTTATATAAAAGCATAAATGCTCACCCATATCCTTCAGTACGGTAAATAACAACCAAGACTGAATTACCAGATCCTACACAATAAGAATCCTCACCTACACCGGTAGAGAATTCCTGCCCATTAACGTCTCCATAAATCCCCATAGGACCAAGAGTCCTTGAACCTTTATTACCATCCCGTTACCAATAATTAACAACTTTATAACATACCCACAGATACCCAATAACACGGGAATACCAGTCCACATCCCTCACTTACCTACTAACATGTGAGAAGGAAATATACGCTGCTGATATTAGCTGGAAATCCGATTCACCAGGCGCAACGACAATACACCGTGCCACCACAATTGTCCCCCCCGTATAACTACAACACCATAAAACAACATTAAAACGCTAGACACTTATCCTTCATGGTGAACGCACGGCGATGCGATTGGAAGGATGGGAAATATGTTTTCTAGTTGAAAATATCTATTGAAAAATATTTTCTAGTTGAAAATATATAGTAATGTATCAATAAATTGTACCTTTGACATGACATGACAAGACGTCGACGATGACGATCGACGAGAGGTTATAGTGGTGACGCGCTAGGGAGGGCAAGCGCCTGTGTTGTGAGGAAGTGCCTAGCCTGTCTCCTCTCAGGGCAGGGTCCGTTATACCGTTTTTTTTGCCCTAGCGTCGTCTAAATTATACCTGCGGACGGAGGAATAATACTTTCTCCTTCCCAAGACGACCCCTAGGACTAAACACTAGTCGATAAATAGAATTAAGTAGCTGCTCTAGAGTAGGAGCAAACGCCTGCAGCGGCAGGTACATAGGGATAAGATAAGTAGAGTGAAAGGATAATGCATTAAGGGTATAAGGAAACAAGGAAATAAGGAAACAGTAACAGAATGTGATAAGGAAAGAATATAAGGTAATAAGGGAGTAATAACACAAGAAATGAAATGATATAAGAAATGAAATGAAACAATGAACCAATGAAATAATGAACGATTCTCTCCCTGGCCGAGGTTACAGCTAAGTTACTGTTGTGCCCCAGAGGAGAGGAACATACTGATATATATGAAACAATGAAATAAGGAAACTACGATTCTTTTTCCCTGGCCGAGGTAACACACATTATGCCCCAGGAAGAAGGATATCCCACACATATTAGAAATAAGATTCTTTTTCCCTGGCCGAGGTAACACACAATATGCCCCAGGAAGGAGGATATCCCACACATATAAGAAAACTACGATTCTTTTTCCCTGGCCGAGGTAACACACATTATGCCCCAGGAAGGAGAATATGGATATCACACAAGAAACAATATTAAAACGTCGAGACCGGACACAGCGCGGATAGGGATGCAATTTGCACATGTAGCATAGACCAAGGATGGCAATG
Organism: Meconema thalassinum; assembly: GCA_946902985.2. Lineage (NCBI taxonomy): Eukaryota > Metazoa > Arthropoda > Insecta > Orthoptera > Tettigoniidae > Meconema > Meconema thalassinum. The sequence continues at coordinate 18,443,923 of OX336391.1, read as the reverse complement.
CACGGAGGAGGTCACTCGGTACGGAGGTAACTCCTAGCGCAGGCTAAGTAAGAGTAAACCAAACCACTATACGTATGGGTCAACTGGGTAAGCCATTTCAAACAGAATCCGTAGTTTTCGCAAACCACAATCTGCATTCGCAGTCACTCGGTTTACCGATACTACATTGCAAATTGGACGAAGGTCCCTGGATAACTATACGTCCTTAATGCCCCATACCATGTTACGTATTTAGCCGGTCCACTGGTATAAGAAGTCCTTCTAGGCTCTCTTAGTTCCGACACCACCCTGCGTATTGGACAGCCCTTGGTTCAATGACAACATCATAAAAATCCGTATATTTTTTTTTACGGCATAGAAACAAAAGACTACATATCTCATGGGTAGAATTATGCAACCCAGGCATACGATTAGACATTAAGCATATGAGCGCTGAGTCCGATCTTGCATACGCACGATAGACACATGGTACACTGAAGTTACACAGAACACAGAGTAAGGAAGAGTAAACAAAGACAAGGATGAGTGCACTAATGGACAGAGATAAGATAGAAACAATGGTATGATCTTGCATACGCACGATAGACACATGGTACACTGAAGTTACACAGAACACAGAGTAAGGAAGAGTAAACAAAGACAAGGATGAGTGCACTAATGGACAGAGATAAGATAGAAACAATGGTATGATCTTGCATACGCACGATAGACACATGGTACACTGAAGTTACACAGAACACAGAGTAAGGAAGAGTAAACAAAGACAAGGATGAGTGCACTAATGGACAGAGATAAGATAGAAACAATGGTATGAAACAGAACTAAATAGGAATACAGAACAGTGAAGTAATAGGAGACAAAGAGTAAGAAAGAATAAGGAAAGAAAAAGGTAAATACAATAATGGAGAAAGATAACGATAGAGCAATGAGGTATAACAGAAATAAATAAGAGCAAAGCACGGTGAAGTTACAAGGGATAATTAATAAGAAGGAATGCATAGAATATGAATACATACCAAATAAGAGATAAAGATTGAAATAACACAGAGAACTAGAAGACAGATGAAGGTAAAAAAAGTAAACATAAAGGTAAACGAAGTATTAGTAAAACGTGGCCATTAGCAAATAAGAATATAAATATACTACTAATAAACATGTACTTCCATTTCAGCACAGGTTGAAAACCTGAGGCGCTGATACCAGATGAAGTACACATGGGGATGCACAATTATGATAAAAGGGTGATTTTCTAACTACATAAAATGTTTTCATGTATGCTTCCACAGGCAATAACAATATTCAAAGAAAAATTTATTAATTACAAATATTAACTTTCTCTATGCTTCCACAGGATTCACCCCGCAAAGGACGAGGGAGAATGCCCTCTGTAATGATCATTTTTATATTATGGATTCACAACATTAATAACAATTTTTTTTTATGAACTAACTATCTCTTTTTTTTGTGTTACACAACTGCCCCACCCCCAAAGGTATACACTCCAATGCCCCATAAAACAGCCCCTCCAGCACACAATACCCATTTTCAGGAACATATCCAGACCACAGTAGAGATATACCTGTGGGATATCCTCCACTGAAGGTCGGATCAACGAATCGAATTAGCGCCTAAAATGAGAGGTGCATTACGGCCACACAACTCGCGCCTAATTCTGTAAAGGACGAGTTGTGCAGCCAAGATGACTTCGCTCACCCTCAGGGAGCAAGCCATATAATAAAATATTCTAGCAACACCTAGTTTATCACCTGCAGGTAGTAGATAATGGATAGTAAGTAAGGAGTAATAGATAATAAATAATAGATTATAATTGCATAGAATGTAAAGTGGTACAATCAAAGGAAAGGTAAAAGATGTTGAAAACTGTAATCGAAGGAGTATAGTTGCGCAACTACAGTGATCACTGAAGGAGGATATATAATTATGAGAAATTGGTTTATTTGTTGATTTGTTGATTTGTTGATTTGTTGATTTGTTGATTTGTTGATTTGTTGCTGTATTGAGATGAATAATAGGGTTTTTATTTTAGACTTTCAGGATTTTAACAATGCTACACAATATGAAGACCGATTTTTTTTACAACATTGTTAATATGTAAACGAGAGATGACAAATTTTTAATACATATTTTTTTCATTTCCACTCTTCTAACTTCCACATTGTAAAAGCGTCGCATTTTTCCCCACACAATAAAACACTTTGCAATTTAAACCTTTAAATACACCTTGTGACACTTATTTTTCTATCTCTATACTCTATCCCTTTTACACACATATAGGGCACGCGAGAGCAGTTTTTCATCCCCATTGGAGGCAAGTAATGATTGTATATGTATCCACAACCTCCCCAATTAACCCTCGGATGTTTTTTTCCTCTCGTGTGTTCCTGCACCCCTCAATGTACCATGTTCTAAGTGAAAAATTTTCTAACATGTCATGATTTATGTACCAAATTATTATTCTGTTTATTATGTTTTTTATGTCATAAGAAATATAATAGGGATCCAATTGACATCCCATCAAGTATACAAAAATAGTAAGCTTCACACCCCATTGTTGATTTTTCAAAAGCAAATTGTAAAGAAATATTGTCCCCCTCACCACAGACAATTACACTTGATCGCTAAGCACACCCGGCCACTCAACTAATAGAAAGCACAAATATTCAGCTATCACCTTCCGACAACTAACAAGTATAGCACCAAATTTATGTTTACCCCTGACTTACCCCTATCTTCTACGAGGCTACCAAGCCACCCCCTACGACACCAACAATACAACGAGAACCTAAATTAAAAGAAGAAAAGAAGAGAAGAACAGAAGATAGAAGATTGTCAAGAAAGAAGATGATGACTTATTTTTTCAAAATACCACCCCACGTTTTCGTCCAGTTATCGAGGTGGATAACTAACCCTAGAAAGGGGGTTGTTGTACCCCTAGGGTACGCTATACCATCCCTTAAGGAAAACACACAAATTTATAAAAATACAGACTTCGGATATAGATTCTAATAAGATACCACCTACAAAATTACAGATAACACACAAGTAGCAAACTCAGGAATTCAGGTAGGCTCGGACCAAAGGTAACGACCTGGGAAAGGTATACGACACGGGAGGAATGCAGGAATCCGCAGACCGTGCACACCAAAGCTATAAAAGCCCCCCAGAGGTCAAGGGCCGGACGCACTAATTACTCAGTCCTCTCAGTGCAACGACGTGCCATACCGCTGCTGTCTCCAGGTCGGGTAAGTGTCTTAGCGATCTACACTCTAACCACTACACTACACATTCCCTTCCCCCTGTGCTTGGACTGTATTTTATTATTATTATCCACTAGTTGGATCTGCTAGCTCTTTTGGTGTATCTCTCAATAGAGATACACATTAAAACTCTATTTAACATTAGCCACTGGTCTTACTCATTTATTTATTTAGTCAGTAAGTTCCTACCCCATTAGCTTCCACTTAGGTAGGACTTATAAATAGCTTTAGTGTTTATTTGCTTAATCGCTACTCTTGATCAGCAAGTGTCCTTGATACGCGCTGACCACAGCTAGCTCGCTACTGCTCGCGTGCTTATAGCTCTCTACAGACCGCCTGGCGCCGGCCTCGCGCCTTGACTTACAATTTAATAGCTCTTACCAACTACCCCCTTTAACTAGAACTACCCCGTTAAACAGCACCTTGGGGAGTTCTCCTGGATGATCACTCAATCGATCTCCTTTAATAAAACCATCCCAACCTCTTACAAATTCGCCAAACTACAACCCCAACTTAGATTATTTCCATCCCTTAGATTTAATATTTGTATTGGCATCCCTCACAGATACCATACAATATCAACGATTTCAACAGCGTTTTCGGGCGTTTCTATAAACCATTTGATGCTAAATATGCATCATTTCGTTCAGTACATTCCTAAAAGGATATAAACTTAAAACGCTACGGAAATATATGTATCTACGAGCAAATCTTGCGGCCATGTTGACAACGGGACGACACGGGCCCACAATGATATGGCACGGTAAGCCGGACCTGTTAGTCACTTCTACGGTTACATATTCTAATATCCTACCGGTCACTTCTTTGAGGAGAGATTAAACCTCCCTATGTGCGATAAGCTGAATTGTTGAGGCCAGGCGTTGTTTAATTGTAAGTTACGGTTGGACTATAAAACAAACGTGATTCATACATCCAACACCTTGAAACTATCTGGCTGATGACCTTGTAGTTTGAGTTTTTAGGCGCTTCCCACATTAAGGTATATGGTTGCAAAATTTTATATAAGTGCAGAACACTTGGGTGGGCACCATTTCTTTTTGTTAAGGTGGCGGCGATATACAACATGACACTGAGTTGTCCCTTGCTAGTCAGATACCTCTGTATCAAAGGTGGTTTGATTTGGGTACAATTGTGTTTTAATTGATAGGGGAATCGATTTGCAAACATACATGGCCGCCATCTGTAAACTATTACGATGATGACCTTGTAGTTTGGTCAAATGACGCTTCACACGTAAAGGTATATTGCTGAAAATATTTGGTTGAGATGAGATGATTATCATTTTGGTGGCCGCCATTACGTTACCGTCAAGATGGCGGCGATATAAAACATGACACTGAGGTGCTCTTTGCTAGTGCTACCTCTGTACCAAAATTTGAGATATATTGGCATTGAGCTGCTGAGAGGATTTATAGTTTCGTTAAATTTGGTTTCACCGTGTTTGAATTGATTGGGGGAATCGATTTGCACACATACACGGCCATCGGCAAACTATTGGGTTGATGACCTTGTAATTTGGTCAAAAGACGCTTCCCATATAAATGTATGTTGTTGCAAAATATGGTATAGTTCAGATGATATGGTAAGTCGTAATTCGAGTTAAGCATTGAACATTTGGGCGGCCGCCATTGCGTTTCCGTCAAAACGGCGATATAAAACATGACACTGAGGTGCCCTTTACTAGTGCTACCTCTGTACCAAATTTCGTTCAATTCCGTTTCACTATGTTTGAATTGATAGGGGGGACAGACATGCAGAGTACACACACACACACCCACAGACACACAGACAAACACACAATCCGTGGCCCTGTGTTGATCTCATAAGTTCATTTTCACTTCTTGCAAAAAATCGAAAGTAGGCTAAAACTAGGCTTATGAGATCACCTTTCGTACGTCCCCACCCCACTAATAAAATACCAATTTCAATGAAACTCGGTAAGGTCATCATGCGACCTCGACCGTGCCCTTCAAATTTTATTACGTCTCACCAATCCCACGGATGTGCGAAATATTTCACCGGTATTCTATATCTCCGAAACTATTACTCTAATCAGCCTTTTTGACGGTGATAAAGGGCACTACTAGAAATTCACCTGTGTTACTTTCAAAAACCTGTGAAGCACAAAACGAATATGGCGGCCAAACGAAGTAGAAACATTTAAATAGACTTTTCTCGCGATTTAACCATTGTACACATTGCAATGCACTGACATGTAATTTAGTTCAATTGTATACATAACCTCAAGATGGCAGCTGTGCGAAATTTTAAAAATAAGTTATTATTTCTTGTGTGCTAATCGTGTGATCGAAGTCAACATTTGAATTATGAAGCTACGCAATAATCGTCTTCTAATAGTACTTAACACTATGGCCTACATAATTATACCATGTCCAACATGGCTACCATCCAAAATATTTAGACGGTTTTCAATATCTACTTATCTATGACAGCAATCAAACTGAAATTTTGCATGTTGATAAAAGCTATGAACATAAGTTCACCTATGGGACTTTCAATAACCCGGTGAGCAAAAATCCAACATGGTGGTGACGCGAATTTTAAATATTTAAATGGACGTTTCTCGCGATTTAACCACCCGAGCTCAGTGAAAAGTAGAACGGAAAACGCTTATACACATTTTAATACACTGAATCTAATTAATTTCAATTGTTAACATAACCACAAGATGGCAACTGTGCGAAATTTTAAAATTTCGTTTTTATTTCTTGTGTCCTTATCATGCGATTGAAGTTTCAATAACGCACCAACGCAATAATCGTCATGTACTGTAATAGTGCATAACTCTATGGCCTACATTTATAAATATACAACATGGCGACCGTCCAAAATATTTAGACGGTTCTCAATATCTACGAATCTTTTACAGCAATCACACTGAAATTTAGTATGTTGATAGAGGCAATTAACATGAGTAGGGTATATGAAAATAGGCTATTTTGTTCTTCGCGGAACTACTTTTGAGAATACAACCAACATCAAAACTGATGAGTCGTGATGACTAACGGGCTATAACAATATGATCACTTTTACTCACTCTGGATCCCATAATAAGCGATTTGCCCAGCTTCTGGAGACCACATTTGATATCATTTGCATCATGAGAGCGTGGGTTAGAATTCCACCTCGGCCGCCCTGAAAATGGTTTTCGTGGTTTCCTATTTTCTCCCCCGGATTCCTTTCAACGGGTTCACGGCTGCATTCCTTCCCAATTAGACCCAAGTTAGCGATCACCTGGGTGATTGGCCTGTCACCATCCCCAGTTGTATCTGCTGACCAAATGTGTTCATCTCCTAAACCCTGTCCTTGTGTCGGTAGAGGAATGATCCCTCGCCCAGTCCGTGGGTGAAGCCAAGCTGGGAGGATAAGCGATAAAAAGGGGGATGTGCTATGTTTTTCCCGAAACTTTTGAGGTACAAAATTAGACAAAGCTAAAAACGGAGATCTTCAAAACAAGTAGAAAGGCAACAATGACTACGGAATAACTGTAGCAACAAGTAGTTCCGTGAAGAACTATACAGCCTATTTTCATATATCCTACTAATGTTAATTGCCTCTATCAACATACAAAATTTCAGTTTGATTGCTGTAATAAATTCCTAGATATTGAGAACCGACTAAATATTTCGGATGGTCGCCATGTTGGATTTTATATATGTAGGTCCTAGAGTTATGTACTGTTACATGAAGATTATCGTGTACGTGTAGCATTCAAACTTCAATCGCATGATTAGGACACTAGAAATAAGAACGAGATTTTAAAATTTCGCACAGCTGCCATCTTGTGCTTATGGAAACAATCGAAATAAATTACGAGTAGATGCCCGTGGATTAACATTCGTATAAGGATTTACTGTACCAAGTTTGACTACACTCGGATGGTTAAATTGCGAGAAACGTCAATGTAAATATTTATATATCGCGTCGCCGCCATATTGGATTTGTGATCACCAGGTTATTGAAGGTCCTATAGGTGAACTTATGTTCATAGCCCCTATGAACATAAAAATTAAGTTTGATTGCTATAATAGATTCGTAGATATTCAGAGCCGTCTAAATATTCCGGTTGGTCGCCATGTAGGATTGTTAAATGTATAGGCCATAGAGTCATGTACCTATAAAGGAAAATTATTGCGCAGGTTCATTATTAAAACTTTCAGTTCGATCGCATGATTACGACACAAAGAATAAAAAACTTAATTTTAAAATTCGCACAGCCGCCATCTTGATCTTATGTAAACAATTGAACTAAAATAGTTACCAGTGCAGTACAATGTGTATAAAACTTTGCTGTACCCAGTTTCATTGCGTATGGAACATTAAATCGCGAGAAAGGTCTATTTAAAACTTTCCAATTCGCTTGGCGGCCATGTTCGTTTTGTAGTTAACCGGTGTTAGAAAGTCATATAGATGAACTTCCACTAGTGCCCTTTATCTCCGTACAAAATTTCAGGGTGATACCGCTAACAGTTTCAGAGATATAGAACGCCGGTAAAATATTTCGCACAGCCGCGATCTTGTGGTTATGTAAATAATTGAACGAAGTTGATGTCGGTGCATTACAATGTGTATAAACCTATATTGTACCAAGTTTTATTGCGTTTGGCTGGTTAAATCGCGAGAAACGTCCATTTAAAAGTCGCAAATTCGCTTGGCCGCCATCTTGGTATTGTAGTTACCAGTTTTTCAGGAGTCACATACGTGAACTTCTAGTAGTTCCCTTTATCACCGTAAAAAATCCAGGGTGATATCGGTAACAGTTTCGGAGGTATTGAATGCTGGTGAAATATTTCGCACAGCCGCCATGTTGGATTGGTGAGACGTAACAAAATTTGAGGGGCACGGTCGGGGTCGTCCGGAATAGTGCTATGAACTTACTGAGTTTCATTGAACTCGCTCCAGCCGTTTAGAAGTTATTACGGACACACACACACGTACACACACACTGACAATAGGTGATCTCATAAGCCTATTTTTTTCATAAAATGAAAATAGGCTAAACAATCACTCTACGTAACAGACCCGCGGAACAACAAGCGTAGGCCTGCTCTCTGCTGCGAAACGAACATTTGCTGTATTTTATTTCATTTTCAAACCTGATAATTGAACTGCTCAGGAGGCAGATTGAACGTCTCAGGGTGAATACAATGGAGTTTATACGGGATATATTAATTTTACTTTATAGACAGGCCTAGCATTTGTGTCCACTACGATCGGAGAAGCTACGAGCACCACAGTGGGGCCAGGCTCCCCAGACGCAGAGGATGAGTGGGTTCGAACTCCAACTTCGTCCATCCTTGAAATGCCTTTCCGAGGTTTCCCATTTTCAACTCCAAGCGGATGTCGGTATAGACACTCTTTTCCCGGTATCATTTATCTCCATTCATTTCATTTTTCATTAAATGTGGTGAGGTGGATGTCAGGAAGAGCATCCGGTCGTAAAACCCAATCGCCACTGACACACTCACCTCACCCCCGATACCGCAGAAATGAGAATATTAAGGTGTACACATACAGCACATATTATTGAGTCCACAAAAGTTAGGTCATACGCGTAATACTTTCCTGCCTATTCCATGGTTCTCCACATATAAATGTCACGTTTTTTTAAATTTTTATATAATAAAGCATTTATAGCTTTATATAATAGAGCATTTATTGCTTTATTATACAGGGTTTGTCCTGAAAGTAGTGAGACTGAGACAATTTAAAAAATGTATTGACAGAAATCATATATACGCTCAATATAGGACCCTTCTGCATGCACACACCGCTGTCAGCGAGATTTTCAACCCCCGTACGCTTTCTGGAAGGCGGCGACCGGAATGCTGTCAAGCACCCTCTTCACAGTATTTTGCAATGCTTCCACGTAGCCGTGACGGTGTCCTTTTAGGTTGGTTTTGAGGCGGGGAAGAGGATAAAGTCTGCTGGGGCAAGGTTGGGACTGTAGGGTGGCTGAGGCAGGGCTGCGATGTTGCATTGCGCCAGGTACGCCAGCACGTGGAAGGCTGTGTGGCGCGGCGCATTGTCGTGATGGACCCGCCAGGAGTTGGCGATCACTGGGCGGACGCGGACGATGCGTTTTCTCAGCCATTTAAGGACCTCCACGTAAAACCTTTCTCTGCGGTCATTGTCAAAATAATTCTTCACTCTTTCCACATTTTCGTCCGTTTTGGTGCTCGAAGGTCGTCCTGAACGTGCGTCGTCTTCAACTTCCTCTCTCCCCTCCCGAAAGAAGCTTGGTTTAGTCAAAAGCGCTCAATTTGCCCATCGCGTTATCACCGTAAGCCGTCTTGATCATTTCGAGAGCCTCTTTCCCGGTTTTGCCGAGCCTAATACAAACTTTGATGGTGTAGCGCGCTGTTTCAACAGACGCAGCGTGACGAGTACACTGGCAGAGATTATGGAGACGAGTGATTTACACTCCACTACAGCTGGGAGCCAACTGTGAGGCTGGCTCTCAGCCTCCCTTACAACCCCCCCTCAGGAGGAGAAACCGTGGACAGTCTGTCCGCCAGTGCGTGAAAAATCTGGTCCGACTACTTTCAGGACAGACTATGTAAGTAGGTTGTATTCCTCTTCTCTCGTAGTCTTTGAATTTAACGTTTAACATATGTTTGCAAGTATATCTGAATATAGCCATGAAATACTTTTTTGATGTGTTGATACCTCAGTAGCATACTTTCCTTGAGATAAAAGTGAAGTTCAGGACTTTGCAGTGGCTAATTTCGTAATAATCGACAATAGCTGTGCGAAAGCTGGTGCAAATCACTGGCAAAATCTATGGAGCACATGCAGTTAGAATTGTTAATTTTCATTCCGTAATTTAATAAATTAATACACTACATACATACAACATTGAAAATATCATTATTGTAAATGTATTTTAGAATGTGCTACATATTCAACACTGAACAATCAAGTATATTATCACATCCATACTTCAAATGGCACTTAACACACTAAGAACTTTCCGTAACAATGGAAGTGTTTAGAAAGCTTGAAAGCACTGTCCCCATCCCTTGCTAGAATCACTGCACCCCACCCCCAGCGACGAGGAAACCTTAAAAGCTCTAAAACACCATAGTAGTGCTAGAATTAGAGTTCTGCTGCGCTTAGGAAGTTGTGAGACCCTGGCGGCCTTGTGAAGGAAGGAGTGATGGTAGGAGGGCGTGCGTAGATTAGTTTCTTTCGTCTCGTTGTGCTCTTTACGGGGATGTAGGTGTTGAAAAGGTGAAAAGCTGGAAATATGTTTTTTTTTTGGTTGAAAAATGCGTTTTTCAAATTTTTCCTAATATTGGGAAAACCGAAAAGTGATAATGACGTGTGTCATGTTATTTTTTTCGTCTCGTTGTCCTCTTTACGGCGATGTAGGTCTTGAAAATGTGAAAAGCTGGAAACATGTTTCTTTGGTTGAAAAATAGGTTTTTCACATTTTTCCTAATATTGGGAAAACCGAAAAGTGATAATGACGTGTGTCATGTTATTTTTTTCGTCTCGTTGTCCTCTTTACGGGGATGTAGGTGTTAAAAAGGCGAATAGCTGGAAACATGGTTTTTTTGGTCTAAACATGGCTTTTGTTATTTTTCCTAATATTGGGAAAACTGAAAAATTGATAATGACGTGTGTGATGTTATTTTATTCGTCTCGTCCTCGTTACGGGGATGTAGGTGTTGAAAAGGTGACAAGTTGGAAACATGGTTTTTTGGTCTAAGAATTGGTTGACCTAGCTTGACTTGACGAATTTTAAAATTTCTGTCGACCACTGTGGAGTGTACGATTTTGAAAACACACTTCTATGTTTACTGATGCGAACAAAATCTCCAATTTTAAGGCGTTGTCGCCTAGGGTCAGCCCTTTTTATAGGGTTAAACAGTCTATTGAGTCTGGGTAGGTTCTTGGTGACGAGACGTGATTTCATGCCAATGGTGGAATGAATCGTGTTGTTGTATCGTGACACAAGTTGAGGTAACAAGTCAATCCATCGATAGGACCCACCTGTCATAAACTCTTTTCACATATGGCTTTTTAATTTTCGGTTAAACCGTTCAACTAGGCTAGTTTTGAGATTGCTGTACGTGGAGTAATGGTGAATATCCTTAGATTTGAGAAAACTGGATAAATCCTTGTTGAAAAATTCTTTCCCCTGGTCGTTGCGAAACAAGAGAGGTTGACGTTTTGATTGTTCAATAATATGTTGAAAGGCCTTTGTGACTAAGGGAGCAGTTTTATTTTTTACTGGTTCAACAAAAGCCATTTTGGGATAGACATATAGCGTACGCCGTCGTTAACGTTAGAATACGGTATCAGCCCATCCAGGTCTGCTTGCCAATGTTCATCCATACCTTTGTAAATCACACGAAGCCGTCCATAAATATGAGGGGCTGGTTGATGTAATTCATGAGCGATTCTCACTTTGATGGGGGATGGCTTATAAGATAATTTGTGCATCCCGGAGTGGTTTATCAATGTGGTCGATTTCTGCCTCTTGGCCTGTGTGGCCAGCTTGTTTTGATGCATGAAGCAAGTATAAGCGCTCTACTAACCGTTTGGAATTATTCCAATAGGTTATATCTACGTAGGGTTTTAATTTCCTAAACCTTACGCTAGAGGCAGAGTGGTGTTTTCGCTCACCAAACAAGTTTGCAATGATGGTCTTATATTTTTGAGATATATTGGCATTGAGCTGCTGAGAGGATTTATAGTTTCTTTTGTGAGCGTTAGTGTCTAATGAAATGGATTTATATTTAGCAAGGTCCACAGACGTAAAACCTTATAGAGATAAGTAGGTAATATAAGGCGATTCTGGTGCAGGGGCCAAGGTTCAAGATGGCCGCCGCGCGCAACCAGCCCTATGTTTTTCTTATGGGGGAGGGGACAGTCATAGCTGGCGCAAGGGCTAATGGGCAAGATGGCCGCCACGCCCTGAGACTGTGTATGACGTCACAGGGAGGGGTCGGCCGTGTAGATGCTAAATGGAATATTTATTATTATTATTATTATTATTATTATTATTATTATTATTATTATTATTATTATTATTATTATTATGTAATTATTGATTGATCATGTACAATCAAGACCAGACTTATATTGTTCACCTCTTGCTGTAGTGGCTAGCATTCTTTGAAGTTACTGCGAAGGCCCGGGTTCGATTCCTGGCTCTGCCAAGAAATTTAATTTCTGGTCTTGGGAGTGGAACGGGTACACTCAGCCTTGTGAGGCAAAACTAACAGGAGCAGGGTTTTGATTCATTCCTCAGCCATTTCGCCTAACCCAACTTGACCTAACCTAACATAACCTAACCTAACTTCAAAGTGTGAGCAAATATAGAGCAAAAAGTGGTAGCAAAAAGTGAGAGCAAAAGGTGAGAACAAAAAGTGTCAGCAAAAAAGTAAGAGCAAATGTGAGAGCACAAATAATAAACTTAGTTATAACCTAACCTAACCTAACTTCACCTAACCTAACCTAACTTCTAAGTGTAAGCAAATATAGAGCAAAAATTGGTAGCAAAAAGTGGTAGCAAAAAGTGACAGCAAAAAGTGAGAACAAAAAGTGTCGGCAAATAAGTGAGAGCAAATGTGAGAGCACAAATAATAAACTTAGTTATATTCTAACCTAACCTAACTTCACCTAACCTAACCTAACCTAAACTATCCTAGCTTTACCTAACCTAACCCAACATAACACCCCCCAAAAAAAAACTCATTTTAGGATTTTAATCAATATCTGTAAGATTTTCTATTTTTTACATTTTTGATTTTACGTTTTTAGATTTTTTCATTTTTAATTTTCGATTTTTAGATATTGATTTTACATTTTTAGATTTTAGATTTTACTTTTTAGATTCTCCGAAAAGAGTAAACTACAAGGTCACATAGCTTACCTAACCTAACCTCAGTTTACCTAACCAAATATGTCCTCACCTAACTCTACCTAACATAACATTACCTAACCTAACCTTTAAAGCTAGGCCAAAGGCTAATCAACACACCCAATATATATATGTGCACAGACAACTATCTTTATGCTAGTCTTATAAAGAGTAAGGTAAAGCTAACACTTGCACTGTGACTACTGTGCAAGATGTTCGCTACGCACAAGAAGCTTAGGTTTAAAAAGTTAGTTAAGATTTAAAAAGTAAAAGCATTTATTAATTTTTTCCTTTCATTTTGTAGTTTACAACATTTGTCAATTTCCCAATTTCCCATTTCCAATTTTAAAAAAGTGTTAGTTTTAAGTTTTCGAATTTCATGATATGGAAACATGGATTTTCCAATTTTGTTGTTTATGCGCAACTTTTTTATTTTACTTGACTGTACTGTGTACGGCCAGGCCACTTATTTATACCCCCAGAGGTTTGCTACCACGGAACCATTGAGAAACCCAGTGCCCAGAAATAATACACTGTATAAGAATGACATATAACCTCTATTAATCATGTATAACACTTACAAGTCATAAACATTTCTAAACACAACATATAATTAACATGCAAAGGTGTGGATATGACAAGACATATAATTACTTACTTCTTACGTGGGTTTTCCACCTTTAATCTTTAATACGTTTTCAGAAATATCGTGATTAACTTTCCTTAGCTTCGGTACTTTCTACTTTTCTCCAATATCATTTACCCTTCAAGATAGTTGCCAACTAAAAGCACGATATTAGAAGGGACCCCTCAATTACAGTTTTCGTAGATCTGATCCTTAATACAATTATTCAGTAGAATAAATTCTTCACGATGTCGTACAATATCCACAATTATTGGGATAATGTCCTAGAGGACAAACGACTCATCATTTCTTAATTATTCCCTTTAAATCAGAATCCAGAAGTCGACCGATATCAAAATAAACCTCTCTCAACTCTCATGGCAGGCACACCTCCTCTTGTCTTCGTAAGAGCTGACAGGCACTCAGTCTTGTAAGCAACAACAAAGCGTCCTCAAAGAGACAAAAGACGAACCCAAAGCAAAAATCATTACATCACAAAACCTCCCATATGAATAAAATAAAGATTTACAGGCCCGAAAGCATACTACATTAAAAAGGTACCAAGAAATAATTACAAACAAAACATTATTTTAATAACCCCTTTCCACCAAAACAACGTGAATGGCAACCTTGCGCGAGAAATCACGAGTTGAACCAAAATAAAAATATTTAAGATCTTACTACCACTTGTGTACATAAATAAAACAAGGGCATAGTACTTTACCTTGACCAATATCGAGCAAGATACTTACTCGCACCATCTCACAATATTCGAAGCAAGCCAAACATAATTATGACGACTAATCAGGGTTCCTTTAAGTAGCATGGGCTACATATTAAATTTAATAATAAAGGAGCTCCAATTCCGACGATCACAAATATCCCAGACAAACCACATATTTCTTGGTCATTAGCCCTCTTTCCATTTCAGAGCACACGAAGTTAAAGTAAACACTGACTTACCTTTTACAAACCAAAAGGTATCTTAATAATTCAAAGCTATTCCAAACGTATTTTAGTCGAGTAGGCCATATTTCTGAAATAAGGATTGGAAGTACCAAATAGCCCCCAGGCTATTGGTTTTCCGACGAGCTGCCCTGTCGTTACATTACACGTCTTGTCTCTGTGAATGTCCAACACCAAGTCTCTTTTATACAATTAATAATTAACGACGTTCATTTCCAAGCCGTACAAAGACCATCTTACATCTCAAAAAACGCAAGATTCAAGCTCGAGGAGACTGCTTTTAACCAGTCACTACTAGGGCGCGCTTCGATCAGTCACCACAGCAGAGACCGTACACAGGTGTCCTCTAGCGGTGAAACTAAGAATCATTACATAAGTCATTTCATGCACGTGCAACAGACACTCACCAGAGTACTTACTTGAGACGCAAAATAGAATTGCGTCAGACTCCCGCCCCTCAACCTTGGCGATGGTTAAGAACCAAGCCTACGTAACACTGTAATCCAGAAAATATGTACCATTCCTGTTCCACAATTTTGTCGAAAAACTAGTTTTTTTTTTCACATCACAAGCATAAAATCTAATAGGCAGAATATCAAACTCTTCGTTGCCAAAGTTCAATCAAATCCACAACATATAGACGTCTAGCGTCTAGATCCATAGTAGATGTTACAGGAAAACCTTTCCAATATACCATACATGCCAAAGGTAAACATGCATCTTACATGGGGTACAGTCCTTTCATAATACAGAGACAAAATGTAACAAAATGATACAGAGTAAAGGCATCTTCTCAAGACGAGTACGGATCCGTTTCCAGTTACTTGATGTAGGTGTCCATAATCCGGGCCCATGGATATTTACACTTCCAACAAGAATCTTCCACGCAGACAAGTCCAGAATGAGTACACTGCAATCACAAAGTACTAGGCCAGAAAAGACGCAATGGAATAGCTTACAATTAAAGGTATACAATGAAACCATACCTGACAATAGTTGACATAATTTTTAAACAAATAAGGCAATCAGTTTTACAAACGCAGAACCTATCCCAAATAAAATCCACACCTTTTTACAATAAACCTTAAATTGACATAACTTGTAAGTACAATAACTGTAAACATGAAGTTCGTTAGAAAAGAAAGAAAACATGGATTGACAAACAAAAGATTAAAAATAGTGAAATAATAACCGCCCCAAATGAAAAAAGAATTCTTTAAGCCAAACATATTTAATTCCCATAGAGAAAGATACTAAATCCAAGAAGAAAAAGAAAACAATACATAATTACTCCCAAAACAAAATATCCCAAATGAACATTGGCATAAGTCCCACATCACACATTTGTCACAACTCATTTAGCCAACAACCAGGAAAAATTTTACCCAAGAAATCCACAAACAGGTTCAAAATGCAAGAAGGACCAAGAAAACAACAATAACGAAGTATCAACTGACCACACGTGCAGACCTAATAAAACCACAACACATTCACACACACGTCATTGCATAACATCTAAATTCATCCAAGAAAACAGTTACAACCCACAAATATCCCCAAAATGTTCCACCTCATATAAATAGGAGTTCGTTAAATCCGTGACACATTACACCAAATACCCTTTAAATAAACAATTACGTTTATGCTGTCTCGGATGAGAATTTCAACAAATTCACTTCAAAGAAACAACGACCATTACCACATTAACCTCGTGACACACACAACTCACCTGTAAGTACCTACTTCCTCAGTTCAACAAGCAATAATAAGTGCACAAGGTCACTACTCGGAGAAACTATTTCGGAATGGTTAGTAAATACTTACCATTAAGGGACACTAGGGCTGAGTTTTTCAACTTCCACATTTATTATCAGAATGAGTTGAAATTTAAACTGCATACTTAGAATAGTAACACTAAGTCACATACCAAATTTGAAGACAATTGGATCAAATGTAATTGATTTTTTACTAATTATATTATTAAAATATACCGTGTGATAAAAATGCTCCATGCGCATTAGCAATTGTGTAAAACGCTTGATATTTTTATTACATATACCTTAAACTATTCTAAATATTATAACATTGAGACATTTCAGGAAAGTGACACATGTATGCTGTTAGATTAATTTTTTCTTTATGTGCCATCATGTCTTATGAATTTTGATAATTTTTCATAGTTTTTTAATTTTTTGGTCTGTAATTTACAAAAAGGCTGGAGATATTGCAATGTTATCTTGCAACACATGTGTTTCTGAATATACAGTATTTTTTTAGTAAAATTGGTGAATACCTCATGCACATGGAGCATTTTGATTACCTGAAAACGATGTTTGGAGATAAATGCATTTTTATAAAATCGCATACTATATTAACCGGTTTGGCTCACCCAATGAAACTTTTGTGGAAAAAATGTGAAAAATACAATGTTTTGTTGTAGAGATAAAGAGCATGGAGACCTTTTGTTTGAGTTATCCTACGACTTTCTAGGATTTCTATTTTGAAATGTATAGCCTACTTTCTATGATTTGCCTTCCATCTTCTTTTTAGGCAGAGGAGATTTCAAAATGTCGCTGAGTCTTTAAAAATGGCGGTGCATGAAAACTGTTTTTCTGAAGTGATCCACAGGGGTCCATAAGACATATATATGGGAAAAACACAAAACAGTTATTTTGTCATTTTTGCCTAAAAACTCAGCCCTAGTGTCCCTTAAACACATATTCAGCTTATGCCACCTAATATTTCAGTCCCATAACTCCATATTCGTTAGGATCGTAAGCTTAACAAGGATATTTTAACGACCCTATTTATATACTCGGCTACCATTGAAAACTTTTAAAATAAAACATAACTTTACCCATAAAAACAAGAAACAAGAACAAAATCTCTCCCCAAATTAAAAGACAAATTAGTGATTCACATTCATACCAACACAATACACTTACATACAATTATACCACCTTCCTCCAGAACCAGTACACAATTTTGAAGATTCAAATAAAGGTCACATTACTACAAACACGCACCAAAGCATCATGTAGATCATACCCAATCTTGAAAATTCAAAATTATAACCATTACACAAAATAAGATTCCTCTCCGTACCAACAAAATGTCAAAAGCCATTTAGAAAATTCTATCCTTTTGCCTACACACCAACTTGATGCAAAACAATGGGTCACTCTGGTCATACACAACGCAAAAGATTCCAAATAGAGACATTTATACACAATACACACAAATCCATCCGTTGCTCATCAAACATACAATTCATACAGAAAATACATACATACATACATACATACATGTGTGTGGTTTCCCAAGATCAAACACAATTTTGAAAATAAATTGTGACAACGACCACAACATCAAACATACAATTCACACAGAAGATACATACATACATGCATGCATGTGTGTGGTTTCCAAAGATAAAACACAATTTTGAAAATACAATGCCGTACGTACAAGATCACCACAACATCTTTAGGAATTATGATTCATTCTGGCATCACACCAACGTCTAAGGTGATTATACGACCCACATAAGTCGCACCGCTTACCTCGATATGTATCTCTCTCACCATATCTCCGAATGGAACGCCCCTGAAAATTATGGTATGGACCAGAAACAGGAACAAAATCCTGACATACCTCTCCCTGAAATAAAGCATTATTAAAACCCTGAACAGGTTGTCTTCCTCCAGACTGAACAGCACTCGTCCACTGAAAAACAGGCTGAGAACCAATTTGCCCATAGGTACCTTGAATAGAATAACATGGTAGCTATGAATTTGCCATGCGAACAGCATCTGCCTGTTTAAACTTCTCAGCAGTAAGAACAATATCATAAAACTACTTATAAGTCTTAGGGCTAGCACACATGGTTAAACACAATCTATAAATGAGGTTAATTCCTTCGACTAATGAGGCAACGATTTGTTCCTCCGACAACTGAACAGCAAATACTTAAGCATAATACCTAACATCCACAAAGTAATCGTTCAGAGTTTCATCCTCTGAATAAATAGCTTCGATAAAGATCAGACAAGGTGTGCGGGGTAATAAAATAATTTCAAACTTCCATTTGAAAATTAATTAAGGAATTTCCAGCTGACATGTTATTAATTAAGATCTGTCCAAGCATAGCCGAAGTGCAAGGAAACACCATTCTAAATATTTGACAGTCGGACTGTCCAAACAGCACAGCACTGTCTTTTAATTCTACAAATTTCCTTAGGAATTGCACTAATAAATCATTTTCCGTACCTTTACAGATGTGAAAATTCTTTAAAATCAAGGCTACAGGATTGGGTAACGTAGAAAATCTAACATTGATAGCTGACACGACATTTCCAGGGTCACACTCTTGAGAAGAATCGCCTAAATTCAAATTATGCTTCATTAAATGATGCTCGACAACATCAGTTACATTAATTAAACTTTCACTGGTTTGTACAGACTTCACACAACGAGAAATTCCAGAAGTTAGATTAATAGAGGCATTCGCACTATGTGCTCTCAATAAGGACCCAGATGACAAGTTGCATCCATTATTTAAATTAGCCAGGTCAATAGAATTAGGCCTAATTAAACATTACATATTTCTCAAAGGCTGACTAGACGACCCATTCCGATTCTGCATAACAGCAGGATTACTAATTCATAAATCATTTATCGACAACACAGATTCTACATCTTCAACCAAATTATTATCAACATTCACTTCACACCGATTACCATTCTCAGAACCTCCACTGATTGACGACGCCCAAGATTCACTTTTATAATCACCGGTTACACCAGAAAACATACGTTCGTAAACAACGGCCAACCTATCACGCAAACTTGACAATTCATTTGCAAATGAAATACCGTCATCAACTTTTGACCAGACATTAATCAAATCAGCTAATCTCAATAACCAATGTAGAGCACGCCACTTTAATTTATTTCTCTGATATTCAGACGAATCGAAGTTTGAAACAGATGTAATGACACCAGACTTACCCATTTCCCAATATTCGCTGTTAATAGGCGGAATATTTTCAGGAGCATCGCATAAAGACCTCAACACAGCCAAGTCAGCCTCTCTGTTTCCCTCTGGAATCCTTCCACGAATTAAGATTTCAAACCCCAATTCATCTTTCCTCAGATAATTTATGTTAGGAAGAACTCGTTTTTCCATTTTTGGCACAATTAGGTACATGAAACACAAAGAA
Organism: Meconema thalassinum; assembly: GCA_946902985.2. Lineage (NCBI taxonomy): Eukaryota > Metazoa > Arthropoda > Insecta > Orthoptera > Tettigoniidae > Meconema > Meconema thalassinum. The sequence goes on along the minus strand of OX336391.1, from coordinate 18,423,916 downwards.
TACACAAATTTAAAACATTCACTAAAATAAAACCCTATTAAAAATCTCATGTTTAAGAACATCGTACTCTCTCTTAAGCCTAGGCCCTCAATAGTTCCAAAACTAACAAAAGTAATAAACCTAACCACGCTACTGATACAACTGCGCAACTTTTTTATTTTACTTTACTGTACTGTGTACGGCTAGGCCACTTATTTATACCCCCAGAGGTTTGCTACCACGGAACCATTGAGAAACCCAGTGCCCAGAAATAATACACTGTATAAGAATGACATATAACCTCTATTAATCATGTATAACACTTACAAGTCATAAACATTTCTAAACACAACATATAATTAACATGCAAAGGTGTGGATATGACAAGACATATAATTACTTACTTCTTACGTGGGTTTTCCACCTTTAATCTTTAATACGTTTTCAGAAATATCGTGATTAACTTTCCTTAGCTTCGGTACTTTCTACTTTTCTCCAATATCATTTACCCTTCAAGATAGTTGCCAACTAAAAGCACGATATTAGAAGGGACCCCTCAATTACAGTTTTCGTAGATCTGATCCATAATACAATTATTCAATAGAAAAATTCTTCAGGATGTCGTACAATATCCACAATTATTGGGATAATGTCCTAGAGGACAAACTACTCATCATTTTTTAATTATTCCCTTTAAATCAGAATCCAGAAGTCGACCGATATCAAAATAAACCTCTCTCAACTCTCATGGCAGGCACACCTCCTCTTGTCTTCGTAAGAGCTGACAGGCACTCAGTCTTGTAAGCAACAACAAAGCGTCCTCAAAGAGACAAAAGACGAACCCAAAGCAAAAATCATTACATCACAAAACCTCCCATATGAATAAAATAAAGATTTACAGGCCCGAAAGCATACTACATTAAAAAGGTACCAAGAAATAATTACAAACAAAACATTATTTTAATAACCCCTTTCCACCAAAACAACGTGAATGGCAACCTTGCGCGAGAAATCACGAGTTGAACCAAAATAAAAATATTTAAGATCTTACTACCACATGTGTACATAAATAAAAGAAGGGCATAGTACTTTAACATAATCATGACGACTAATCAGAAGTTCCTTAAGTAGCATGGGCTACATATTAATTTTAATAATAAAGGAGCTCCAATTCCGACGATCACAAACATCCCAGACAAACCACATATTTCATGGACACTAGCCCTCTTTCCATTTCAGACCACACGAAGTTAAAGTGAACACTGACTTGCCTTTTACAAACCAAAAGGTATCTTAATATTTCAAAGCTATTCCAAACGTATTTTAGTGGAGTAGGCCATATTCCTGAAGTAAGGATTGGAAGTACCAAATAGCCCCCAGGCTATTGGTTTTTCGACGAGCTGCCCTGTCGTTACATTACACGTCTTGTCTCTGTGAAAGCCCAACACCAAGTCTCTTTTATACAATTAATAATTAACGACGTGCATTTCCAAGCCGTACAAACACTATCTTACATCTCATAAAACGCAAGATTCAAGCTCGAGGAGACTGCTTTTAACCAGTCACTAGTAGGGCGCGCTTCGATCAGTCACCACAGCAGAGACCGTACACAGGTGTCCTCTAGCGGTGAAACTAAGAACAATTACATCAGCGATCTCCTGCACGTGCAACAGACACTCACCAGATTACTTACTTGAGACGCAAAATAGAATTGCGTCAGTCTACATGTTTTTGATTTAGTCCATGTACAAAGTTCATTTTGCATTATGAGTGGGGAGAGGCGGGTAGTAATTAAAAATGTACAAGCAGTGTCCATACAACATTTTTTAAAATTTTAAATACATGTACCCTATTTACACCTAATACCTTTTTAACATATTTTTGTTATAAATTGTACAGTTGTTTTTATTTCGTTTTGTATTTTTATTTATTTTTGAGTATGAATACCATTCTTTTCTTTTTGTGTTTTTCTATTTTTGTAGTGCTATTCTTTTATTTCCTAAATTGTTTTGTTTTATGTATTTGCTAGTTGCAGGCAGAGGATTGTGATATTCATAACTTAACTCTTTAAGCATGGTCAATGATTAAGTAATGACTATAGGCATGTGTAGCTATACCATTCGAATCAATCACTCCTTTATCATCACCAGGAGACAAATAAATTTTGTTTATTCTTAAAGATGATATGTCATGTTGTTTAGAGGCGATAATGTTCATTGGTATTCTTTTTACCTCGTTTTTCATAATACAATCCTTATAATCTTGAAAGCTTATACAATTTTTGACAACCCCTTTGCTAATACCTTTAATCTTTTTGATTTCTTTACCATTTATGTCTAAAGCATACATTTTAGCTCTCAGTCTAACAAATGCTTTAATAATAAATTGTCCACAGGCCTCGCCTTTAAATTTTCCCAACGTTTTCTTGTTTGATAAAGAGTAACACACATGATTAGTAGGATAATCAGATGTGTCCAAGTGTTCTAGGAAATCCAAATTGTCTTGATATACATCTTGGGTGTTAACCAAATAAATGAACGAGTCGGTATCCATATACATGAGTTTAAGATTGTTCATTCCATAATAGGGTAGCAGGACATCATAGTGGTGGGAATACATGAGAGTTTTTGAAATATCCAGTATACACATTCCAATATATATAGGTTTATTGAATACAATATTACGTTTAGCCATGTGGAAAGCAGCTAGGGTAGGACCATAAATTGTTCTGTCAATGAATGTTGGTTTAGCTATTAGCTTTTCTACCTTTTTGCTGTCAGTCACAAGACGTATGTCTATTCTTTTACGAATATTTTCCATTGTTTTTCCAAAAATGGCATTGCTGAATAATTTGTACAGATTTTTTTCAAAAATCATTTTTGGCTTGTTTTCGAAGGTTGTTATTAAAATCAACGTATGCCTTTAGATAAGGTCTTTGTTTAAACTTTAACATACGATGAATCTTGATCAATTTTAGCCCATGATCTAGAGCCTGTTTAAGTGTCATGTAGTGAACAACGTACCACCTTCGATTCCCAAGATGAGGAATTAATTTTTTCAGAGACGAATCCTTGGGTTGTGTACACTCTGGTAGGAAAGGTAAATCGTTGTGTAGATCATGAAAGTCACATGGGTAATCAACATCAACGTCTAGAATGTATCCCACATGACCGTCTTTCTTTAGTTTTTCTAGATCAACAGTATCTGGATAAACCCACTGAAATCCACCGTAAGGAAGAGAGTGACACATAGCCCTCCCGTATTGGTTGTTGGCATCATCATAGTTAATAAACTGCGATGGTTTCTCAGAAATCATAGGTTTCCATGTATTTATTGTTAGCTTCAGCATACCGATGAGACACTTGGCATATGCCTCCACGTATTCCAGACTCGATTAGAAGAATCTGATCGTAATCGTGTAGCAATACCAGTTCAATGCCAATGTAAAGGAGCATTGCCTCAAAACTTAAACCAGGTGAAGTAAAGAAGTGTGCAGCATCCACTCGATGAGTTTCTAATGTTTTGTTTCGAAAAGTTTCAAAGCTGTCTGCAAGAAGGAGTACTTCTGAAGTTAGGTAGAGGTCACTACATTCCCCTAGAGTTTTAATGTTGAACTGATTCCACACATTTTTGGCATGTTCATAGTATTCTTGAATAACATCTTCTTGACTTAATTTGTTAAATGTGACGTCAGAGGGAGAGGTGGTGGTGAGGGACGCAGAACTCCTACTGCTCCCCTAATTCACAGTTTTAGTCCTAGAGGATTGAAATTTATTTTGTTGGTAGAGAGGGTGAGGGCCATTCATTTATGCCAAACAAAATTTTTGTTAACTCTTTAGTTTCCAAAATATAAAAATTTCAAAATTGAACTTTTTTCAAATAAATGTAAAATAAAAAAAAGTTTTGTTATAAAAAGTAAAAGACATATAGACCATTCTTTTAAGCGCACTTAACACTTTTTAGAATGTTTGGTTTGATGAAAAATCGGCTGCTTTCCCAGTTGAACTTTTTCATTTTTGTTCTAAAGCCCTGAGACATGGTTTACTATTAGAGGGGGTAGAGTCCTTTCATTTATGTTGAACAAACGATTTTGTAGAATTCCTAATTTTGGAAATATAGCCCACTTTCAAAATTTATTTTTGTTGTCTTAGAGACCTGAGACTTGGTTTACAGGTAGAAGGGGGTAATGAACAATGATTTATGTCAAACAAACTTTTTTGTAGAGTTCTTAATTTTGTAGATATAGCCTATTTTCAAAATTTATTTTGTTTTGTCCTAAAGACCTGAAACATAGTGTGGGGGTAGAGGGGGTATAGACCATTGGTTTATGTCAGACAAACGTTTTTGTAAAATACCTAATTTTGGAAATATAGCCCATTTTGAAAATTTTATTTTTTGTCCTAGAGACCTGAGACTTTGTTTACAGGGAGAGGGGGTAAAGAACATTCATTTATGTCAAACAAACGTTTTTGTAACATTCATATTTTTGGAAATATATCCCATTTTCAAAAAATTAATTTTGTTTTGTCCTCGAGACTTGGGACTTGATATGGCGGCAAAGGGTGGATAGGTTTTAGCTTCGGATTAACACTACCCCAGGGATAATGAAGAAATAAGGAAGTGGGTTTCGGTGTGGAGAACAATAATGGTTAGACAGGAAGAGAATCCTCCATAAAATTACAATTAGTAAAGTAGAACGAAAAATCCACTGTACAAATCCTAGGAGGAACCTAACACCAGAGGGGGCCCGGCTCAGGCAAGTGGAGAGCGTAGCGTGAATTGAGGTTGCCTGCAAGAGCTCGGCGATCGCACTTTCCCTTCCGAGCCTGTATATCGTTATTATGGGGAAGGGTAGTAGTCTGGCAGAACAAAGTGTGTTAAGGAACAGAGATTTAAAGTTTCTCCTTTCAAGGGAGTTAGATTTAACCAAATATTTGATAAAACTGAAATAGTTTGAATTCGACGTGATAGTTTGGTTCGTGGAACTGCTGGATTTCCATCGAATGACCGAGTACCACCAGGAAGGGTAGCGATGAAGAAGTTATGATGCTTTTGGAAATAATTTCGTTGTTTTCTTTGAAAATTTTTGTAAGACCACCTATGGTTGAATTTAAGAAAAGCTAAGCTGTTACCCAGCAAAGTGCCGACTAAAAGTTTAGACCAGAAGAGATACTAAAAGTTTTGAAAACAAACCATAAGTTAGAAAGAAAACCTCAACAAGCAGGAAGCCTGCGGAGCTAGCTGTACTTTCCATACTGGCTCTTTAGAATTAGCTATGAAAGGTAAGAGAAACTTTGACAATGTTTTACGGAGAGTTTTTATTCAAATGCAACGAATAGTGAAAACCTTATTAATTGGGTACTTAATTTTCTTAAAAAGGGCACAAGCCTATGGGAAGGGTCAGGGAAAATAGGGTCCTGCCTAATCGTTATTCTATAGAAAAGGGTAAAGCGAAAAAATATAATCTGGTTTATTTAACAATGCGTAGAGATATAATGATTTTAACAAATATAAATATACAATCTAATTTTAATCTTTGAGGTCTCAGACCTCTAGAATGGTGAAATTTGCATTTGGCAATTAACAATTTTAAGGTTTGGAACCTCTTATAAGCAGTAAAATCTGCATAAGATTTTAAAAGTTGTGCTTAAGATTAACAAATTCGAAATTTAACGACAAATAAAACGCAATTAAAGATTTAACAATAAATAAGGTACAATGTGGGCACTTTAAAAATTCCTATTGGAAATCCTAAAGGCTATGAAAAATTACAACAAAGAAACAGGGAAAATAAAAAAGAAGTTTCTATAACTTCTTATATTTAAACAGGGCTCGCGAGAAAAAATAGGGCAAGTTCCCCTTTCGTGAAACCTGGAGAAAAAAGTTAGAAAACTCACTTGTGAGTAGAAATAATTGTATTCCCTAGTTAGAAAGGAAAAACAATATGGTTTTAAATGTGTGCAAGACACGAATTATACTGAATTTACTTATGAGAAATGGAACAATTGTGGGAGGGCACTTGCTATCAAGTGACACCTCATTGAAAAAGACCTAAATTTATAAATTTAAACTAATTTGTTAGTAAGGGTGTTTGGGAAAGAGGATAAGGGATCTTTAGGAGAAAGTTCTTGGCCATACTTATTGCTCTCACGAAGCGCGACGCGGTTGAAAGTTGAACGGGCACTGTTTTGCACTATAGTCTGTTCAAAAGTTCACTATTGCAGCACGGAAAGTTCATAAGGAGAAAAGTTATTTCAATTATGTAAATCACTAGTGAAATTTTAGCTTCAGAGAGTTTATTGCGTTGTAGCGCTTATAGGTTGTAGTTCAATGCGGCGGAAAATTTCCCTCGAAGGAAGACAAATTAGGTGTCGATCAGCGGTTTTTATAAAGAAAATTCCTTAGTTAGGAAAAGTATTCCCATATGTGAATGGAAAATACTCGATGGTTTAGCTTGTAAATAGATCGTTTGACATGGAAAATTCCAGAACAATGATGACTGTTGAATTGGGCAAGAAAAGTCCCTCGGCGGAAAGCTTGGTTTTATAGACAGTGGGTATTTTGAAAATATCCCTCGGTGTGAGATAGCACCTCAGAAAATCTGTACGGGAAGTACTTTTTCATTTTAGAGAGTTAGCTGAGGTAGCTCTAACTTGATCAGGAAGATCTTTTGAAGGCGGTTATTGCTGAACATTTAGAGATTCTACACACTGTCTATAACATTGAATAAAAAGCATTTAGCTATTTAAAACCCTTTAAAATATGGTGAAGACCATTGAAATTTGTACTTAGCTCTGTTTCATGAAGCAGGCGATGTTCCTGGTGACGGTTGGTTTCAAAATTCAGACATGGCGTCTGATTTAAAAAATGTCTCTCGAGTAGAGGAGACGAACTCGAGGGAGGAGCCCCAACTGTATGGTTTGACGTCCAACACAGAAGTGAGAGCAGGTCGCCTTGACGGCACGGCAACACGAAGTTGAGTGAACGAGCAGAGCAACGCGCGGAGGGGCGAGAGACACCGCACACGTCAGAGGTAAGCGGACGAGGGGAAGGGGGAGCGAGCGGGTAGGAGAAGGAAACAACAGAGTTTATACAGAATATGCAACATAGAAAAAGGAAATTCTTATGCAGGAAATACAATTCTTCTCGGAGCGGTGTCTTCACGGAGTTGTTGGCTAAAGATGAATACGGCGCCTGGCGGATTGATGAAGAAGTTTTCATGACTTGAAGCAATTGAAGTTCAGAGGGCAGCGGTGAGACACTGACCGGCTGGTTCCGAAAAATATGCGGTTCTGGTACAAACTTACACAAAAAAACAAATGTACGGGGTAAACAGGATGTAATAGTTCGATGTTGGTGTCTTCGGGAAGGAAATCTAAATGAATGAATTATTATAAAATAATAAAGAGCAGCAAAAGCCAACTCTGCCTTACCGTGTATTTCGAGAAATACACCAGAGGGGGCAAAGGCCAATCATTTATGTCAAACAAACATTTTTGTAAACTTTGTAATTTTGGAAATATATCCCATTTTGGAAATATGTTTTGGAAAGTTTGAAAAAATACACTGTTTTTGGACTGAGAGTGGTATAGAGGTAGGTGTTGGAGTTAACATATGTCTTTTTAGGATTTTTAGTTTAATGATATAGCCTACTTTCCAAATACTTTTTGGAATAATTTGAAGAATATACTATTTTGTTTTGACTAGGCATGGGATAGAGGTAAGTGTAAGAGTTGAGAGTCATTGATAAACCTTAGAGTACTTTGTATTTTTTTGGAATGTTGTGTGTTGTTGTTGCTGCTTACAAACATGGTTGTTAGAATTATGCTGCCATAAAAAGGGCTGACATACTCTCCAAGACCCAATAAGCCAACAGGCAAGAGCAAATATGAGAGAGCTAATACAAAATCCAACAAAAAGCCAACAAAAGCCGACAAAAAAGCCAAAAACATGCCGATAAAAGCCATGTAGCATGCTGGTAGTAGAGTGAGTTGCTATATTGAACACTAGGTAACATGCTGGTAGTTGAGGCTGTGTTGATATCGACCGCTAAGTTGCTAGCCGGTCGTTTAGTTAGTGTTTATATGGAGCGCTAGCCACAATGCTGGTCGTTCAGGTAGTTCTCATTTTCACCGCTAGATAGCGGCAACATACTTTGTGTGTCGCATTTGACTATCTGACAAAGTTTGACGCGCGATAAACGTGCTTGTATAAGCTTTGTATATACATTTAATATATACAATTATCCACTAAGTGTTTAGAACTAACATGTATAGCCTTGTGTAAGGAATATAGGGGAGTCCTTAGCAAGAAAGTGTGCCTAACACATGAGTGTACAGCCTTTGATATGCAGTAAGTACCTGATAACCTTGAGTAGGGTATAAGAATATTTTCAGTTGACTACTACCTCTCACAGTGTTTACATTGTGAAAGACCGTTGAAACAACCAGTCTTTAGCCTTGTCGTATGCAGTAAGCAGTTGTTACCCTAAACTAGGGGTATATTAGAGGACCCTTAGCAAGAATATCACCAGTTGACTACTACCACTCACGGTGTTCACATCGTGGAAGACTGTCAAAACAACTATTGTACAGCCTTGTACTATTCAGTAAGTAGCTGTTGGACTTGACTATGGTATATTAGAGAACCCTTAGCATGAATACAATCAGTTTACTACTACTTGTTACAGTGTCCACACGGTGAAAGACCGTCTCACTGTTCTGTCTACAGCCTTGTCATACGCTGTAAAGAGCTGTTGGTCTAGACTAGGGTATATTAGAGGACCCTTAACAAGAATATCACCAGTTGACTATTACCTCTCACAGTGTTCACATCGTGAAAGACCGTCGAAACAACCATTGTACAGCCTTGTACTACACAATAAGTTGCTGTTTGGCAGAAAACAATATCCATAATGGAAGAACCCATTCCTAGATATATGTACAAACAATGTGTAAAATCTTTTCTTCGGGACTATGATAGAAAGCGTCATGAAGTTTCGTGTGGGGAATTTCATGAGTGTAAAACGTGCGGCAGTAAATTCAACAATGCCTTCAATGGACATCATCATGAAGAATGTTGTAATGTTGTGTCGGCAGCTAAAAGACAAAAAGCAGAGCCTACAAAACATTACCTACTGTCATTGTTCCCTGACAAAATAGGACTTATTGCATATGAGACACCTTTTGAAGGTCGACTTAAATCCTATTTCATACGTTGTGATACGTGTAAGGATTTGAATTCATAGCTTAAAGAGTCCAAACAGCAAATAATACAAGCTATGCAGAAGGAAGTAGCCATGCACAAGTCGATTAAATTTAATCTTGTGGCTGAATCTTACAGGTATTAATTTAAATCTTAATATAAGCTTTTTTTTTGGGGGGGGGGGGTTATGTTAGGTTAGGTTAGGTTAGGTAAAGTTAGGTTAAGTTAGGTTAGGTGAAGTTAGGTTAAGTTAGGTTATAACTAAGTTTATTATTTGTGCTCTCACATTTGCTCTTACGTTTTTGCTGACACTTTTTGTTCTCACTTTTCGCACTCACTTTTTGCTACCACTTTTTGCTCTATATTTGCTCACACTTTGAAGTTAGGTTAGGTTAGGTTAGGTCAAGTTGAGTTAGGCGGAATGGCTGAGGTATGAATCAAAACCCAGCTCCTGTCAGTTTTGCCTCACAAAGCTGAGTGTACCCGTTCCACTCCCGAGACCAGAAATTAAATACCTTTGCAGAGCTAGGAATCGAACCCGGGCATTCGCAGTAACATCCAAGAATGCGAGCAAGAGGTGGACAATATAAGGACAATATAAGGCTGGTCTTGATTGTACTTGAACAATCAATAATTACCTAATAATAATAATAATAATAATAATCATCATCATCATCTTGCACAGTTTCCAGCCGTTGGCCAGGTCTGTTTGGAACACAAGCCTCTCCAACGCCTTCTGTCTTCCCACCATCTCTCAGCCTCCACCCTTGTCCAGTCTTCTCCTCTCTTCTTCACGCTTTCTTCCACCCCCTTCAGCCACCTGTCTCTCGGTCTTCCTCTCGGTCTCTTTCTTTCCCACTTCGTCTCGTGTACTCTCCTGGTTATCCTCTTCTCCTCTATTCGCTTTACATGTCCATACCATCTAAGTCTAGATTTCTCTATACAATCCTGTAATGGTTCCTCCTTATTAATTCTCTGGTCCTCTCATTTCTTATTCTGTCTATCTTTGTAGCTCCAATACTGCTTCTCAAGAACCTCATCTCACTGGCCTGTATTTTGCTATTCTCCCTTCCTTTCATAACCCAAGTTTCCGAGGCATACGTCAGGATAGGGACATAGTACGTGCGATATATGATCTTTTTGCTGTTCTGAGGGACATCCTTGCTCCATAACATGCTTCTCACTCTCCTCCAAAATGATTCTGCCTGTCTCCCCCGCTCATTTACTTCTGTATCGTTTCTTCCATTATCTTGTATCAGGCTTCCCAGATACTTGAAACTCTCCACTTTCTTCAGCTGTTCCCCACCAATTGTTATTCCCGTTGTGGTTCTTTCCTTCTTCCTTGTTGTGATCACCATCTCACTCTTATTTATGCTAAATTTCATCCCATACCCTTGTATTACTCCTTCCCACACGTCCAACTGTTCCTGTACCTCCTCCTCCTTGTTTCCCCAAATCATCTAATTATCTGCAAACTCCATTGCTTTCATCTTTCCTTCCCCAATTACTTCTGCCACTCGGGTCATTATGTCATCCATCACCACAATGAAAAATAACGGTGACAGTGCACTTCCATGTTTCAGGCCGTTTCTCTGTTCCAACCAGTCCGATCTCTCTCCTCCCACTTTCACACAGCTCACGCTTCCCTTGTACATCTCCTTTAACCTCTTTAGTCCATTTCTCTACTCCTCTATCCTCCAGGGACTTCCGAACTTTGTTTCTGCATACACTGTCATATGCTTTCTCAATGTCTAGGAAGGCTATCAGCAGATCTGTTCCATACTCATAGTGCTGTTCTTGTAACTGCCTTACAGCAAAAATCAAATCCACTGTGGACCTTCCTGCTCTGAAGCCATGTTGTTCTTCCCTCATCCCTCCTTCTAACCTTGTCCTATTTCTCCTTTCCAAAACTTTCTCGAAGATCTTCGCACAATGACTCATCAGTGTAATTCCCCGATAGTTTCTGCAATCTGTTCTACTACCTTTCTTGAAGAACGGGACAATTATTCCTTTTTTCCAGCCCTCTGGGGTCTTCCTTTCCTTCCATGCTGTCCTCATTACTCGGTACAACCATTGTATCCCTACCTCTCCTGCTGCTCTCACCATCTCCACACTCAACTCATCCACACCCGGTGCCTTCCCTCCATTCATCTTTTTCACTGCATCTTCCACTTCTTTCCATGTTAAGTCCTTTTCCGTTTGTAGTTCATCTTCCTCTTCCCCGATTTCTTCCTCCTCACCATCATTTCCATTTGGGTTCAGAAGTTCTTCAAAATATTCTTCCCACATTTTCTTCAGTTCTTCCCTATTTTCTAACTCTTGTCCCCTTTTGTTCACCATTTTAACATAAATCGTAGGATCCTTCCGCCTCTTATTTTTTACCATCCCATACAGGACCTTTTTTGTACCTTCACTATCCTCCTTCATCATCTTTGTCCACTCTTCCATCCACTTTCTTCTCTCCTCAGCCACTACTCTCTTCGCCTCCTTCTTTCTTTCCTGGTACTCTTCCCTTGTCTCTACCGTCCTATTTCGATACCACCCCCTAAAGGCTCTATTCTTTTCCCTTACTATATCTTTTGTCTTCTCATTCCACCATGGTGTTTCCTTCCACCTCTTCTTACTACTTTCCTCCCACATACTGCTTCTGCTGCACCTACTAGTGTCTTCTTAAATCTAGCCCATTCCTCTTCTACCCCTCTTTCTTCATTTGTTGGAATTCCTTCTTTTACCATTTTGAGGTACTCGACCCTTCTATCACCTTCTTTCAGTTTCTATATCCTTATACGTCTTTCCTGGTTCTCAGTCCCTTTCTTCTCCTAACTCCCCCTCAGGTTCATTACCAGCAATCGATGGTCGCTATCCAGGTTCTCCGATGGTATAACCTTGTTGTCCGTGATGTCCTTATTTAGTTCTTTCCCATACAGTATATAGTCGACCACCGACTTCCTGGTCAAGTCATCACTGTACCATGTGATTGTGTGGCTCTCTCTTTTCTTAAACCAGGAGTTCCCAACTAGCAGGCTGTTCCTTTGGCAGAAGTCCAACAGTCTCTTTCCTTCCTCATTTCTTCCGCCCCAACCCTCTGGTCCTAGAACATTCTCATAACCTTGTCTTTCTCTTCCTACATGGGCATTCGGATCCCCCATAACAATCATATTTCTTCCAACCAGCTGCTTCTGCAATTCCTCTTCAAACTCCTCCTTCTCTTCAGAGGCGCAGCCTACTTGTGGAGCATACACTTGCACTATTTCTACGGTCTCTCCCCTCAGTGCAACTTTCACTTTCATCATCCTATCACTTATTCTCCTCACTTCTTCTTTTAAACCATCTCGTAGTACTACTCCCACTCCCTTCCTCTTTCCCTCTTCATTCCCACTCCAGTACAGTCTATAGCCTTTTCTCAGTTCTCTCCTTCCTTCCCCTTTCCACTTCGTTTCTGCCAATCCCAATAAATCCAACGTCCTTCTTTCCATCATATCCACTATCTCCTCCACCTTCCCCGTCAGCGTTCTTATGTTTAAAGTTCTAAATCTTAGTCCGTGTGTACAGCCGTGTCGTCTATTATATCCATCATGTCCGAGGCTCGTTCCATTCTTGAAAGCATTTTGTTTCATCCACTACTGGCTTGCTGGGCCTATCGTAGCTTCACCAGAGCCCCGTTAGCCGTCACTTTTCAGGGTTCCCCTAGGACCTTCACAGCTACCGTAACGGCCCCGGGGCACACGAAGTCCCCACTGTACTTTGCTCCTACAGGCCATCCACGTTGCCCGTCTCCCACGACGTGGACGAGGGGTTGGACTTATGGGAGACTACCTAGTAAAAATAATAATCATAATAATGATGTATGTATGTCTACCCCTTATTATTCCCGTTTTCCAACGGGGTCGGGGATGAGATGCGATGGAAGCCTTTGTGGCGATGGTTTTTACGGCCGGATGCCCTTCCTGACGCCAGCCTCATGAGAGGAGTTAATGAGAGATGAAATGAATGATGGTGAATGAAACTGGGCAAGGATGTGGAAGGAAGCGGCCGTGGCCTGTCAGAAGGTACCGTCCCAGCATTTGCCTGGTGTTGAAAATGGGAAAAATAATCATAATAATAATAATCTTAATAAATATTCCATTTAGCAACTACAGGGCCGACCTATCCCTGTGACGTCATACACAGTCTCAGGGCGTGGCGGCCATCTTGCCCATTAGGCCTTGCGCCAGCTATGACTGTCCCCCCTCAATAAGAATAACTTAGGCCTGGTTGCGTGCGGCGGCCATCTTGCTCATTAGCCCCTGCGCCAGAATTGCCTGATATTACTTCCTGAGATAGGGTCCGAGAGTGTAGCAGCTTTAACAGTCCTGGTGTTAATTTATAGTTGAAATTTTTAATGACAGCACTAGTACAAGCAAATGTAATGCATGAATCCCCAATTTTAAAACTATCATCCCGATAGCGCACAACATACGTGGTGTCTGTCTTTCCAATAAATATATGGGTGAGATACGGTTGCAGTGTTTCAGTTGAGCTTTATTTTGAGCGGTGGCCAAGTTTTGTGAAAACGGAGACGATGTGGAGGAAGACAGTGTTCCCGCTATGACGAATAATATATATATTGAACCCATGTACCATTGGCTCAAAAGGGGTCGAATCCATGTATTTTGTGAAAGGAAGGAAAGAAATATACAGTCTTAAATGGAACATAGAAAGATTTCATGCGAGGATGCTAGCATAACGTTGCGTAAGAAGCTGGACCCAGGTGTTCAGGAAATGAGATCATGCCTGACTCATTGATAAAGAGCCAGTCACGAGTATAAATAGACTGAGTGGAAAGTTTTGGCTGTATGAGAGAGAAGCACGTTTCGGAAATCGCTCTTACGTTGCATTAAAACGGCAACAGCGCAACTGTGCCAGAAGAAGAATAATTAAATTTAACCCATTTGCAAGAATAAAAGTAAGTAAATAAATACAGTACTGTGAATCATTTCGGATTAAAGATTTTTGTGTAGAGAAAAAGCTTTTAATAATTGCCCAGGAGAGAAGTGCAAACGCAGCATACGTCATCGGGGAGTTACTGAAACCCGAGGAGTGGGGAATAAAAAAATCAACAGCAACACCCACACAGCTGAAGACTAAAAATTAATTAATATCTCAGAAATGCACGATCGATTTTTATGCGCAGTGAGGTCATTTGACGTTTAGAAAACGAGCTTTCTGGAGATATAATTTTTATAATTGTGCGACAATTATTTCAAAGGTTGGTCACGAAAAGGACTAGGATTTTATCTTTTTTTGACTAAAGAGTATAAAACTCCTGGCAGAGCCAGCCCAATCATGCAGTTTTAGTCCGTCCAGGGGGCGTGACGTTGGAGCATCATCACCGCAAAGTATTCAAAAGTATGAACTTCAGGGGAGGTCATACCGTACAACAAGTAGAAGCAGTAAATGCAGTTATTGTCAGCCTGCGGGCGTGACACTGTGTCACATACATCGAATGCAGTTTCCGATAGCCCAGAGGGGCGTCATAGTGCTACATTAAACCGAATGCAGTTTACCAGTACTCCTTGAGGGGAGATGCTACATCACATCGTGCAGTATTATTCCGTCCAGGGGACGTGAAGCTACATCACACCGAAGACAGTCTACAAGCTTTCCTTAAGGGAAAACGCTGTATCACCTCGTATATACAGTATCCGACAGCCAGGGGCGTCGTGGTATCGATAACCAACGTGCATCCACAAGGAGTAGCCAAGAAGTATTATTACAGTATCGCCGTGTGGAGAATTAGGAAAATCCTAGTTACAGGATTTAGTATAAAGTTTACAGTGAAAAGTTCATTAATTCCAGTCAAAGCAGGCTGCGAACTTAGAACCAAGGGCGATAGGTCTTAAATTAAATGACCAAAAGTATCATAACGTACTGAAGTTCCGTAACAGCGAGGTAAACATTTTATCAACTTTAAAGAACCCGAGCAGGGACGGACAGAATAAGGTTCGCAAAGTATTCTAGAAAGATAGGAGTTCGAGAACCGAATAAGCGGAGAGGACAAGGAAACTCTAGACATTGTTTCAAGGAAGTAGACGAACTATTAAAAGGCACTAAGTTACGAGAAGTACTAGTTGCTAGAAATCAATAGGTCACCGATAGATTATCTAGGGGACCGTGGGCGGAACAGACTTTCGCTAGACCAACCAATAGGGTGTAGAAAGGAGCCATTCGAGTTAATAAGAATAGCAGATCGTCAGGAACGGGATTTGAAGGAGTGCTATTGCAGGAAGGAAGTAGATGGTTCGAGACTTTCACATTCTGACAGGATAGGAAGCCGACATTGAATAAATTTCACCCTTGGAGACGGGAGGTCAAGAAGTCACGTGTGATAGCCTTAGTGATTAGAATCTGTGAAGTGTAAATAGATATAATTTGTGTTAAATGTAATATATTTTCAGTGTTTTTATCGTGTATTCCAAACGAATACACCAGTGTATTTTAAAAATGTTATCAGTGTTAAATGTATACGAGTTAAATGTGTGTCAAGATATGTCTGTACATGAAATGAATTTGTACAAGATGGTGTAATTCCAAAAATAGTGGGCAAAATGACACATCGCAAGGGAAGGAAGGTCAGGGGCCGACCTATAACATGTGAGTAAAGATTTTCATTATGTTTGGTGTTGGGAAAGTGTTTGTGTACAATCCACCGGAGTTTGAGGTAGAGGGATGTTTCTAAATAACAAATAACAGAATTAGAGCGCGGTCTGAACAAATAAAATTTGAGAAATTATAAATAATTATGTGAAAGAATAAATCCTATAGAGGAAATGTATGGAATAAAATGTCAGTGTATTTGACGAATGATATAAAAGCAAGCGTACTAATAATAAGAATAATATAAAAGAAATATAAATAAAGATTAAATTGAATGATATGAAAGTAAGAGCGTTGGAGCCTTAATAAAAGTATAAGACATGGTGTTAATGCATGTTCTTAAAAATAGAGCGATTATTGTCAAGGGAAAGGATTAATATAAAAATTGAGATATGGATCAATTGTTAATGTGGAATTTATCAGTTCTTTGGAAGACGCTAGGCCTTAAAATAATATATAGCGCCATATAGCGCATTAAAGTAAAATGTCACTCTAGGAATGCGTAGAATCTAAATGTACTTGGTAAATTACTTATGAGGGGTAGTTGATTGCGGTAATTGAGCCATAAGAAAGTCCTCCAATAGTGACGTAGATCACGAGGCTGTGTGTGTTATATTGTATAATAGGGAGCAATGTATGGTATTATGAGCGCAGGTAATGTAGGCCACGGCCGACCCTAAGTCGCATTTGTATAATTCCTCCAATATGGGAATGGTTCCCGAGGCATGTTAAGAGAGTCGAACCTAGACTCGTCTAGTTGTTGAAGCCCCTAAGTATTCGTCGTTGTATGTGTATTACTCTTACCAATCAATGAGGACCCTTCATAATTAATAAATGCCAAGGTTACGAAAGTGGTTTATGAAACTAATAATGTTGTTGAAAATAAATGAGAGAAGTCAAAACGCCAGGTCTCCCCAGAGAACTGAAGAGAAGAAAGATCTGTTTTAAAAGCATTGAGTATAGCGACCACGCGTAGGCTAGACAGGAGGGTCCCCTCTCAGCCATAAATCTCGCCCAAGTGATTACGGTCCCACCCTTGTTATTGTAAGCTGTAGTAGGGTCGGAGAAGACCGTCTAGAAGAAGTAAAAATACACCGTGAGTGTTTAAAAGTTGTTAATGACCCGGGATTTGAACCGAGGTCCTTGTAGATGAAAGTTCTGCTTGCCAGTTCAGATCGTAGCTTTCTTATGTGATAATGGTCTTATAAGACAAATAAATAAATAAAAATCCCTATTGTAATGTTGTATGGACGTAGGATTCCATGAGTTCAATGAAGATAACTAGATTCTGGGAGTAATCATAGTTTTTGACTTTGTCAAGTAATCTTTTGTAACTCTGGAGTACACAAGTATTTTCCCGATCACTGTAGTGAAATTGTGAAATTTGAGAGAGATGGTAATGTTGAGAACATTGTTGAATGCCCAAACATTTAAGTAGAGAAGTAACATGTACTGTAAATATGATTATATATATAGTTTGATGATAAGAAACTCATAAAATAGTTATTGAGGTGTATGAAAGAATGACACCGTTATTATTGGAAAATATCGAGCCATGGGAGCTCGTGATTATGGTGAACTTTAAGATAGAAACTTTATGGAAGTGAAAATAATTATGAGTTGTTGGTTTGAAGGAAACCATGTATTTTTATACAATATTTGTTTGATTTTTACATATTCCTTGTTCACTTTGAACAAGTAGAATGATTGGGTCAATAGTTTATTTGTTTGTAGCGCCATAATTTTGGTTAATTAAATGTTTTGAAATAGGAGTTGATTTTGTTGTTATTTTTGGAAGTGTATCCTCTATTTAATCCAAAATGTGTAAGTCACAGAGTGGGAGAACGTACCAAAACCCCGAAAATCCCGATTTGAGCATTGCTGGCATACTGTGATTTGCATATTTCTTGCTGGAAGGGCACAATATATATATATATATATATTTTATTTAGAAGCTGTTGAAGGGGTGAAGATTTTTTTTCTTTCAGGACTAAATATGGTTTCGCGTTCACTTTGTCCATGTCCTTCTTCTTCTTCTTCTTCGTGTTGCAGTTCACTAACATTGAAGGAGGAGGAGGATTTTTTCCGCCGTGTGGAATCTGTTTGAGTAAATTTTGAACTTGTTTAGGGTTTGGTTTGATAGGTAGAAGCAGCAGGAGCAGCATTTGGTTTCATACTCATGGGGTCAACCGATGATGGAGCATGATTTATCAAGGGCAAAGGATTCACGTTTTTTAAACGTTGGAATTCACGAAATTTATGTCGAATGGTATTTCGTTCCTTAATAATACGCTGCATGATTTGAACATGTGTCTTGTACCCTATGGCACTCGCCATGGTGAAGGTAAAGACACACTAACAGGAAATGTCAAACCCTGGGTCTTTTTAAAGAGAAATAAAATAATCAAAACCCAAGCGGTAACGTCCTTCACATCGTTCACTGTGTTTATTAATGACCGAACAGACATGGGGGTGATGGTTCCAACACAAGGCTCACAATTGCGTGGAAGCAGTAAAGGACATATCTGGATTCACATGATCTTGAAAAATATGATAGAGATTTCTAGAGTCTTGGCGAAAGAAAACGATGAGATTGGCATTGTCACGAATCAACTGTTTGGGGATTTTAGAATAGTTCTGGGTCAGATAAAAACATTTGTTTATGGCGCCCCATACTAAAATACGCTTGAATAATGGCCTGTCGTTGAGTAGCAGTATCATAAAAAATTATAATGGAATCTGGTTTAAATGCGCTCTGGTTGAATGGCATCTTGAAGTGAGGTGAATTTAAAATAGTCCATGGCTACTTCATTTAACGAAGACATAATTTGTTCCAGATACGCGTACAGAGGCTGGTTCAAGGATTTGACAAAAATATAAATATTTTGAAATCATAGGCCATGAGGCAGGGTAATAATGTTGAGCAAAACATTGGTCTTTCCACACTCCGAAGGCCCCACCATGATACATCGAAAGGTAGATGGAAATAGGGCGCCATGACGTTTAGGTTCACACACGGACAGCTCTGAAACCAAATCAGAGACGGGCAAATCATGTTTTTTTTTTCATTAATTCCATAGTGACAACGACTGGGTTTTTTCATGTGGGTATAAGGTTTATATATATAGGCAAGCGGTGAGTAGGACAGGTTAGTTAACTCCTATCACCATGGACGTGTTTAGGCGAGCTCGTATAAATATTGCCACGGTCGCCTCTTTGTCAAAACAGACTCAAGAGGTGGCTACAAAAAGCTATGTTGATCGCAAAGTGCAAAGTGTATACTACATGGTCCCGAGACTAACCGCTGAGGGCTATTTAGCCAATCATCATCGTATTATTGATGTGCAAGAACCTCGAGACGAAGACGACGTCTGCACGAAACGTTATGTGACCTAGGAAATGAAAAGGATTTATAAATTTGTCTTATCGGCATTTTTAGTGTATCTGTCAAATCAAAAACTGGATATTGACAGAAAACATTCCCCACGACCACCACCACTGGTGAATGATCGCCTTACCTATGCTTGCTTCTGGTTTAAGACATTATCGATTGCAATATGATGGTGTGATTCATATTAAATACGCGATGCCTGATGAGAAACATTTACAAATAGAAATAAACCGTGATAGGCTGTTGGTCCACAACCATCAAACGGTAAATGCTGGGGGTGAATTATCCTTTCATCTCATGCTTACGTTTGACGAAAAGGAAGGTGAATACGGTGAATGATTACCCGCTATATATAGAATTGGAATATACCGCTATGAAATGAGGCTCTCTACGTTAGTTGTTATCGAATGTTTGTTGTGAAAGGTTCACCAAGTAGCACCATGGCGAAAAAAAGATATGCGGTGAACATAAAAAACAAGACCTAAAAAGAAAAAGAAAAAGCCAGGTTCGAAACCGAGTCGATCTCCCTTACTCCCTATTTTAAAACTAAAAAAATAAAATTAAAAATACAAAAAGAATGGCCATCGAACAAGCATTACATGCGGTGCGATTGTCTACGAATCCGAAATCCCTCTATAATGCAACGATAATAAATAAAGAAAGAAAGAAAGAAAGAAAGAAAGAAAGAAAGAAAGAAGGAACGTGGGCGAGTCATTCCTGTTGCTAAGCGAGGGGGATTTTGCCGGCTTTATTAGCGGGGTTGGCAGCTTTTGGCTTCCTTTTGTGTGGTGTCAGTGCCTTGGCAAAACCATTAAAGGCGTTGAGCAAGGCAAGCAACAAATCAAAGAAAGCAAAGAAAGCGAGCGACACATGAAAACCATAGAAGCCATTGCTATGGGGGCTAAAAACGACAAACCTTTAAAACCCATATTTTATCAACAAGAAAAAGTATGTCCATCTTTGATAAGCGCCTAAGGCAACTGCCTCGTCATGCCGTGCTAAACGATTATTGATTTCTCATTTTCGAGGTGTATTTATGCGAAATGAATTACTCAAAACACCGTGGAAAGAAGATCGAGCCATGATCAATTTAGATGATGATGCAGGACCAGGAAGCCTTTTTGTGGCCTATGTGAAACGAGGTTCCACGGTATGGTACTTTGATAGTTATGGAAATTTACCACCCCCAGTCGAGTTGCTGCGTTATTTGGGAAACCGGGTGGCGATATTCTATAATGTGAATCGTATACAAACATTTGACAGTCAAGATTGCGGGCGTATGTGTTTACTTTTTTTTTATATAAGAGGTCAAGCTAGCTGTCTCATCATTATGAATGTCAACGTCAAGACCTTCACCCTGCACAGCCGCGAACCTGAAGTGTCCCTGGATTTCTTTCCCCCCATTGAATTTCATTCCGAACAATCCTATGTGCTGGAATTAATTTCCTTGGAAAGTTACAACAGAATTTACATGATACAACTGGAAATAAATGATAAGTTTTATTATGATGATTATATGTTGAGGCTACCCCCTGGAGGTTATTCCATATACGATGTGCACGAGGCCTTTAGTGTGGCGATGATAAAACAATTTGGCGTCAAGCCATTTGCGGATGGGACACACACATTTGAACTTAGAGCCAATAGATTACTCATCGCTGTCGTATTTTCTCTACGTTTAGCATTGACTTTCAAACACGAGTTCATTCTATTGGCCCTTTACTAGGATTTAAACCAAGAGTGTTGGCAGCTCACCAACCCCATGATTCAGATTATCCAGTGAAATTCGTCGAGGACTACCACATCTCTGTGACTTGTAATAATATTAGAGACGTGTTTACCAATCAAGTACAAAGCCATTCCCCCTATGATTTTATCGTCACCTCCCCTTGTGCCTATATTATTCGTGAAAACCGTTCTGTGATTCTGTATCATCCTGTGTGTGTCAGCGATATTAGTAATATCACCTTACGGTTAGTGAATAGATAGCAACAACTGATTGCTTTGGATGCCAACACCCCTGTGACCTACAAGTTGGTTTTAAAGACGCTATGAAATTTATCTATAAAGCAACAACACCGTCTACGAAGTCGGTTTGTTATCCACCGTGTATGAAACGGTTGACACGAGTGAACCGACAACGTTTACAACGCATTGGTTATACGTTACACTCCCATCATGAACAATGAGCTGTTGCAAGTGTTAAATCCCATACAAGTGGAAGATGGCGTCGTGCGCATTGATATGCATTCCAATCAACCTCAAGCAACAGGACTCAATAACAATGACGAGATTCAATTCATCATCAACAATCAAGATATTTTTACCCTACCTCATGAGAGTTTCCTTCTAATTGAGGGTAAATTGATGAAAGCAGATGGCAGCACCCCCTCGACACATCTACGTTGGCTAATCATGGTTTGGTTTTTCTGTTTTCTGAAGTGCGCTATGTGATTAATGATATTGTCATAGATATGAGTCGAAATGAGGGCATGACTAGTCTAATGAAATTATATCCTTCCTATAGCAAGGAAGAAGGTGAAACGCTTTCTATGGCAGGATGGTGCTCTAACAGTAGCAATGACTGCTTAGTTCACACCGATGGCACTTTTACAGGCTTCCTATCTTCACTCCTTGGCTTTGCTGAAGATCACAAGCGTATTATTTTAAATGCAAGACAAATTTGTATCTCGTGAGAGACCACAGTGATTATAATGCACTAAAGGGAGCCTCTGATCAAGTGATAGACTCAAAAATTCAACTGCTTCGATTACTATGGAAAGTGCCGCACGTGACGCTATCGGATCGTAAAAAGCTAAGCATGTTAAATTAGGAGCAAAAAGATAAAGCCTTGCCTATCGCCTTTCGAAGTTGGAGTCTACATGAGTACCCCTTGCTACCTACCATAGACACTCATAGTTGGAGTGGGAAATCGACTCGCTCTACCGATTGACCCTTCTATGTTATTATTGGTTTTCAAACCAATAGAAGATACCAACAAAGCAAAGATATCACCCTGTTGGATCACATTCACATGAGAAATATACGTCTATTTTAAATAATATTTGCTTCCCCTATCAGGGGTTGGAACTCAATTTTTCAAAAAATAAGTTTGGTAACCTATATGACACGTTTGCTAAATTTCAAACGTCTTAATATGAAAAAAAAATGATTGCCCTATAGCGTATTTCTCGAAATATAGGATCAGACAGAGTTGGCTTTTGCTGCTCTTTTGTTTTCCACCTTAATTTATTTATTTATTAATTTCCCATCCCGCAGACACTGACAGCGAACCCTTATATTCTATTTTCCCTGTACACTTGCTTATTTTTTGTGTAATTTTGTTCTAGAGGTGCAGCTTCTACGGAACTAGCCCAGTAGTACTTTACACCTACCCTCTGATCGCCGCAGGTCAAGAGGACTTCTTTACCAATCCACCAGGCTTCGTGTTCGTCGCCAGCTAACTGCTGCAAGAAGAAGATTTACACTTGTACAAAGATGTTATTTTTTGTATGTTGGTCACTCTTATGTACAAACTCTTTTGTTTCCTTCCCCTACCCCCTCGCCCGCCTACTTCTGACGTGTGCGTTATCGCTTACCTCTATCGGTGCGCCGCTCCGCTCACTTCTTGTTGTTCGTCAAGGCTACAGTGAGGTATCGCTCGCTCTCATTCCTGTTTTAGTCTACGAGCATACAGTTTGAAGCCCTCTCTCGGGTCTCTCTCCTGCACTCACGAGCCATTTTAAACTAGACGCCATGTCTACTTCGTAAAACCATCCGTCACCAGGAACATTCGCCTGCTCGTCATAAAATAAAGCTAAGTACCAACTTCAATGTTTTAAACACCTTTCTATGGGTTTTTAAGTAGCTAAATGCTTTTAATTCAATTTTATAGACAGTGTGTGGAATTGCTAAATGTTGTGCAATAACCGTCTTCGAGGGATTGTCCTATGTCAGGCTATGGTTATCTAAACTAGCTTTCTAAGAGGAAATTTAATACTTCTTGTACAAAATGACTGGGAATACTTTCTCACACCGAGGGATTCATGTTAATTAAAGCGCTGTCTATAAAACTTAGCCTTTTCCTCCGTGGGAACTTTACTGCCCTATTCAACTGTCATCATAACTCCAGAACCTTCTACATAAACCAATCTTTCTAAACATCAAGAAACCTGGTATTTCCTACACAAAATAAGGGAATACGCTTTCCCGCCGCGGGATTACTACTGCATCAATTAATTGTTGCTACAATTCTGGAACTCTTAAGTGCATCTTAAAACTTGTACAACGCAAGTAACATGTCAAAATTCAACTAAGTGATCTCTACAACTGCAATAACTTTTCGTTCATAAACTTACTGTGCTGCAATAGTGAACATTTCCAGTCCATCAATAGACATTAGTGCAAAACAGTGCCCGTTCAACTATCATCCCCGCCGCGTTCGTTAGAGCAATAAATCTGGCCTGGACTACTTCCTAAAGTTCCAATTTTCCTTCTCCAAAATACCTTTACTAACTCAATTAATTTAAATTTTAAATTTAAGTCAAAAAACTAAGAGGCCTCGCTTGAGATCAAGCGCCCTCCCGAATTTGCTCCATTTCCAACATTGTAATTCTGCGCATACTTGTGGCTAGTCCACATTCTAAACGCCCTTCCCTTCTAAAAATTAGGGAATTGAACTTTTTCTAACTTAATTTTCTTTTCCTGCTAGCTCAGGAATTGGCAACTTTCTAAGTATTAATGTATCTAATCTTCTCTCTCCAGGTTTAATTAATACGACCTGTACATTTTTTGTATTTCGCATCTAGTAATTACTGTTTCAAATAGCGGTAATTTCCGCTTTCCATTTTCTGTTTTTTTCCCTGTTACGATCAGGATTTATTCTATTTGTCAGGTGCTTGTAGGCGTGCCAAAAGTACAGTCAAATAAAGCTTGTAAATTACCTGATCTGAAAAGGTATAACCACTTCTTCATTTATTGTTCTTAAAAGCTTTAAAAAGACCAATTTTATGCACATGTTAAAACCTTTGTACAGTTTAAGTGCTGGTAACAAGTTTGAAACTTGTACCCCATTTAATATTGTTTACATATCGTAAACTTATTATTATTAGGTATGAGACCATTGTATTTTACAACCAATTGTTACTCTTAATTCTAACTAAAATCACAACTTAAATGTTTTTATTCAGTTCACCGTTTACCATTGTTAAAATAAATTTATTATTGTTTTATCTTTTTCTCTTCCGTTAGAACCACAATTATGTAGGACGTTCTCTTCCCTGATTCGTCCTTTAAGCCTAAGATATCTTTAAGAACAAATATAGTTTCTAAATCGATAAAGTCTTAACTACTTGTTGCATTTAACCTAAAACTTCAAGTAACAACATTTTCAAAGTTTATATTGGTTATCATAGCCAATTCTAGGTAACCATTAAAACAAATAAAGCTCGCTCCGCCAGCTACCTATTTGTAGGGAATTACTATCTGGTTTATGGTTCACTTTCAAAATTCCAGTTTTGTTTGAGTTAGGTTTCCTCTTTCCAAACTTTTAGTCGGCATCCTTCTGGGTAAAAGCTTAGTTTTCCTAAAATGCAACAATTGGTATTCATCTAAGATTTTTCAAAAAACAACAACAACATCGCTCAAATAGTTAAAATCGCTTCAACCCTTCCCGCTCGGAAAGCATTCGATTGTTTTTCCAGAGACCCAAAAGTGTCCAAAACCACAATTATTATTGCGAATTCAAATCTTTCTAGCATTTTCAAATGCATAATAAAATATAACCCTTCTAAAGGGAAAGTTAGTACATTCTCTTTTTTTCGGCCAACTTTGCCTTCCCAGAGTGCATGCAACCTCAACTTACACTGCGCTCTCAGCCTGCCTGAGACAGGCCCCCGCTAGTGTTTGGTTCCTCCTATGCTTAGCACTGACAAATTCTCTTTCAATCTGTTTAAAACTTTGGATTCTCATCATATCTACCAATACTTGTCTCCACACCGAACCCTATCTCCTTTTCTCTCTTATCATCATCCCTAGCTAAAACCTACCACCCTATGTTGTCGCCGCAAGGATTTAAAGCAAAGGCACCTCTGATTGTTTTCGATTGTTCTTATTTAGAAGAATCTATGAAAATCACCACCATTGACTTACGTGGCCAGGTGAAAAAATCATCATTCATAGGATTGATCATAAGCGCCTGCATGCACACTATCTGTTGCGCTCTGGCACCGTGCACACATACAACAACAACAACAGCAACAAACGTCATGTATCCCTCAATAAGCAACAACAACAACGTGACAGACAAACCATGGAATTTAAAATGTGAATTCAATCGTATGAAATCTTTTGGAATATGGACACTTCCCTTTATGGAATATGGAGAATTGGCAGCGGCTGGCTTTTATTACTTAAACCGTCGGGATGTGGTCAAGTGTATTTTTTGCAACATTTGAATTGGAAACTGGGAGATGGGTGATCAACCATTTAGTGATCATCAGCGATGGAGTCCTTCCTGTCCTTACCTGAATCGCTATGATGTGGGCAATATTTCGTTGAGTTTGAATTACCCTCTCATTATACCAGACCCTAAAAAACAAGTCGATACCTGTGGAGTGCGAACTGTTCATATGAATGTTGTTCCAGATTAAAAAACTAACAATATTTTTTGTAACAGAAATGTATTTGTTTTATGATGATGAATAAAACCAATGTGCTGATGTAAAAAATATTTACCTGTTATTCAATTCATTGTTCCTTTTCTAAGGTCCTTCACAAGTGGCGTTAAACCATGAGATGGGTTAGTTGTTTATTGGTTGTGGGTGAGGTAACAAGTAAAAAAAAAAACATCATGCGTACACCCATCATGGATTGTCAGGGTTTTAAAATTGCAGATAACAAATTTATATTTAAGGAAGTAGCTTTTATCGATTGTAGCACGCTGTGGGTGTCACACCCCATCCAATTGGTGTTTATACCTCCCTATGCTTTCGAGTTGGTGAGTGAAAAAGATAAAAAGCAAAGCCAATGGATTGATAATCATTCGCAATTAGTATGGAAAGAGGGTGATATTTCTTACAAGTATCTTGACATAGTCATGAAAGCCCATTTGTCCTCAGCCAATGTCTTATTTATTAAAGGGGGTGAAGAACGCCAGTGGCTCCAACCATTTTTACCCTCTCACTGTCAATGTATTGACCTTTTAGATTTGGGTTGCCTATCCCTGCAAACGCTCATGGATACTTGTCTTTGCAACAATATTGAGAATAAAGCCTTAGCGCATGCGTTGCAATTGTATCATTGGCTCACCACCAATGCATGTTGGGAGTTGTTGAACAAAATAAAAAACTGAAAGTTTATCGTCCAATGATAGAAGTGAGAGTTATACACGTGAGGTGATAACATCAACGTTACAAACATGGACGCCACTACAATCGACAAGGCTATTGGAAAGTTCTCTGTGTGCAAGAGAAAACGTATTAACTTTACTCAACATGAATTATTAGCACTACCCAAATCATTTATTTTTTATGTTGCTGCCAACGCTGTGAAAGAAATTTGGGAAAAGGCGCCTGCCGAGTGGACTACTTACCCTGTATTGAGTGAACTACAACCATGCAGCCATATTTCCCATCACAAGCAATTAACCAAGGCAAAAATACCCTCCATTCTACTGTGTGCCACATGCCAATTAAAGAAATTATATCATGGTCATAAAACTCACTGTAAAGACATTGTTTCATCAATCCATGGTTGTCATGCGGAAAACAAGCACCTACCATGCTCGTCAGCAGTCGCTTAAAATAAAAAACAAGTAGAAGAAGAAGAAGAAGAAGAAGAAGAAGAACAGCAACAACAACAACAACAACAACAACAAAAGTGTTTTTCACCGATTGAAACCTCCATGCCCCAAGTGTACTGGCCATGGAATTTTGATAACATCTTTAAATACTTACCATTCGAAGTTCAACTACCTGCTTACAGCTTTCGCGGCCCTTGTAGTCGTCTTGAAGATCGTTTGAGGAGAGGGGGATATGGGGATTATTGCTTTGAATCATGCATGTCGTAATCATGATATAGCCTATCAAAACAGTGATCTCACACTAAGACGCATCGCCGACAAAGTCTTGTTAAGCATTGCCAAGCAACGATTAACACCTTCAGATGCCAGTCTATCAGAACGAATGGCAGCATTTATGGTCATTGGTGCTATGAAAAGCAAATTACTTTTTAACATGATCAATTTATTAAAAAAATGTATAGTATCACCGTTATGATATTCAACAATTAATAAATAGACAAGAGACCATGAATATTGTATGAATTGTATTTTACTAAAACTATTTTAAAAAATATTAACAATAAAAAAAAGTCCTCTCGGCACGCCGGAAGGCGGAGGTAGATTTCACCGGACAAACTTGGGGATAGGCGAAAATAGGCAGAATATGCAGGTTTTCGTAGAAGGATCAGACCTCATTTATTGCGTGAAAGTATTTTACTATATAATTGGAGATTAATTAACTTTGCTTTTCGTCATTTTATGCATATTTTAAACATTTTATTGTCTTATGATGACGGTAACCTTCTTGTCATTTGGAGTCCATTTTTATACTTGTGGTCACACTGTCCTTATGCAAGGTTTCGACACTGATGTATAACTATGTAACGGTCTGTTACATCTTCACGCAAAATTATATCTCCCGCAGAGATGTTGGTTGGTTCCTCAGTTTAGGGGCTGCGACAACGCGGTCATGTAACCCCGTGTACTTTGGGTGAGTGTAGAATCTGTCTGATAAACGGTGTGAATTGTGATGGCTGTATTAGTCTGTAATTCAGGTAAGGAATGCAGACGGTCAATTTCAAGCAGTAGTTCCTAATGTTGCTACCAGATACTACCATCAACGACACCTAGCTGTGAACTTGGCTACTAGATGCCACTGCAATCAGCAACTCGCAACGAACGTTGGATCCTCCCCTCCAAAGGAAAGCATACTGAGGGATTTTTAGCGCTCTTAGAAAATCCGACGACTTCTGCCGGCTTTGAACCCGCGACCTTGGGCATGCTACCAGTTACGTCACCTAAGCCGCTTCACACTTAGTCAGATGGAAATCTGAATCTGATCTCGCGCAAGTGCGTTGTCATGGCAACGTCTGATGGCTCATCCCTCATCAATTTAGTAGTGTTGCCATGGCAACCACTGATAGCTCTTGGCATTTTCTTATAATTCCGAAATTTTTTTCTCATCCCTTGGCGTAATGGTGGGTCATATCAAAAATTCTTTCAGACAAAAGTTTTAGGTAATTATTAGGGGAATATTGTCCATTTTGTGCGGTTTTGATATTGTGCCTATTAATAGAGATATGATTAACTTAATGCTTCCCAAAAAACCCACTTTTTCCCACCCCTTTGGTCAATGGTTGGTGCTATAAAAAAAACTCTTCAAACATAAATTTTTGAGCTTTTTCCAGCACATAGTATGAACTTTGAACGGATTCGATATTTCATATATTAAGAGAGTTATAGCAATATTTCATTTTTTCGAAAAAAGCCCCCCATTTTCATTCCCTTCGACCGATTTAGCCCAGTAGCGAACTTGACCGAGATTTTATGGGTATACATATTCGATAAAAATTTCAAAGTGATTGGTGCAAAATGACGGCAGTTATCGTGTCCACAAGAAACTGATATGCATATATATATATATATATATATATATATATATATAAACATACATAAACATACATAAATTATTTATAAACTACTGAACTGACGGTAGTTTTGGGGTCTGGGGGATGTGAAACGCGAAGATATTTCGAAATTTTCCGGAAATCGAAATATGGTACCCATTGCAATAGTTAGCTTTCTAATGAAATCTACCTAAAATACTACCGTCAACGACACCTATCTGTGAACTTGGCTACTAGATGCCACCGGAACCATCAACTCGCAACGAACGTTGGAACTTCTCCTCCGAAGGAAATGAAACTCAGTTTTTTTAGCGCTCTTAGTAAATCCGACGACTTCAGCCGGGTTTGAACCCGCGATCTTGGGCATAGAAGTTCAGCATGCTACCAGTTCCGATACCGAAGTCGCTTCCCACAGACAGATGGAAAACTGAATGTTATCTCGTGCAGTGTCGTTGTCATAGTAACTGCTGATGGCTCATCCCTTATCAATTAAAAGTGAAGTTGTCATGGCAACCTCTCTTGGCACTTGGCATTTTCTTATAATTTAAATTATTTTGCTCACCCAGTGGCGTAATGGTGGGTCATATCAAAAATTCTTTCAGACAAAAGTTTTAGGTAATTATTGGAGGAATATTGTCCATTTTGTACGGTTTTGATATTGTGCCCATTAACAGAGATATGATTAATGTTTCCCGAAAAAACCCACTTTTTCCCACCCCTTTGGTCAATGGTTGGTGCTATCAAAAAACTTATTTGACATACATTTTTGGCACTTATCCGACACATATTATGAACTTTGAATGGATTCGATATTTCACGTATTAAGAGAGTTATAGCGAAATTTCACGTTTTGGAAAAAAGCCTCCTATTTTCACCCCCTTCGACCGATTTTGCCCATTAACGAACTCGACCGAGATTTTAAGGGTATACATATTATGTAAAAAATTCAAAGTGATTGCTGCAAAATTACGACAGTTATCGTGTCCACAAAAAACTGATATATATATATATATATATATATATATGTATATATATACATAAAAGTCCTCTCGGCACGCCGGAAGGCGGAGGTAGATTTCACCGGACAAACTTGGAGATAGGCGAAAATAGGCAGAATATGCAGGTTTTCGTAGAAGGATCAGACCTCATTTATCCCGTGAAAGTATTTTATAATTGGAGATTAATTAACTTTGTTTTCCTTCATTTTAAACATATTTTAAACATTTTATTGTATTATGGGGACGGTAACCTTCTTGTCATTTGGAGTCCATTTTTAGCCTATTTTCAATTTTGAAAAAATAGGCTTATGAGAACACCTTTTGTCCGTGTGTGTATGCGTGTGTGTGTGTGTGTGAGGTGTGTGTGTGTGTCCCCGTAATAAAATCTAAACGGCTAGAGCGATTTCAGTGAAACTCGGTAAGTTCATAGCACTATTTCCGGCGACCTCGACCGTGCCCATCGAATTTCGTTACGTCTCACCAATCCAACATGGCGGCTGTGCGATATATTTCACTAGCATTCAGTATCTCCGAATCTATAACCGGTATCGCCCTGAAATTGTGTACGGTGATAAAGGGTACTACTAGAAGTTCACCTATGAGACTTTCAAAAACCTGGTTACTACATAACCAACATGGCGGCCAAGCGAAGTGGAGACTTTTAAATAGACTTTTCTCGCGATTTAACTATCCAAACGTAATGAAACTTGGTACAGCAAATATTTATACACATTGCGATGCACTGGAGTCTAATTTAATTCAATTGTTTACATAACCTCAAAATGGCGGCTGTGCGAAATATTTCACTGACATTCTATATCCCCGAAACTATTACAGGTATCACCCTGCAATTTTGTACGGTGATAAAGGGTACTGATACAAGTTTACCTATGTATAATTCATAAACATGTAAAGTACAAAACGAACATGGCGACCAAGCGAATTTGAAATATGTTAATGGACTTTTCTCGTGAGTTAACTCTCTGAGCGCAGTGAAATGTGGTACAGTAAATGATTTTGCAGATTGTAATGTACTGCCATCTAATTTAATTCAATTGTTTACATAACCTCAAGATGGCGGCTGTGCGAAATTTTAAAATTAAGTTTTTATTTCTTGTGTCGTAATCATGCGATCGAAGTGAAAGTTTGAATAATGAAGGCAATAAGTGTCCTTGAATGGTACATAACTCTATGGCCTATACATATAACAATCCTAAATGGCAAGCTTCCGTAATATTTAGACGGTTCTCAATATCTATGAATCTTTTACAGCAACCAAACTGAAATTTTTATGTTCATAGAGACTATGAACATATGTTCACCTATAGGACTTTCAGTAACCTGGTGAGCACGAATCCAACATGGCGGCGACGCGAAGTATAAATATTTAAATGGACGTTTCTCGCGAATTAACTATCCGAGTGCCGTGAAACGGTGCACGTTAAATGCTTACACAAATGTTGATCCACTGGCATCTAATTTATTTCAATTGTTTGCATAATCACAAGATGGCTGCTGTGCGTAATTTTAAAATCTCGTTTTTACTTCTTGTGTTCTAATCATGCGATTGAAGTTTGAATACCACACGTACACAATAATCTTAATATAATAGTACAAAAATAAAAATCCAACCTGGCGACCATCTGAAATATTTAGACGGTTCTCAATATCTATGGATCTGTTACAGCAATTAGACTGAAATTTTGTATGTTGATAGGGACAATTAACATGAGCAGGATATATGAAAATAGGCTGTACAGTTTTTCACGGAACTACTTGTTATACTTGTGGTCACACTGTTCTTATGCAAGGTTTCGACACTGATGTGTAACTATGTAACGGTCTGTTACTCCTTCACGCAAAATTATATCTCCCGCAGAGATGTTGGTTGGTTCCTCAGTTTAGGGGCTGCGACAACGCGGTCATATAACCCCGTGTACTTTGGGTGAGTGTAGAATCTGTCTGATAAACGGTGTGAATTGTGATGGCTGTATTAGTCTGTAATTCAGGTAAGGAATGCAGACGCTAAATTTCAAGCAGTAGTTCCTAATGTTGCTACCAGATACTAGTCAACGCCACCTACCTGTGAACTTGGCTACTAGATGCCACCTCATTCAGCAACTCGCAACGAACGTTGGAACTTCCCCTCCAAAGGAAAGCTTACTGAGGGATTTTTAGCGCTCTTAGAAAATCCGACGACTTTGGCCGGCTTTGAACCCGTGACCTTGGGCATAGAAGTTCAGCATGCTACCAGTTACGTCACCGAAGCCGCTTCACACTTAGTCAGATGGAAATCTGAATCTGATCTTGCGCAAGTGCGTTGTCATGGCAACGTCTGATGGCTCATCCCTCATCAATTTAGTAGTGTTGCCATGTCAACCACTGATAGCTCTTGGCATTTTCTTATAATTCCGAAATCATTTTTCTCATCCCATGGCGCAATGGTGGCTCATATCAAAAATTCTTTCAGACAAATGTTTTAGGTAATTATTAGGGGAATATTGTCCATTTTGTACGGTTTTGATATTGTGCCTATTAACAGAGATATGATTAATGTTTCCCGAAAAAAACACTTTTTCCCACCCCTTTGGTCAATGGTTGGTGCTATCAAAAAACGTTTCAAACATAAATTTCTGAGCTTTATCCGGCACATAGTATGAACTTTGAACGGATTCGATATTTCACATATTAAGAGAGTTATAGCAATATTTCATTTTTTCGAAAAAAAAAGTCCCCCATTTTCATCTTCTTCGACCGATTTAGCCCAGTAACGAACTCGTCCGAGATTTTATGGGTATACATATTCGGTAAAAAAATCAAAGTGATTGGTGCAAAATTAGGGCAGTTATCGTGTCCACAAGAAACTGATATACATATATACATATATTACATAAATTATATATAAACTTTTGAACTGACGGTGGTTTTGGGGTCTGGGGGATGTGAAACGCGAAGATATGTCGAAATTTTCCGGAAATCGAAACATGGTACCCATTGCAATAGTTAGCTTTCTAATGAAATCTACCTAAAATACTGCCGTCATCGACGCCTAGCTGTGAACTTGGCTACTAGATGCCACCTCAATCAGCAACTCGCAACGAACGTTGGAACTTCCCCTCCGAAGGAAAGCAAACTCAGGTTTTTTAGCGCTCTTAGTAAATCCGACGATTTCTGCCGGGTTTGAACCCGCGACCTTGGGCATAGAAGTTCAGCATGCTACCAGTTCCGATACCGAAGTCGCTTCCCACTGACTTATGAAAACTGAATGTGATCTCGTGCAGTGGCGTTGTCATAGCAACTGCTGATGGCTCATCCCTTATCAATTAAAAGTAAAGTTGTCATGGCAACCTCTCTTGGCACTTGGCATTTTCTTATAATTTAAATCATTTTGTTCACCCCGTGGCGTAATGGTGGGTCATATCAAAAATTCTTTCAGACAAAAGTTTTAGGTAATTATTGGAGGAATATTGTCCATTTTGTGCGGTTTTGATATTGTGCCTATTAACAGAGATATGATTAATGTTTCCCGAAAAACCCACTTTTTCCCACCCCTTTGGTCAATGGTTGGTGCTATCAAAAAACTTATTTGACATAAATTTTTGGCACTTATCCGACACATATTATGAACTTTGAAGGGATTCGATATTTCATGTATTAAGAGAGTTATAGCGATATTTCACCTTTTCGAAAAAGGCCCCCCATTTTCACCCCCTTTGACCGATTTTGCCCATTAACGAACTCGACCGAGATTTTATAGGGATACATATTATGTAAAACATTCAAAGTGATTGGTGCAAAATTACGGCAGTTATCGTGTCCACAAGAAACTGATATATATATATATATATATATAGATAGATAGATAGATAGATACATATATACATAAATTATATATAAACTTTTGAACTGACGGTGGTTTTGGGGTCTGGGGGATGTGAAACGCGAAGATATGTCGAAATTTTCCGGAAGTCGAAACATGGGACCCATTGCAATAGTTAGCTTTCTAATGAAATCTACCTAAAAGGACGACAGTGCATCATCATTGACCAATAGTTCGATTATGATCATTATAAACATTCATATAAAAGCTGTTTTACTAAATCTATTTTTTAAAATTATAAACAATGAAAAAGGATGACAGTGCATCATCATTGAATAATAGTTTCATTATGATCATTATAAACATTGCTATAAATGGTATTTGTACTAAATGATAAAATAAGTTGAAACGTCACGTGCTTAAGGCTCGCTTGTTCATCAATCACCCCCTCATTCATTGCAACCACAAGTAAAAAAATAAAATGAAGTAAAGAAAATAAAAATCAACATGTTTTAAAAGTAGTGTTAGTAGCGTATGAAATCATTAACAAATATAGGACTATGTTTTTTTGTAAAACGCTTCTTCTTCTTCTTATTATTATTATTATTATTATTATTATTTTATAAAAACATGTTACGATACTTTTGCACAAAAACATGTGACCATTTAAGGCAATGTAACGTAAACTTTAAATTATTTAATCTAATTAGTAAATAGTGATGATTTGTTTTCTTTTTTTAAAGTTTCTCTCTCTCTTTTTTTTTACTTTGTGCTGCATGAGTGCGTGTGCTAAATCAACAAGCTATCCTTCAGCGCATGACGTTTAAACTTATTTTAAAAACTATGCATGTACATAAAAGAAAGTAAAATAAACATGCATCATAGGCATGATTCTATTCACGTAGCCTAAGGCTAAAAAAAATTCTCTCATTAAAGAGAACTTACAAAAAATTACCATTCACCTATAGCCATTATATGCATCATTGTATTGACATAGCTTAAGGCTAAAAAAACAAAAAAAGTTAAGAAAATTATATTATTATTATTATTATTATTATTTTCATTACATGAACCTTTTTGCCATTATAAACCATGTGCAACAATTAATATACATCAAAACAGTTGAGCACCAAAAACATTTGTTATAGTAAGACATCAATTATTATTGTTCGTTTTCTATTTTTACAAAACGAATGATGCAACGATTATTTTTTCACCCTCATAGATTAAATAGATAGGGTGAATACTTGAATTGACGTCATCCATAACATCATCAGGTAGATTATTAAAACGCGTAGGAAGACATGATTCAAAGTCTTTGCGAATGCAATGAGCTCGTTCACCAAATTTGGTTTATAATTTTTGTATTTTATGTACACGAAAGGGTTTTTGCGTAGGCAATTCACTCATTTTCTTGCGTACAAGGCCACAGGCTTGACCAATGGCGTTCAAGGCATCCAAGCTTGGCTATAAGGAAAGAAAAGAGTGTCAACAACAACAACAACATTGTCAATACAATAAAGCGTGTTTTTTTTAAGCCTGAGCGTTTAATGCATAAAGTTGTAGATAGTATAGGATCAATTGACAAAAATATAATAATGTTTGTAACAGGTATGCGATAACTGTTGAACCAACATCAACAGCCGATTTTATTGTGTTTCATGGTTCACATGACGTAAATAGGCATACTGTTGTAAATGACAATCATCATCGATAAGAAAAATTTGTGTTTTAGTGCGTATGACGTCCATTAATAGTGCTTGATGAATTTCTGGCCACGGACAACGCCCGTAAAAACAAGTAGTTTTTAACAATGGAAGAAGCAACAACTGTGTTTGCTGAATATAAACTAGGCTGTCTGCGATATGATGATTCAAGTTTTCTAAAAGAAAGAAAAAACAAACCAAGCTAACATTTTAAACAATTTTAAAGCTATAAATAAACCGAGACCTTGTTTTTTTATTTTAAATTAAAAAAACGAACAGTTGATTCCTACCACAGGGTAGAGGGGGTTGCTCAATCACATCAATAACGTGCTAGAGCATCATTAGACAAATCAATTAAAACGTATTTATAGGGATAGGGTTGAATCACTTGCGCATCTGCTAATGAAATAGTGCCAAACAGTAACCACTGCCACTGACGAAACGTATTTTCAAAATCTGGCAAATATCTAAATGGTGTCAAATCAATTTCATTTTTAATTAAAAATAGTGGGGCCCTCACACCTATAAAATCTAAAATAAGACCTTGGTTTAAGGGTTGATTACCAGCTAAACCTGTTTTTGTATGGGTACAACTAAGACTTGTTTATATTGTATCATCCGTAACTGATCTTCAACTTCTGAGCAAAGGGCTTCATACATTTTTTTTCTAAAAAAGATAAATAACAAATCGGAAAGTTATTATTATTAACATGTTTTGATTCATATTATTTGTTATATGGGGGTTCAAGAATTTGTGGCAACAGTTTCCCTGACAGCTTAACAAAAACGTAGGCCTGTGGACAATGTTCACATGACCACCTTTCGGTAAAACGTATGTAAAACAAACAAATGATTGTCCCACACTGTGTAGCCTACTTCTAAAAGTTTACATTCATTTTCATCGTTTTCAGCCAAAATATGAATTTGAAAATTATTTAATAGGAAATATTTTATAAAGATTAAGTGCGAATCATTTTCAAGATCCCTTAGAGGTAAATGTATACCTGTGTTGTCAATAGGTATTAGCATATAATCCCCTTGCTGACGTGAAAATTCGCACTGTATACTGTAAAATAAGAAAACAGTATCAACGGATACTATAAACAAACGTCTGCATGCTAATGGATGCCTATAAAGGCAAAGTTAACATAGCACGCATTTATTAACCATGTCTATATCCAAGAAACAAAAGAAAAGAAAACAAATTTAAATCAGGGTGTGTTTCCATAAACATGAATACACCATAAACTTAAAAAAATAGCCAAATGTCTTTTCAAAGTAAAGTATGCTCCTAAATGCCGAATCAAACAAAACAAAACATAAGCGTCACATGTTGTTGTTGTTAGTTTCTAACAGACCTTATTCTATGTGGTGAATATTGATTCATAGGTATAGTAAAATAAAGTTGACGAAATGCTTGTTGGCGATACGAAGTGGTTCGTTCATCGGCAGGGAATTTATAAAAGTGAAAACAAAACATATTTGAAGTTACTGAAAGTAAACATTAAACAGAGGCTTTGTACATAACGTGCACCAAAAGTCTGGAAAACAATTCTCTTCAGCTAATTTAACAATGACTTGTTTCATCGTTAAACCATACCATGATTTATGAAACACTTGCGTTGATACATTATTTTGAAATAGAAAATTAGCATACAGGATTTGCAATAGTGATGACCTGGCTCATGAAACAAGTCATCTTCATCATCATCATCATCATCATCAATGATGCTGTCATAAAAAGTGGTATCAATGCGTAATTTAGTGTTTCCATATTCTGAAGGATAGGCCACACGTTGCGGATTATAATTGACCATCGTTGCATATTCATTAAATGTGGTGTGTTTGGTGACGATAAAAGAACCATCATCATGGCTCATCACTGAATCTGAAAAGTAGTCGTAGACGTTTAATAAGTAAATAAAAAATACTATATACCTATACACTGTCTGTCCCCTAAGTGAATAGCCAAAATAAAATAAAAAATAAGCAAAACACAAATAAACAACAATCTGTCTGTTGGCTTCTTTACCTGTAGACCACAAGGATAACAAGCGTCAGGTTTAAAAAAAAATCTGTTCAGATATTCGACTGGTGTTGTTTTCAAGTACATAACCACTCATAACACTAGCCGTAAAGTGAGATTGTCCACAGTAAAAGCAGCAGATTATTATTTTTTGCTTGCATGACGTCTATTAAGTCACCGCCTAGTGAGGCCTATTAAGCCGCATGCTTACTGAGGGTGGGTGGTTACTTTGCTGAAACATGTGGCATATTAAGCCACAACCTAGTGAGGACTATTACGCCGCATGCCTACTGAGGGAGGGTGGTCACTTTGCTGAAACATGAGGCCTATTAAGCCACAACCTAGTGAGGCGTATTAAGCCATCACCTAGTGAGGCTTATTAAGCGACATGAATAGGGAGGGTGAGTGGGTACATGTTTTTTTCCCAACCTAAAATGCCAACATGTTTTTAATCTAGCCAGTGCACAGTGAGCCATGCAAACGTTGATGCATGGCTCTCTTTATGCGTTGACAGGCAAACACCAAAATACATACAGTTTATATACAACTAGTTACACGCATTTACACATCCATGCACTCATTCACGCACACAGGTTAAAAAACAAAAAATATATGATACACTACAATTTTTTTATTCCAAGGCTCGAGAAGGCATCACGCACTTGATAGCAACCAAACCAAACACTTGCCATCTTGTACAACAACAATAGCAACAACCATTACTGGTTGTAACCAAATGGGACGCTTGTCATCATATTCCGACGCCTCTGTCTCTTGTCGTCCAACAAAGCGAGCGATGGTTTTCGCTGTTTCATTAAAAATAAATTATGATTTTTTGAAAGAATCCTAAACTGGCTATGTGTCATGCCTGTGTAGGTCTGAAGGACATGTAAATAATCATCCACACAAAGTCGTTTAACCACATGCTGGCTAATCCCTTTGGCTTGCATAGATTCACATCCACCCACCTGCCGAAAACTATATATTTTCGGAGCAAGCCCAACAAACTCAGTCATCATTGTGTCTGAACATTCATCTTTCATTAAACCAATTTCTTTTTTGTTCAGTCAGGCTAAAGCAAACACGTTCTTCTCACTAAACGAGGACGTGTCAAACCATTTTGGATTTTCTTTGATAACGACGTACGGGTTACAGTCACGGATATGGTAAATTAAACTATCCGTGTCAGTATATAACAAGGAAATGCTACCAAATTGCTGCATTGCAAAACCATAGTTAAATTTATACATGTGCAATTTTGAAAAATCTAAAATGACATGGCCTAAATAGATAGGTTTATTCATGACCACTTTAGTTTTGGCAAGTTCAATAGTCAGTAGATCATGATCAATAATGTTCAAACATTTGAAATTTGGTTTTGCAATATATTTTTGAGCTCCCCATCCGCCATGCCATGTGTTAACCAGATTTAATGTCCCGATATTGCCGATATTTTCCAGACTTTTGCCATAGATACAATTATTCATCAGTATAAAAAAATTACTTGAAATGGCTGAGTGGCACTTTGTCTGTGACTGGTATTTAAATCCATGTACGGTTTCAACCACCGTTTCTGACAAAAAGAG
Organism: Meconema thalassinum; assembly: GCA_946902985.2. Lineage (NCBI taxonomy): Eukaryota > Metazoa > Arthropoda > Insecta > Orthoptera > Tettigoniidae > Meconema > Meconema thalassinum. The sequence goes on along the minus strand of OX336391.1, from coordinate 18,384,883 downwards.
ATACCTCTATGGATTTTTGAGGGTTAGGCCCTGGCCTAAACATTCTACCAGTATGTCAATATGCGACAAAGAGTGATTTTTGTCACACAAGGTGCCCATCAATTTTTTATGATTGCCCTACTATTGGGCGGCACCGTTTTCTCTATGCAAAAGGGGAAATCACCATGTCACTGTCTGAGATCGGGGGATAAGCTAAGTCAACGTCAAGGACATATCCTACGTCCTGTTGCTCGCTTGCGCTATGCACATTAAAATCTTTTATTTCATCCTCAGACAGCCAGACTAAGTTTTGTACGGCAGCGGTCGGCTCGTAGCATGTCCGTATACATTGTTTATATCAAAATACATCAAGTAAGATTCTGGTTCTTCGGGACAATAATCAGGCATGTAATGATTATTTGCCTTGGCATGTCCCTGATTGAGCGATACGAACCCCCCACGAATCCCTTTTTCCACCGTTAGGACCATATTAGGATTCGTCAATAAATCAAGATGGATTTGGGTGTATTTGAGAGCAGCGTCCCAACTTAACCCTGGACTAGTATAGTAGTGTGCGTGATCTAGGCCATGTATCGTGTGACATAGCTGACGGAACATCTCAAATACGTCTGTCAACAACAGAAACGTCTAATTTTAAGTAGTGCATAGCATACAGGCCCATGGTTTCTCTGCCAAACGTTCGCCAAACATGGCATGCGTGGTCATATTGCTCTTCAGTAATAGTGCTTTGAGTTAACTGAGAAATGAATTTTTCTCGCGGAGGCAAAGACGTTTCCTTTAGCACTTTCCAACTTAATCGTAAGGAAATTCACCTTTGCGAACATACAATTTAAATTGTTCTGCATTCGTAAAGTGGGATTACGTATGTTTCAACTCATCTTCACTTAGCCTTTTCACGAGACTGGCCAGCGAACTAGACATAAACATGAATGACTCGAGAATGCGAATGCTGATCCTTCCTTTTCTCGATGAAAGTGAAGTAATGCTCTCATAGTTCTTAGCCAAAATGGTGAATTTGCTCGTATCTACATGAGCAAATTGTTTAACATAAAGTGAAGGTCATACCGAGAGAAATCGTGTAAGAAGACAAGAAGGAAGCGAGGTGTAGAATACTTCAAATTGCATTCGCTATGGGCGGCATCTCTAAAATGCCCTGTCCTGTGGCAGTGATCTCCTACTTTTTTCTCCGCCTAAAATAGGATTTTCACATATGTGGCAGGTGGTGGCTTGATCATTTTATTTTTGCTGAACGTCATTCATCTGAATAGGTACAGGGTTGTCCAATTTTTTTTCTACTTTGCGCGCTAAAGCCTCCATTTGATCAACAAACCACAGCGCGCAATCGGGACCATTCTGACTTACATACTCACATTGGGATTTATCATAGTGACAGCCTATCTGTGTGAGTGTATGTAGGCTTTATATGTGGTAGGTCAGGCTCTACGTCGTCAGCCCATGACGAGGTTACCTCCTGTTGTCCCTCTGTCGTATTATGTGTGATTGAAGGTCCTGGCTTCAACTCCCTCTCGTTCATCCGGTCCGAGGGGATTGTTCTAGGCTCTTCCCCTCGGCTTGGCAAAATTGCCTTCCGATCCGGAGCTGGAGGACGTGTGTCTGTGTAGGATGTATTCTTTAGTATGTTGGAGCCTAACCTGACCGTCTTGTTGACTGTGGCCACGGTGAACTCCTTCCATTCTGTGGCAGTACGTGGCGAGAGGGACATCCTCGCAAATTGTCGAGTCAGCGTATCCACGCTTATGTCCTCTCTCGGGTGGGCTGATGGCCCTACCATGAACTCAAAAATGGCCTTATTGGCTTGTAGCTCACGGTATTTGTCCCAAATTTGGGTGTACTGCCTTATTGAGGCTCATGGCCTGCTTGCAAATTACTGTACTAATGTATTAATGTTTCTGTGCTCTGTATTGTTTTGTGGCCGCTAGTTGGAGAAGCGCTTGGACGCGAATTAGCTCCCTGTATTGGGCGTGTAAACTTGTGTAGTGCACCCTCATTCTCTCGAGGGTTGCATTATCTATCACGGGACCATGTGTGGTGATTAATTGTCGGTATATTCTGTGTCTTTGTATATGGAACCTATTGAGGTGTTCATGTATGTGATTCAAGAGTGTATGTGCGCATCTTAATCGCGCTGTCCTACCCTCTGACGGGGTGTATGGCTGTTTGCCCTGTATTGCCCCGATTTTTGTTTGGAGTGCCCGTATTTGTGTTTGCCTGATCTGTATGTGCCTTTGGCATCTAAACAATAATGTTAATAATATTGGCGCACCCCTATTGCCTCTATGGCTTGCAATCTCTGCATGAGGTGCCATTCTGCCTGAAGTGTATGGGCCTAAAGTAACAATAGAGAGAAAAAAAAATCTGTGCGTGTTTGCCAGTGTATTCCTATATCTCTCTGGTTCTGTATGGGGCTAGGGGGTTGGTTTATCAAGCCTTTCCCTTGTGTAGCTAGTTTAGAGCACCAAAAAAAAATATGGTGCTTTTTGTCTGGGGAAAAATTTTCTCACTAATTTGCTTGGCTTTTTGCGGTACGGAAGGGGTCGTTTTACCTACGAGGGCTCGTTGGTTGAGTCCCTTTTCTCTATGCGTAGGACCCCGCCTCCACCAGTGTTTTAGATCCCTTATTTGGGGGTGGATCTAAAAGGGAGAGTTGCTGTACTAATTTATGAGTTTGTGCCTAAATAAGGGTAGCTCCCCTTGACAGGGCAAGCTGACCAGTGTAGTGTGTTGTGGTGCGCTAGGAACTAGGGGGCGTTCCTATAAAGACTGTAAATGTGGTTTAAGGGATGTAGCCTTAGCACGCGGGTCGGTGTACTAGTCGCCCAGCCGGCTACTTATTATATAATCACCTTGCTAGTGTCAGCGGTTCGGCACGCGCTTCACTTGAGCACGCTAGCCGCTGTGAGGAATACAAGGACGTCTGAGTTGGCGTTATTACTACGGTGTGTCACGTCTGGCTGTGACGGGAGTAAGGAAGGACGTTGGGACGTGAAGAAGAGTGTAGATCAGTAATGCAAGTGTAAGAGACTGACCAAGTGTTTATTGGTCAGCAATGAGTAACTGTTAGTCCCTTTTAAGGGATCTTGTGATGTTATAATGTGAGTACAAACTGTGGGTGTTAGGTTACAAAAGTAGGATTCTGAACACTGACTGACTGACTCACCTCGGTTGACACTGTCGTTAGCCTCCGGCTGTCTCGTCGAAGCACTGGTGATGGAGAGATTCTCGTGACCCACTTAAGGCACCTTTTATACCTTTAGCCTCTGTTCTGTCAGCGCGTTGTGGCATAGTTGAACCAGTTTGTAGTATGTCGCTGTGTGTCATAATTACGCAAGGGTTGAGCTGCTTTATGGAGTAGCCAGCTGCCCTTATAGTATTGATGGATATTGGGTAGGCTTTTAAAGGGTTGCCTTTTATGAGATTTAGACAGATGATGGGGGGGATGATCTCTAAGGGGTGCATACCCCTTGGGTATTGTACAATAGGTTGAGCTTGTATGGGGGCTTGGTTCACACCCCTGAATGGGAACGGCAAGGACCTCAGAATCAGCGTAAACACTAAATGGTAGCATGTCTTGTTTATTAGTGGCTTTAAATTTTAAGACTGCGTCATTCCCTTCGGGCAGCACAAGCTTCACAGCCGGCTGCCCTTCACAGTCTCCCGTATGTCGTTCCAAAAGTTCAGCAGTAGTAAAATACTGAAGGCAGCGCTCGCAAATATGCATTTTACCATGATGGTTGGACGCTTGGCTGCTTACCAATCTACTGAAATTCTTTACCCACCAATAATGGCATTTATCCCCATGAGACAAAAATAGTAAGTGAATGTGGTATTGTTTTGTCTCTTTGGTAAAATACAAGGGGACCACAATATTGGATCTCTCAACGCTATATACCATGAATGAGAAATTTGGGTTGTCTTTCTCAAATACATGAATTTTATCTAGAGGCATGGGAAATGAAACATGTTCCAGATTAATAGTCTGTTTCATGTGGTTAAACACATCTTTGTACTGCCCTGGTCTATGAGCATCATGATGATTTTCACAGGGTCGCAAAAAGCTAGCCACACTCCACAAAAAGCAGTAATCGTCTTTATTGCATATATTGATCACTGCCTTTTTCCTTGCAATCCACCTCGGCGTAGGAATATAGCTACTTCCTGCATTTAATGGATGGTATTTACAAATATTGATTTGCAAAAACGAATGGTATTCAGAGCCAAGCCACTGGGTCCCTGTTGCAACTTATCAAATTTTGTGATAAACCCTTCAATAGCTTTTTCTTATACAGCATTTCTAAATTTTCGGCTATCAGTAATTTCTCCATTTTTGTACAAAAGTTGAATTTATGTTTCTCTTCAACATTATTTTTCATCAAGATTAATTCACATAGCAGTACAAAATTTATTTTTAATGCCTGATGCAATATTAAGCCTTGCTTGCTTTCGCTCAAAAAATGGGCAAACACGATTCCACAAATTCTTTAGGGGACAGACAGTTATTAAAATTATAAATTCGGCCGGAACATATTCTACTTTTAAAACATTTGGCTAGTGGTGTCCATACTAATTCTTTACTCATGGACATAGACATAATTAAAATAAAATAAATGGATGTTAACTCACCTTATAAATAGGGTATTCCAAAAAACTAGCGAATACAGATGACCGCTAACACACACACACACACTCACACTCGCGCACAAACACTTGTAGCAACTGTTGTTGTTCTTCAACTATGGGCCTCAAGCAGCAGCAGTCAGCCACGACGTGGTGATGATTTTTAGTTTCTTTCAAAAATATATCTGAAAAGCAGACCAATAAAACCCTTCATTAGTTATGGTTATATATTGAGTAAACATGTACATTCAATTAATTAATTCATTCATTCATTTGTTCCTTCCTTAGTTTGTTCATTCATTCAGTCATACAGATATAGCACATCATAAGAACACTAAAGGTTTAGGGCTGCGACAGGGTTAATCATGCGCTCACACATACAGTAAGACACTCACTCAGGAATAGTAAGGTAATTTGCACAACTAAAAATATCGTCATAGCGTAACTTTTCAATATCACGATCGTAGCTTAGTGGTTATGCTGCTTGCGTGTTGCTACTGCTGCTTGACACACGGCATAAATTCTGCAACATCAACAATAAATACATTGCATAAATTCATGGATTACCATTAAATAAATAGCATTTATTTTAGCGTAAGTCATAAAGAATATATAGACACCTTGAAAATTAATAATTTTAATACTATTTTTGAAACTGGTCTCCACAGCTGCTTTATTGCCTCTCTATTTGGTCTATGCTCAATTAGTTGTTTATCTGCAACAAAAAATACATCGATACCATTACGTTACTGAATCACCATCCAATAATGCACTAAAGGGTAATAATCCATTCCATAACATTGTTATAAAACAAATGGCATTCAATGTCTTACTCGTTCTTGAAGATAGGATTTTTTTCTAAATTAATTAATTATTTAATTAATTATCAACATGCTCACCCTAATGTCCGTTCGTCTCTATCAAAGGATATCTTGCGACTAATGGCTATGTTGGTCTGTCACAGTGGATATATGTGTCTATGAATTGTCAACACATTATTTTCTCACATTGTAACAAAACACATTGACCAGCTTAGAGAACTTCCACATTAATGCTTCACATACACCTGCATGACCCGACTTTGCACACCATGTGAAGTTCACCATCAGCATTTCGACACAATGCTCTCAGGTTAGAATAACCTTCGGCCATGGTGTCAAGTTAATGGCTGCTAGCAAAAGCTGATGCTGTTATCTCCCTTAGTCCAAACGACATAGGTGCACGCGCCTACAACATTCCTGTTGTGATAACGGGCTAGCTCTCTCAAGCCGTCCAACACACAGCTCTGTCTGCAACTAACAAATCTCTTTTTCGCAAACTGTCTCTGTGTGAGCCAAGCTCAGCATGGTCAAATCATGTGTGTATGTTTTAGCAACATCATAGCGCTTGGCACGCCAAAACAACGTCACTTCATATCTGGTTTCTTACTTTTTTTTCACGTTTTCGTCAAATATCTGGAATCATAACGGAAACATCTTTTTTAGACCAAAAACCATGGTTCCACCTTTTCAACACCTACATCCCCGTAAAGAGGACGATGAAAAAAAAAATCATCGTGGCCATCATACCCATAACTCGTCCCGTTTTCCAAATATCTCGAAAAATAACAGAAACGCATTTTCGACAACAAAAAATATGTTTCCAGCTCTTCACCTTTTCAACGTCTACATCCCCGGAAAGAGGACGACGAGACGAAAACACCAACATGGCCGGCATAGAAATCACTTGATTCGTTTTCCAAATATCTTGAACAATATCAAAAACATATTTTTGATCAAAAAACCATGTTTCCAGCTTTTCACCTTTTCAATACCTAGATTCCCGTAAAGAGGACGATGAGAAGAAAAAAATAACATGACACGCGTCATTATAATTTTTTCGGTTTTCCCAATATAAGGGAAAATAACTAAACCCATTATTAGACGAAAAAAAGAATCTACGCACGCCCTCCTACCATCACTGCATCCTTCACAAGGCCGCCAGAGGCTTACAATTTCCTAAGTGCAGCAGAACTCCCATTCTAGCACTACTCAAAATTGGTGCCATAAAATTCAACATTCGCAAAACACTCCATAATGTGGGGTGAAACCACTGAAAGGAAAGAACATTATTACTCTTGAGTAGACGAAACGTATGGTTACTTCCGCTTCACGGAAATCTGACGTGAAAACCATAAAAAAAATATTTTAAAATAAAATTGCCCTACAAGTAATTTCATATTTCACGTATGATTCACTTTATGCACCGGACAGTGTACACTTTTGAGCCATCACTTATAAAATTCTCCACGTGCATAAACCATTCCACAAAAATAATAAAAGGAATTTCCCATCTTATTGTACAAAAGTCAAGACTATGAAAAACAGGCGCAACGTTACTTAAATGAGCCCTCTCAATCATTTGATTCTGAGAATATTAATCTGAGGAAAGCAGCTTCTCTCCCCTTTATGGAACGGAAATAATTTTAGGTAGGGGCTACGCATGTCAGGTTATTCAGCCCCAGAAGCCACCCTGGACATAGCCGACTTTCTTGACTAACGTTGTCAGTTTTTCCATTGTGGAGTTATATCTAGCACAATTATATCTAGCATCCGATGATAGCATAACGCCAATATAGTGGACATACGTTGAAAAATATTGCGTTTAAAACAATATATTATCACTATATGATTTATTAGCCAATTATTGTAAAACCCTTTGTTAGTGTATGCATGTCCCTAATGAATGAATCTTGATTGGCTGGAGCGATTTCAATTGAACTTCGTAAGGGCTTACTACTATCCCGTTCAATAACGGCCGTGCTTATCAGATTTCATGTGTCACCAACTCAACATGTCGGCCACGCGAAATATTTCACAGGTATATACCGTATTATCACCGAAACCAATGCAGCAATCCACCTGAAATAAAATAAATTCACATATGTGGCTTTCAAAAGCCCGATCAGAACAAAAGCAACATGGCGGCCAAGCAAATTTAAATGGACTATCCTGGCGACTTGCCATAATAAATCATTGTATAGAGCCTAATACACTAGCGTCTAATGTAATTCAATTATTATGAAAAATCCAACCTGGCTGCTCTCCGTTATTTAAAAAACATGTTAATTCAACCAAAGATTAAATTTTCCATTGATTCAGTGGTTCGTGATACTGTGGAAGAGTAGTTTCAACAGCAGCCTTCTTCGCGGTGGATGTAGGGAAATTTGTTCAGCGTTGGTACAGGTAGACTCCCTCGACAGTCATCTTGATGCAGTCGTTCTACAGTGTACATCATTACCCAGTACATAATGTGCACGATTCTAAACATTTCGTTTGAGTGAGCGATTAGACCGGTCTTATAGGAACGAAATCGGATCGATGCCATTCAATGCAGAGGTCCGGATTACTCGTCCAGAAGAAGTCACTGAGAACGTTTGTGCCTGGTCCCCATACAGCCACAAAATGCCCACTCACAGTCAGTGATAGAAGAATAAAAACAAGTAGTTCTGTGAAGAAGTAAAGCCTATTTTCATATATCTTACTTATGTTAAAGATACCAGGTTTTCAAAAGTCACATAGGAGGATTTCTAGTAGTTCCCTTTATTACCGTACAAACTTCCAGTGTGATCTCGATAATAGTTTCGGAGATATTGAATGCTTGTGAAATATTTCGCCGCCATGTGGGATTGGTGAGACGTAACAATATTTGAAGGGCACGGTCGGGGTCGTCCGGAACAGTGCTATGGACGTACCGAGTTTCATTGAAATCACTCCCGCCGTTTAGATTTTATTAGCGACACACACACACGAATCACACATGCACACACAAACACACGGACAAGAGGCTAATAGGCTAATAAGTAAGTTACGTGACGAAACGTGTAAGACATGGAAGGAATAACCACAAGATAGTCGTTAGAGAACATAGTTTATAGCATATCTTCTTTCCCGTATCATAAAGTATATTTTGGTAGATTTAGACTGGTCAACTCTTTACGCCATATACAGACAGCGCACTGATTTCCAGTTATACGCACAGTATATCCTAGAAATCACCCACTTACACAGAGGCACAGTGAATATATGAATTCACTTATTTTGAGGCTTATAGAGTGAAAGCGTGCTATATTCTACGAGTCTAACAGCATACTACCGTCACTAGAAATTTGCACGTTACCGCGCCTGCACAAAGGATCAGTTCGATATTCTAGTGACTAACACTAAAATTGCTTCATTTATGAGATTCTTCGTTTACTACGTTTCATTGTAATGCCTCTATTACATTCTGAGTGATTCGTTTCAACGTTCAAATAGTAAACCAACCCACCATTGTGAATATATGTAGTTTTTGACCTTCAGTCTCATGCGGAAAAGCCTCTTATGTTAGTCTACCTCTCTGCTATGTTTAATCGTGTAGCTCTAATAGATGGTGGGAAATCGCTCTACTAACTTATTTTCACACACACACACACACACACACAATACGTTCCATTAGATCATAGCATGTTTTCGTATCACTTACACAGAGAGCCATCGGATCTTCAATCATTCACAAAATCTACTAAATACGCATAAGAGGATCCAGTTCTACGATGCTTATTACACTTCGGAACTTTCTGAATGAATCTAGTTCAATACGGATATGTTAATTTAAAAAAAAGGGGTCGGGGTTCAGGATTTTCTGTAATGATCGCTCTATGCTGGAGATCACATACCCCGGTTGAAGATTATGTGTCGGAATTCTTTAATCATCAGTTTCAGAAACCATTGTATAAAGTTACCACAAATGTATGCTTGTAAATAAAACCCTCTTCAAACGAGATCATGCGAGTATTCTTTGTTTTTAAATCCCGCTACAGAGTTTATCTACTGCACCCCATAGTGCATGTTCGATTCGGCAAGTGGACACTAAGATGATCTGTAGAAGACGCAGCACCACTGGAACAGCACTGAATGCACCCTACATGAATGTAAACTCTTTGAACTCAGCGGGAAATAATAATTATATTAAACTCTATTTAAGCAAAATTTATACATGTTTTGGACACTCTGGAAATTATTTTAAATTATTTACGAATTTTTGGTGATATTAAAAACATTTATTACATAGCAGAAAGGTGAAATGTGGATTTTGTATGACACGAGCCTCGACGTCAGTTCTCTCGACAGAACACACACACTCCTTGTCCTGCGTCTCGTGAAGACGGATGTTCTCTTCGCACCAGTTATATTTTCGCATCTTGTTATAGTGAAATCCCGACAGTAGTCGTGAACTTTGAGAGCATCCCTGCTTTGAGACCAGTCTAAAACATTGGAAATAATTTTTCAAGTTCATCGAAAGTCGTATTGGGCATATTTAAGCAGAAACAGTGAAATTTGTCAAACGTGACAATATTAGTTTGTCGGCCACACCGTCGTAATTTCATGTGCAGTAAGAAGTACTTATTCAGAGTGTTAGTAAGTCAACAGTGATAATTCCAATATTATAAAACATAACTATAAGTGCCTCAAAAATCTACGCATTTTTAGCTTATTTTCATTTTATGAAAACAAAAAATAGGATCATGAGATCACATTTTGTCCGTGTGTCTGTCTGTGTGTGTGTGATTCGTGTGTGTGTGTGTCCCTCTAATAACATCTAAACGGCTGGAGCGATTTCAATGAAACTCGGTGAGAACATAGCACCATTCTGGCCGACCCCAACCGTGCCCTTAAAATTTCATTGTGTTTCACCAATCCACTTGGCGGCTGGGCGAATTATTTCACCAGCATTCAGTATCTCCGAAAGTATTACCGATATCATCCTGAAAGTTTGAACAGTGATAAAGGGCGCTACTTAAAGTTCACCTGTGACACTTTCAAAAATCTGGTAACTACAAAACCAACTTGACGTCCAAGCGAAGTTGAGACTTTAAATAGACTTTTCTCACGATTTAACTATCCAAACGTAATAAAACTTGGTAGAGCGAATGTTTATACACATTGCAATGCACTGGCGTCTAATTTAGTTCATTTGTTTACATAACTTCAAGAAGGTGGCTGTGCGAAATATTTCACTGGCATTCTATATCTACGAAACTAGTAGAAATATCACCCTGAAATATTGTACAGTGATAAAGGGCACTGGTTTAAGTTAATCTATGTAACTTTCAAAAACCTGTAAACTACAAAACGAGCATGGCGGCCAAGCGAAATTGAAACATTTTAATAGACTTTTCTCGTGATTTAACTCTCGGAGCGCAGTGAAGTGTTGTACAGTAAATGATTATACATATTTTAATGCACTGGCTTCTAATTTAGTTCAATTGCTTGCATAACATCATGATGGCGGCTGTGGGAAATTTTAAAATTAAGTTTTTATTTCTCGTTGCGTAATCATGCGATCGAAGTGAAAGTTTTAATAAAGAGTCTACGCAATAATTTTCCTTTAATGGTACATTACTCTATACATATAACATTCCAAAATATTTTGATGGTTCTCAATATCTACGAATCTTTTACAGCAATCAAACTGATATTATTTACGTTCATAGAGGCTATGATTATAAGTTCAAGTACAGGAATTTCAGTAACCTGGTGAGCACAAATCCAACATGGCGGCAACGCGAAGTATAAATATTTAAATGGACGTTTCTCGCAGTTTAACCATCCGAGTGCAGTGAAAATTTGCACGTTAAATGCTTATACAAATGTTATCCACTGGCATCTAATTTATTTCAAATGTTTTCATAACCACAAAATGGCAGCTGTGCGAAGATTTAAAATCTCTTTTTTACTTCTTGTGTTCTAATCATGCGCTTGAAGTTTGAATACCACACGTACACACTAATCTTCATTTAATAGTACATAAACAAAAATCCAGCCTGGCGATCTTCTAAAATATTTTGACAGTTCTCAATATCTAGGAATCTATCAAAACCTTCAAACTGAAATTTTGTATGTTGATAGAGGCAATTAACATGAGTAGGATATATGAAAATAGGCTGTATAGTTATTCACGGAACTACTTGTTAACCTTCAATTAAGACAGTCTTTGTACCATTAACTCGACCCCGTGTTTAGTAAAACGTACCAGTATTCGTGTGAGCATACCACTGAAGTGATATTGTAGAAGCAGTAGCGGAGTTCATGGGCAATTTTATGTCCGCACTTTAAATTCAGTGAGGAAAGTATTAAACAGTGTAACGATAAAATCAGTGAAACCCCTGTCCCACAAATTATCATCGTTTAACATGGAGTCTACACTATTCCAAATCACGATGGATATGGATGAATACGACCACCTTACTGAAGGAAGGATGATGTGCTAAGCCAAAATGCCGTGGGGAAACTAACAATGGAACTACAAGCATAAGCCAAGTGGAGGCAATATGAGCTACTATCCGAGCTGACCAGCCATTGTAAAGCAAGTCTCGACCCACGACATGCAGCGTCCTGTAAGTGAATCAATGATTCAGTAAATCATTGTAAGGGGTTGCCAACGTCGATTAGTTGTAGTTGGTATCTTAATGCACAATTTGGTAGGGTATATTATTAAGAAGAAGTTGGATTTTATTGTACAATGTTTTATACTTGCCGAGCAGGTGATGGTAATGTAACAAGCGTATCATTTTCAGCAGGCAAGCGGTCAGTGTCTTGCGAACCTACACGTAACAAATAAAACAAGTTCCCAGCTGATAGTCAAGGTCAATGCTAGGAATCTTGTAGGAAGATGATAAGCAACACTGCCATACAAACCGTATGTAACTGTATAAATTGAATCTTTAAGGCTATGACATTCCGTAGTAATAACATGTACAAGCCAGGTCCCGTTATTCGCTTATATAAAACCGATGAACCATGTGTGCAGTTTTCCTTTCTTAATACGACTTCTAAGTGGACTGCTAGTAAATGAACTGTAAAAGACTTGGGAGCGAAGTATCGCTAGTTCGATGATGAATTATAACTGAGGTCTCAATTAAATTATATGTAAAATACAAGCATTTTAATGAGATTTATTGCGTGCTATGACGAGAGCACTGTTTATGGAGTTCAACACATTATTATACTTGTCTTGGAACAGCTGATAGCTGACATATTGATCTTGATTGTTTTTAATTACTCTACTACAATGTGTATAAACTAGGGATCCACACTAATTGTAGTCTGATAGTAGATGTTATTATGAGGTGTTGTTCTTAAGGATATAACCCCCATATTTTCCGGCAACACTGAACTCAAATGACGTGTTGACCGATGGTTACTGGATTAACGAATCTGTGTTATTCTCAAAGACACAGGAAGTCTATGAAGTTAAGGTACAGTGAGCCTATAGCCACTGTTAATCAGTAAGATATTTTAGATGGATTCATTTACCACACCTGAATACACCGGATAAATATTATTGTCCGTAAAAGTAACAAGAACAATTTGAGGTATAAAATATTATACAAATAAAATTAATAATCAAGTGATAGGATTCTCATTATCATAAATCATGCATAAATAATTCCCTGATATTAAATAACAGCTGAATGCAAAACTTAGTATATTTTGGTGGACAGAACTTAGACACTGATGATCTTCGTTTTATTTGATATACATTTTGACACTTTTTCTGACATTTTAGACGAAGGCCAATTGTTGACATAATAACATTTGTCCTTGCATTATATTGGTGGCAACGTGAGTCGTGGCATTATTGTCATAACAGTTGCAGGCTATTCCTTTCTTTCTTTACCCACATGTCCCCAAACCTATGGCAGTTCGTCACAAAGAGTGGCAAATCGTGGAAGCAGACTGTGCCATTGAACAAAATTTACGAGTGCTTACATTTTGTAAATATATGTGTTGTTAACAGTTTAATTATTTTTGTTGTTAGAACACCTGTGCATAGCTTTGATTTTTCAATTTTTAATAAACGCTTCTCGTTCACTTTCTTTAAACTACAGACAGGATTAGATCAGATAAATAAAGATAACACCGTCGTAATATATATATTAGTCCCTTTCCTGTTAATGTAAATGAGCTCTAGTATTTGTAAACAAGTAAATGCCTTGATTTGCTTTAAATTCAATGTCGTTAACCTCCCGTTATTACTTTCCATTTAATTGCTTAGGGCTGATTTTACGTGTTACATTCTAGTTAGTTTTCTATCGCTTAATATTTTTTGAATTCACGATCATGTGAGGCTTAAATTAGATTTTTAGTTAGGGCATTTTTAATCTTAATTTGGGGCTACATGACCGCGTTGTCGCAGCCCCTAAACTTAAGAACCAACCAATCTTAATTTCAGGGCGGATTAGACGCACTAGCCGTTTGACACCTCTCATAATAGGCTAGGGATCTGTTCTTGAATAAATGAATTCATTTGGGTTTTAACTTAAGACTGGCCTCTTTCTGGTTTCGGTTTTATGCCGAGGCATTCCTCTGGGCTGGTTAAAAATAGAACCTCAACTATTCCCGACACCCCCGAGAGCAGACATTCATGCTGAATCAGTCCATGACTGTGTCGTTCCCACATACTTGTGTGTTGGTTGCAGGAGGATCATGGAAGGGCCGTTTGAAACCGGCGCCTCCCCCAAATCATTGTCTAACTTAGCTTATGCTACATGAATCCGGCTCGTTACCGTTATGGTTAAGCATATGTGTTTTTAAATGTTATCTCGGGATACGCTTGGATTCAAATACGATAGATGAATATGGCATCTCGCCGCTACAGGATAGAATGTGTTTTTTCGGATGTCCTCCCTGGGTAAACTTCGAATCACATACGCTACAGGAATATGGCTTCTCGCTCCTATGGATTAATATGTGTGTCTTCAGAGTGTCTCCCTGGGTAAATATGAATTCACGTACGCAGGTATGTATTAAGAAGTGTCTTTTCAGATCTCCTCCCTGTGTAACTTAGAATCACGTACGCTGCTATGGACTAACATGTGTCTATTCAAGTTCCCCTGTATGTATAATTTGCTCAGCATACGCTACATGAGTACGGCTAGTCAACGCTACGGATAAGCATATGTGTTTTTAAACGTTCTCTCGGGATAAACTTGAATTCACAAACAATACATGAATAAGGCTTCCTGCCGCGATGGGTTAACAAGTGTATTTCAGATGTCCTCCCTTAGTAAACTTCGATTCACATACGCTACAGGAATATGGCTTCTTGTTGCTGTGGGTTAATAAGTGTTTCTCCAATAATCCTCTGCGGGGAAAATTGGATTCACATACGCTAAAGAAATACGGGTTCTCGGTACTATGGATGAACATGATTCTCTTCAAAGCTCCTCTTTCCGTAAATTTAGCTTTGCATACGTCAAATTAATTTGGCTTCTCGCCGTTATGGGACAGCATGTGCCTCTTCAAATATCCCTTCTGGGAAAACTTGGATTCACATACGCTACAGGAATATGGCTTCTCACCACTATGTAGTAGCATGTGGGTCTTCAAATTTCCTCTCTGGTTAAACTTAGATTCACATACGCTACAGGAATATGGCTTCTCACCGCTATGGAGTAGCATGTGCGTCTTCAAAGAACTTTTCCGATTAAACGTGGATTTACATACGCTACAGGAATATGGCTTCTCTCCGCTATGGATTAAAGTGTGTTTCTCTGCGTAAACTTTGATTCACATACTGTACAGGAATATGGCTTCTCGCCGCTATGGAATAGCATGTGCGTCTTCAAATTTCCTTTCTGGGTAAAATTGGAATCACATATGCTACAGCAATATGGCTTCTCGCCGCTATGGACTAGCATGTGTGTCTTCAAAGTTCCTTTCTGGGTAAAATTGGAATCACATATGCTACAGGAATATGGCTTCTCGCCGCTATGGAGTAGCATATGTGTCTTCAAAGTTCCTTTCTGGATAAATTTAGATTCACATACACTACAGAAATATGGCTTCTCCCTTCTATGAATAAGGATGTGTCCCTCCAATGATCCTCTCGACTGACTTTGCTTACTCTACATGAATTTGACTTCTTACCGCAATGACTACCAATGTTTGATTTAACTTCTTGTTTGATAGTAAATGTTTCGCTTGATGCAGTATCACCACTGTTACCAACTGCGTAAATCTTCCGTACGGCAGGATCCGACGCATCTGGACATATCAGCCTGAAATAATCAGTACTATCAGTTTAAAGTGCGTTATATTATCACGGAAGTAGAATAATACCATAGAGACCTAGAACTCTAAGTAGTATAAATATAATTGTATTAATACAACAACCAGAATACTTGTCTTCAAGAAATACGGGTAACTGATGTCGATTCCACTCATCAATTATATGTTGTACATGGTACCTGAACATTTTACAATTATATGCATGTTTACACACAATATAGTGTGTTTTGTGGGAGATTTTGGATTGATAGATTTTAGAGAATGGCTGTACTGGGTTTGTATCTTAGCCACCACAATCTTCCGATCCAAAGTCGTTAAATTTCTTACAAGCCGTAATGGACAAAATGGTCATGCCTCCACCCTTGGCAACACAGCTCGACCTTAGCGAATGGAGCATCGATGCACATGTTTAAGTAAATGCGTCAATTGGGTGAGATTTACAGAAGCGGCTAAAATGATGAATGACAAAGATTCATTACCATTTTTGCTGGTGTTTTAGTCATCAGTCATTAGACCATTTCAATGCAGCACTCCATGTCTCCCAATCTCATTTATTCATTTTAACTAAGCTACCACACCCTATATCCGAAGCTATGCACATAATTTCAACATCACTCCGAGCCGTCTTCCTAGAGAATATATGATTAGCGGCGAAGAAGCTTCTGTCCGTCGTCTACCAGTATTCGAAGTAGAGAGAATTACAGAAGAGGCCTCTCAGTACATCAAATATGTTATACGGCCTACCTACAATACACAAGCCCAATGTGCTTCTGAATGCCATAGCGTCCCCTACTCATATGGGGTGAGAGGCCAAGGGGTACAAGTGACAGAAAGTTACTTTTGAGAAAATCAAGGTTTAAGTTTAGATGGGATAATTAATTCCAGGACATACATATGGAAATATTGTTTGGATAGCATTTTAAGATAGTGTTTTATGTGTCGGTGCCTAATTTTACTGAAGCAATAGTTTCCAACAGTCGACAGTTATCATTGAAACAGTGATAAGAGGTATCACTTGTACCTCTCGACTTCCAAGTGAGAACTGAAAAGGTACGAGGTGAAAAGAAAATTCTATGACTTTGCAAATCTACTAGTTAAATATGAACAAAAATTAAATACAGGACAATTTGTTTCTTGAAATGTATAAAATGAACTATAAAATACTTAAAATTATCTTTTCATTTTTGTTGAAATTAAAAAAAAAACATAAAATAACTAACTCTACATTTCTCTATGCATATCCTTAATCTGAATCACTATCAACGATATTGTCAATTGCAGTGTCTGAGTAACTGCTCTTTGGGAACCTGTGTTCTTCATCTTGTGCTGCACATGCTGGTTCTGAGACCTGTAACTGGTTCGTTTCTGTTCTGTCTTTCCTCCACGCGCTTCGATCGTCTCTATGCTCTTGTGGACTGACTTGGGCACTCAGTTGTCTGTAGAATCTGTGATGTACAGGAGGAACGAATGGTAGAAGGTTGAGTAAATCTTTGTACTTATTTTCTTTAATTTTTGGTGACGTTGACCTGCGAGTAAGGGGTGGTAATGTCTGAACACATCGGCCAACCGCTTTAGCTTTCATGTTGTAAGTTAAGAATTCCATGTCTTCGTTGAATGTACATTTAAAGAACAATGTCCATGGTTCATCCTTATTGATGTGCAGCCTTTGCATTGTTTGAGTTCCATTAACAGCTTTTAAAACAGTGGTTCAATCGCTTCTAAAGTGACAAAATCCTCGCCATCCGTTTTTACTACCATAAATCGTTTTAATGACTTGGCAATTACATCCATCCAGTCATGAGGAATGAAGATGCCCCAGTCGATACGTATCTTCGCCCACTCAATAATGCCAAAGTTTTTGTCACACTCGTTATATGAATGGCCAGAAAGAAGAAAATTGTGGTCAACAGTCTGAATGTGAGTATTGTTAACAACGTAGAGCCAAAATTTCGCTATATAGTGGCTCTTGTTTTGTCCTCCCGCATTGTCACTAAATGCAGTCAGGTGCGTGATGGAAGGTTGCAAACAGTTAATAAATTTCAACAGACAGGACATGATCTCTTGACATCATCGGGAAGCTTCTCCCTCATGCCACATAAATTTAGAAGCATTTCCTGTTCTCAAATCATGAACACACAAATTATAAGTTCACAATTGTCGGGATTAGTACACCTTTGAGCATGTTAGTACTGGGGTTGGGAGCATCTTCTGCAAGTCGAAACATATAGCCACATGTGTAGGATCATTTTCAATCAGTTTTTGTACATCAACCAGTTGTTTCCGAGTGCGTATTGCTTACTCCTTTTCAACAAGAGCATTACGTTTTTCATCAGGCAAACCATAGTCAATGGTATTTTGAAGCTTATCGCACGTGGTACACGTGTCTGTATGTGGCCTATGGAAGCTAAGATTAAAGCATGTGTTCAAAATATGTCGGTAAAAGCTTTCTCGTACTGGTTCAGTTTGCTTTCCCTCACAAAAATCCTTATAAAGCTCATACAGTATCCTAAGGTTTAGGTTAACGGCGAGATATTTCTTGGAAGGTGCTTGCAGTCGTGAATAATGGCTACTGTACATTGGGAAGTTTCCAATGTGTCCATTAATCAGGTCTACTTTAACTTCTTCAATCTTATTGCCAGGTGTATTCTTACCTCGTTGGTTCATGGGAGAAATATTTGTAGTTGAGGTGCTTTTTATCTCCAAACGTTTGTTATTATCTTATTAGACACATCCTGGGTACTCAGAAAGAATTGTTTGCAAACTCTTTTATCTGCAAGAAAACATTTCAGCATTTCCTTTCCTTCTACTCGGCTCACTGATAGTAACTGATGAACTTAAGCAGGAGGCCTGTAAGTCCCAGTTACCAAGACCCCAACATTCATTAAATATTTCCAGTCTATTTTGTTCGCTGATGTTTTCGTTACACTTGAATCGGCAGTTGTGATTGAACACTCTTACTTTCTTTTCTTCATGGATCCTTCCATTTCGATCCACATACGCTTTGCTTCATTACGTTTACTGGAGGAAACAACTCTCTTCCCCAAATGTGTCCTTCTCGTTTTTATTCTTCCTAAATGTCTTACTCTCTTAGGACGTTCGTGCCCTCCATGGCATCGATCTTCATCGACCCACTCCTCATTTTCATCTGAAATGAATAAGCACAAAAATGTTAGCCTGGTTAGATTTAGCTTTTTGGGTAGGCTAATTATGTTTTATCGTGATTGCCGTTTCTTCATTTACTTACGGTATGTGAAAACTTAATTTCTTTTAAGGCTTGTTTTATATCTATACAGTAAATTGCATTTATCACCAGAGTTTTACTTGGAATCCGTATTTTCACTGTCAACCTCTGGTTCATACGTAGAATCATAGAAAGAATAGAAAGACCTGCACTCGGCCTCTGAGGAGGCCACACGAAAAAAACGAAAAAAAAATCATCTGTATGAAAACCAAAACTATATTTTGTCATTATGGCATAAAATAACAATCTCCTAAATATAAAATATAATTGATACAGTCTAAAAATATGTCAATATTTTTTAAGGTTTTAAATGAACATACGGCAAGAATATCAAAAGAATACTTAAATAGGGCTACTCACCTCCTGAGAGGTTATGAATGCTTTCTTCTAAAGATGCCATAGTTATTGTTCTTTCAAATAACCATTTTGGTATTAAAAGGATATTAATATACGTATGAAGTAATAAGAACGTCAATACAGTTGCTTTATTCACTTTTAAGCACTAAAATGTCAACGTCACTTCAAAAGAGTAACACTGCATTCATTAACAAGCAGGCATTGCTAGCCAAGTCACAAGTAACTCTTGGCCTCCAAAGCAAACAGGCTCTTCACTAAGCAGTTTTTCTTACACTCACCAGATCGCAGCACTAGATGGAGGTGCATTTATATCTCTTGGCCACAACAATTTTACATACATTAGATACCCATTTCTGTAGTTAACTCATATTTTTCAAAAAATGTCACTTGTACCCCTTGACTTCTCACCCCATCTTATATAAAAATATTTGAATCAGGTCCTGCAGCCAAAATTCCTTCCACCAGCCGCTCACGTCATAAATTCGCAATATTTCGTAGATATCACAGTGAGTATAAACTTGAGTGACGGCGGTCTACTGGCAAGCCTCGATGAGGAGTCCTTAATTACCAGGGTTCCTGTGCCTGACGCCACACAGACAATCAGGTAAAATCTTACAGCCACAGGAGGTTCAACGGACTTAGTTGACTTAGCTGCACACTGAGTTTACCATAGTCTTCAATGGTCAAATGTTTCAACATATTGTGGGACCAGCCACAGAATCCCCCTCTCTCCATTATTTGCCAACGTTTTCATAGCAAATTAGTGGAAGAAGCTGTAATGGAGAGCCCATTGAAACCCAGGTGTTCAGATACGTAAGCGACGTGTCTTGACTTAGGAACATGGACGCAGCACACTTCAAGATTTCCTAGGCTTCATGTGCTCCTGACATCTAATTATCAACTTCACAGTGGAAGTAGAGAAAATTAATCCGCTGGCCATAGTAGACATTCTTCTCCATAAACGAACAGACAACATGCTCGCACACAGAGTCTATAGTTTTACTTCTGTTCACATTAAGGGCATTTGATCCCATTCTATGAGCTGATCAATTGCCAAATAGAGATTGGGTATTGATTTTGACACTAAAGCCATGTCATCTGCATACATATAAATGTGAGTGTCTTCGTTACGAGTCCGGCAGTCAAAGTGAAAGGTCGTGTTTTTCCCGTGCTCGCAGGTGTGCTGAAATGGGTTGTTCTCTGGAGGCTTATCGTGTGAGGATCGGACTGTGGTATGCGAAGGGTAGTCGGGATCTTCGGTGTTTGTGTGCGTATGCGGGGCCTAGTATAGCCCTAGTTATAGCTGCGTTGTTAGTTATTGGTGGAGTGGATGTGAATCCTGGCCCTGTTACTCCAAATGTGAAACAGGCTAATGATCCAGTGGCAGATTTAAAGTGTTCTGCGTGCAGGAATACATTGAAGAACGGTGTTGAGTGTGGACTATGTGAGAAATGGTTTCACATCGGCTGTATTAAGAACAAGGAGGAGGATTGTGATGTCGGAAATTGGTTTTGTAAGGTATGTGATACGCCGGACGGTTTGATGGTGCAAAATCAAAGCAAGGGATCAAATAATACAGGATCTTAGAACAAAGCTTCCTGAATCAGAAGAAACGGTGAAGGATGTGACTGAACGGCTTTCTAATAGGATCAGTGTGGAACAGGGCAAGCAGGAGCAGACTGATAACTACGGCGTACTCATAATGGGTGATTCGATGATTAAGTGGAGCGGGGATATATCGAGGAAAACGGGCAAGAAAGTAATGTGGTATCCGGGAATAAAAATTGACCAGCTCGCCCATCAGGTTGATGTGGTGCCAATAGAAGATTGTGACACAGTTAAAGTATTGCTTCTTCATGTTGGGACTAATAATTTAAAGAAGAGGGCTACAGATAATTGTATTATGGACCAGTTTCACGAGTTAGGTACTGTGCCCGAATCTCGCATAGCCACCACCCACATCCGCTAAGATGGAAAGGATTGTAAAGGACGTTGATACCCAGCTAGATAAATCAACACTTCCCTACTAGGTGCATAACTAGGAAACTCTCGGCGCATACCGGTCATGCAATAACGCTGCTAATTAGTTACACATTTACTAACAAACAAACATCTAAAACAAGATGGTAGGACGAAAATCTCGAATCTCGAGCGTGAACAGTGAAGTTGATGCTAAGTGAGTTCTAGTAACTAACCAGCAGTATTACCGCAAGTTGATTGCAAAATGAAAAGATGATCAGTTTCTATAAAAATGGGCAGGCAAACTAAACAGTGCATGCAAATTTATTAAAATAAATAATTAATTGCATGCTGTAAAAATTCCCTATCACCAATAAAAAATATTTAAGATTAAAAATAAAATGTTAATATCAGTAGATAGTCCTTCTATCTATTATCAACATTCTAAGTGAAAGTTCTCGCTACACAAAAATTATTCGCAAATAAAAAGTATTAAAATTTCGCTTAATAGTCATCTTGTGACTCGCTTGCAATGAGCAGTCTGATTTCCTTAATACTTGTTCACAAACAATGTTTTACCTGTATTTAATGGTTTCTGTCAAAATCAGTAGAACCTTCGTAACAAACAATTAAGCTAAGTACGGCTCTGTAATGTCAATATCAATTAATAATTGAGATATACCTGAAGAACGATGCGGGACTAATCTGTTACCTCAATAAACTTCGTGGATCTCAGAATTACACATTTCTGATATGTACAACACAAATGAATACTCTAATGTCAGTTAACTTCTTCGATATACTGAATCAAACAATTTGCTCCTAAAGGCAGTTCACTCATCAACCTTCCAATTCGGTGAACAACTTCTTAATAGTGCGTTAGCTACAAGCTTACATATCTCAACTTATTCCTATCATTCCGACAATAATAATGCACGGTATTATTTCATTAAAAACCCATCTTAATACATTCCAAACATGTATAAGAATCAGTGACCCTACTAGATAATCACGAACCTGTTCTCAATAATCTAATTACCTTCGTACTCTATAAACATCAATAACAATTCTGTTCACATCATTACATTCTTGTACAATATTTCGCTTGACTTCAATTGACAAATTCCGTTAACAAACTTTCACAAGATAATATTGTCCACGTTACAATTAAAAAAATCAACATTAACAGTCTTTAGGCCGCTCGTCTTCGCATTTAATAATAATAATAATAATAATAATAATACATTTCATCTCTTTCTTGTATTCCTTAATGAATTAATTATGCATTTACAAATGTGTTTCGATTTCAAATAAACCTCAGGTTGAACTGCAAATCCCCTGGTCTATGATTTCGTAATCACCAATGAATTCAATACAATTGTTTCTAACTTTAGGAATCATCTTGACTCTGTTTGTCTACGTTATAATCCTATTTTCATTTATTTCTCCGTTATAATTAGTCACCAATGACTATAACAATGTCATGTTTCAATAACATTCCGATATTGGAATTGTTATAATTCAATTTTTTAAATAAATATTACACTCATATTATGACACATTAAAATGTTTAAAACAAATATTTTAGCATATTTCACTTATGCTTTCGCTATATAACGATGCGATCTAATAATATTGACGCATACTATAAGTTGTTACGCACTTCATCGAAGCATTCCATTTATAAAACAGTTTCGTATTTAAGTGAGTATAATTTAAAAACGTTTCCTTAAAATTTCAAAAAGAAATATTAAAAATCCAAATAATAATGAAAATACGTCAAAAACGACACACGCTGACGTAGCATAAAATTTACAATTAAATTTATGAAATTGACAGCATAATAACATGGGTTATGAGTAAAGAAAAATGTACATAAGTTGGTCACAACTGAAATTCCCCCAGAATACAGCAAACTACTGAGATATTAGAACAATCATTCGTCTACCGTCGTGATGATCAGCTGTTGTGATACCTGGCCTGATATACAAGATGTTCCTCCCTTGGGTTGGCATGCGTCCGTCGTGCGCTCGGGAACGGGTTCCTGTTTGCCTGCTGGAAATTAGCTGGGCAGCCCTCTCCACTGCGTGAACACCTGGCTGTGCGGACTCGCACCTCGCTAACGGATCTTCAGGCTTCTCGATATAAAATCTGGAAACTCGTAACCGGGACGAACGAACTCCTCTCTCCGCTGGCCTCCGGTAGTATCTCGTCATCATCGTAGATTGAAAGTCTATTGTTGAAATCTCCCAAGTTGGTAATGGAAATCTGAGTAGTATCATTGTTGGTAAATTCAGATTACTGCTTGATAGAATTGCAGTCGTAGAATCATGAACTCATTGTTGTCAGGTCCACTATGAATTTCCACTCCGTGAATGTAGATTAACCTCCCTCCATTGGACTTAGTGCTTCATTACAATCTTCTTTACAATTGCAAATTGGGAACTTCCCCCCTGACTTGAAGACTTAATCATCATAGTTGCTTGATAAATATGCTGTGTAACAAATTGTTCTTTGTAGCAGTCGATGTATACTAGGCTACTCGTAATGTTGTAGTAGTATTATGGTTTAATCATGAAGACTTCATGTTATGCGCGATTAATTATAAACTGTCGATTCTAGTTGCAAGTTACTGCTATTCATTTAGTGCCGGTATCTCCTATTGTTCCTCGGCAAGTGTGGCTTCTCCCTCCGGTCAAGTCTATATCTCCTTGCCGTACCTCGCTTATCATGTGAGCTCTACTCGGACGCTCAGTGACACAGGTCCACTCTGTATTCGTCGCCATGAAGGAATAAATTCTGCGCTCTTCATTGCCGCGCTCGTGACTGTCTGAAATGGCGGTCTAGCCTCAAACACAGTCCTTATTACTGTAATTCGCTCATATCTTTTCTTCTATACATAAATATTTAATTCTGTTTCGATAAGAAAATATCATTTCGTCTTCGCTAACTGTAGAAGTGCTTACATCGCTTTATATGTCAACATTTAATATAATAGCGATTCCCTCAATATTTCTGGGTTCATTTTGATTGGCTCCTGAGTTATAAAGAAAAAACTCATTGTTCTAGCCTCTTATCAAAGTGTTGCGTGCACGATTTTGTTATTGTCGACTCGGCCAACAAAAACCGGTCCTAGGCTTGATAACTTGAAGCGTTGGTCATATTACAGTGTCTGAAGATTGGACTCTCCCTGGGTTAAAATAATATTCACTGAAATATTTCCAATTTAATTCTTTAAAAATGCTTCAAATTTTTCCAAAAACTCATCAATATATGCCATTCACCTCATAAAATAGTTATGTGAATAAAATATTGTTCCATTGCAAATTTGCATTTCTTGCATCATTTTGGTGCGCAAGTCGGTTCGATCCTCGGCTCTGTCAATGCCTTGAGTTAAGCTGAATTCGAGTTCAGTACGAAAGCCAGGAATAAGTTTAGAAACGCGAAAATTGTGTAGAGTGGCATTGTGCGGCGGGGGATGTCCAACTATGGTGGCTAGCTAAGGCCATTAATGCTCGCATGGACTGGGTGTGGGCACAACTGGGACTAGTTTATGTGAACCCTGACTGCTGGATCGGGGACCGTGACTTCGCTCGAGATGGGGTACATTTGATTCGACGAGGCGCCTTCAACCTGGGAAATCTGAACGAGAGTGTCTAGAATCCTGCCAGCATTCGTGAGGAGTTGGAACGGAGGAAGGCTGCCATCACGAGCGGGAGAAGCGTTTTCAGAAACTTCGAAATCAAGGTAAGACTCTAAGATTGCTGCAGGTTAATTGCCCGAGTATAGGGAATAAAATAATAGAAGTTTGGAATCTAGTAGAGACATATTCACCGTATGTTGTCATAGCTACTGAATCAAGGTTATATGAGGATGTAAACAGTAATGAAATAATTTAGGGTACCTACTTAATGTACAGAAGAGACCGAGGTAAGAGAGGTGGTGGTTTATTTATTTGTGTTCGTAGGGACATCGTAAGTTGCTTTCCTGGGCCAATATGGATCATGAGCAGATATGTGCAGAAATCTTAGATGAAGCGAAGTTAAACTCTCTTCAGGTGATAGGTGCATATAGAGCACCGAAGGACAACTTACTAGCGAACACACATGCAGTTTCACATCCATGGTGCTCTGCAGGATTGTTTGTTTATCACTTGGAGACTTTAATGTGGAGGAATATTGAAGTCAAGGATATAACCCTGCAGTCGTAGCAGTTATCGTTGTGACTGCGCCCCAAACAGCAGTGGTTTGTTACGTACAGCATGGTTGGTCTGTGTTGTGTGAGCTGCCGTATTGGTAAGCAGCATATGCAGGTTAGAGCACAAGACATAGGAAGGCATTTACCGTCAGAACAAGTCATGCGTGCAGTAACCCTCTTGCCGGATTGACGCACTCAGCGCTCGTGGCAGAGCGGTTCCGAGTGTCTAAATCAGTCATCTGCAAGTGGTGGCAGCAATATCCAGAGCTACACGCTGTCAAAAGCCGACATGGTTAACAGAGAAAACGGAAATCAACGTCAGCTGAGGTCCGATTTCTTCGTTTATAGACCCTCCGAAATCACCGCAGTACATCCAGGAACCTACGAGGTGAGCTAATTAATGCAAATGGGACTATCGTCAGTAAACACACAGTCCGCAATAGACCAAGGGAGGGTCATCTCAATTCCAGGAGACCACTTAATGTGCCCGGGCTGAACCCTCGTCACTGAAGATGCCGTCTGCAGTTTGCACAACAGCGTGTACACTGGCAGCTCTGACACTGGACGCCAGTATTCTTTGCCAATGAATCCAGATTTCAGCTTTCTGGGTCAGATGGTCGTATTCGAGTCGGGCAACGTCAAGGAGAACAAAATTTCCCTTCCAACGTTGAGGAAACAGTCTCTTACAGTGGCGGATCAGTGATGGTTTGGGGAGAACTTTCTTTGAACCATAAATGTGATCACGTAGTCATTCAGGGGCGATTGACATCTGTGCGCTACATTGAGGAGGTTCCGGAGAACCATGTACTGACCGTCGCAGACAACATTGAGCAACATTTCACATTACTGCATGATGGAGCCACTGCACATTTTGCTAGGGCCACCAGTGACTTCTTTGCAGCTGCTGGACTTCAAGTAACGGACTGGCCCGCAAGTAGCCCGACCTCAATTGTATCGAGCATCTGTGGGATCAACTTGGTAGGCACATCCACAATCACCCACAGCAACCACGCACACTCCAGGAGCTGACAGCGGCTTTATTGGAAGAGTGGGAGCCATCCCCTAGGATGCCATCCGGAGGCTTATCAGAAGCATGCCACGCTGGTGTACTGCTGTAATACGAACCAAAGTTGGGAACACAGAGGTTTGATCTTAGTTGCATTCAAGTGCCGTGACATTCGGTTTTTGGACCACTGTGTCTCTTTGGGATAATTAAGCGCAACCGTGTGGGTATTATTTGTTAATTTTTGGTTTCTGTACAAATAAAGGAACATGTTGTGGTGTTTGAAGCCATATTTTCAGTGTTGCCTTAGTAAACAAGAGTTTAGTGCTTTTCAGTCGGTCAACACGAATGTACCCAAAAGAGATGGGTTATGCCCTAATCCTGAAATAAATTACATGAGATTAATAAAACACTAGGATGACCAGTTTCGATCGTCAAGCGATCATCATCAGATCCAATACACTTAGGCTATAAAATCTATGTTTGAAATACAGGTGAAAATATTTACAATATGTACAATTATTTAGTTGCAGTATTGGTACTGCAACTGTCAGTGTATGCTAAATGCAGTATATATGTTAGGTGAAATGCTAAATGGTGATGGCTATCCGGAGATTGTACTTTAGAGAGATTATATGGTTGTAAACTATGGTTAAACTATGCAATTTTAGGCTAACTACTTATCTGATTGTCTTCCGTACTACAGCTATTCGCAGTTTCCGTGCTCACTTGAACTCGCTGTGCGGCCGACTGCGGTGGTTATCTTAACGACTGGTTTTTCCCTGCCTTCCCCCCCTGTCCCTACGTGCTGTGGGGAGTGATCGCGATGTGTTTATGTGAGGTGTTGCCAACCTAGATAAGATGTATGTTATTGAATGAGGTGGATCTACAACTATTAAAGACCGTGGATTAGTCCTCGCCACGCGTGGAGCATAACCCATTCGAACTAAGCGTTGACGGTCTTATGAGGACGTCCCGGCACCTTTAATACTGCCTCTAATATGGGCCTTGGTTTATTGCAGAAGAAAAAGTACATCGTACACCTGATCCAGATAACATTTACCTATTAAAAAACCCCTAATTTCCCCCCTTTTTTTTATCTAGCTTGGCTGTGTCGCTAAATTGAGTTTTGTTTCCGACAGGGTGTGTTTTTTAGTAGCGTGAAGAGGGGTGAGCTCTCCATGAACGTGTGTTCATTTAGATTGTTGGGATTGTTTCGTTTGGCTAGGTGTATCTCGATTGCTTCCTTTATGTCAAGAGCTCTGCCTTTCGATTCGTGATGGATTATTTTAAGGTCCGACTCTATGTTGGTAAAGCTATGCCCTGCGTCACACATATGTTCGCACACGGCTGAATGTGTTCCGTATCTTATCGCATTTCTATGTTCATTATAACGTGTGTCTACTCGCCTTCCACTCTGCCCGATGTAATTAGCTTGACAATCGGTGTCTTGGCACGTTATAGAATATACCCCTGACCTTGAATACGGGTCACGTTTATTTAGATTACTATTTAGGAGGTGCCTAGCGGTTGTGTTTTTCGTTGTGAAAGCTATCTTTATGCCTTGATTTTTGAATAGGTTAGTGATTTTATATGTATTCGCATTCACATAGTTGAAACGCGCAAATTTTTTCTCATTACTGTCCGGTTTGGGAATCGTTTTATCTTTATTTTTATGTTTGGCTATAATTTGATTTATTTTGCTTGGCGAGAAGTTGTTTTCCCTTGCTATTTGCATAATAGTTCTTATTTCCTTATTATAGTTGTCTTTTGACATGGGTATGTTTAAAGCCCTGTGCACCATTGAATTGAAACCCGCTAGTTTGTGCGTACTGGGGTGATTAGACTGATTGTCGATTGCATGCGAGGTTTGTGTTGCTTTCCGGAATATGGAATATGAAAGGTCGTTGTCTTTACGTTCAATAGTTATATCGAGATAATTTATTTTCCGGTCTATTTCGGATTCCTTAGTGAATTTGATAGAATGGTGAAGGCTATTAATGGATTGGAGAATTGTTTCTTCGCTAGTTAGTTCAGTATCGTAGATGCAAATTACATCATCTACGTATCTTTTCCATATTACTATTCCCTTTGTTGAAGTCTTTTCTAAGAACGCATTTTCTAGTGCATTGATGAAGATGTCAGCGATTAACCCACTTAGTGGCGATCCCATTGCTAGGCCTTCTCTCTGTGTGTATATTTTATTGTCGAATTGAAACACGTTTTGGGTGAGAACGACCCTCAGTAATCTCACAATCTCTTCAATTTCTTTTGCCGAATTGTTGGATTTTAAGTTGTTTTCGATAGTGTTGATTGCTTCAATAATCGGAATATTGGTGTACATGTTAGTTACGTCGAAGGATACTAGCCTGAAGCTAGGTTTCATTTGTAGGGTGTTCAATGCTGTTACTAGTTCTGTTGTGTTCTTTACAGAGTTGTTTTTGTCGTTGGAAAGACGGCATTTTAAGATTTTTAGTAACTCTTTGCTGATTTTGTAATTAGGGGCATTCCTACAATTGACTATTGGTCTCATTGGGCATTCCTTTTTGTGTATTTTTGGTTGTCCCCTCAATGACGGTATTTTCGGGTTCATGTTTATTAGTTTTGATTTTTCGGCTTTGGTCAGTATGTATTCTGTTTCTTTTAGCGCACTTTTTATTTGTTTTTGGAATTTGTTGGTGGGGTCTTTTGTTAATTCCTTGATTTCGTTGTTGTTTAGGAATTCGACTGTTTTTTCAATGTATTCTGTTTTGTTCAAAATTACTGTAGTGTTTCCCTTATCTGCTTTTGTGATGATTAAGTCATGTTCTTTTATTTTTTGTTTCAACGACTTTATTTCTTTGATTTGTTTGTTGTTTTGAATGTTATTGCTATCGCCCTCTCGTTTGAGGATTTTTTTGGCTTCGTTGGTGGCGAGATTTTTGGTTAATTCCCTGTCTTCTGCTGGGAGCTTTTGACTGGCTATCTCAATATCTGTGATTAACTGTTTTATATTGTGGTTCGTGTGTGCGTCTGTGCAGTTGTATTTCAAACCTTTGTCTAACATATTCATTTCACCTTGAGAAAAGGTTACGTTCGTTCTGTTGTTTACTCTGCTGTGGAAATTGAATTCATTGTTATTCGTGTGTTGTTCGTTAGATTGGTGGTTCTGTGTTTCTCCTAGTTTTCTTAATTTATTTTCTAGCGTTTCATGCTTCCTCGTTGCTCTGATTTTGATGGTGTCATGTAGGTGTTCGGTGAAGCTGTCCCATTGGGCTGCGTGCCAGAAATTACTTAGTTGCAATTG
The DNA here is from genome assembly GCA_946902985.2 of Meconema thalassinum. Classification (NCBI taxonomy): domain Eukaryota; kingdom Metazoa; phylum Arthropoda; class Insecta; order Orthoptera; family Tettigoniidae; genus Meconema; species Meconema thalassinum. The sequence continues at coordinate 18,355,112 of OX336391.1, read as the reverse complement.
AATGTCGTATAATTGTTGGTTAATTTTTTGCTTTCTTATGTATGCAAATCTTAATTCGTTTTTTATCCAAAGCGCTTTGGCTTGTTTAGTTGAAATGATCGAGGCTGGTGTGTTCGGTACGGTTTTAATTGGTACGTATTTAGGGGTGAGGTTTAGTTCTATACATTTTTTGTTGAACCAAATTGACTTGTCTAAATTCATGAGTTTAAGCCTGAGTGATTTGAATTTCTTGGCTTCACGATTTGCCTGACTAGCCGTGAACATTGTGGTGTTTGAAGCCATATTTTCAGTGTTGCCTTAGTAAACAAGAGTTTAGTGCTTTTCAGTCGGTCAACACGAATGTACCCAAAAGAGATGGGTTATGCCCTAATCCTGAAATAAATTACATGAGATTAATAAAACACTAGGATGACCAGTTTCGATCGTCAAGCGATCATCATCAGATCCAATACACTTAGGCTATAAAATCTATGTTTGAAATACAGGTGAAAATATTTACAATATGTACAATTATTTAGTTGCAGTATTGGTACTGCAACTGTCAGTGTATGCTAAATGCAGTATATATGTTAGGTGAAATGCTAAATGGTGATGGCTATCCGGAGATTGTACTTTAGAGAGATTATATGGTTGTAAACTATGGTTAAACTATGCAATTTTAGGCTAACTACTTATCTGATTGTCTTCCGTACTACAGCTATTCGCAGTTTCCGTGCTCACTTGAACTCGCTGTGCGGCCGACTGCGGTGGTTATCTTAACGACTGGTTTTTCCCTGCCTTCCCCCCCTGTCCCTACGTGCTGTGGGGAGTGATCGCGATGTGTTTATGTGAGGTGTTGCCAACCTAGATAAGATGTATGTTATTGAATGAGGTGGATCTACAACTATTAAAGACCGTGGATTAGTCCTCGCCACGCGTGGAGCATAACCCATTCGAACTAAGCGTTGACGGTCTTATGAGGACGTCCCGGCACCTTTAATACTGCCTCTAATATGGGCCTTGGTTTATTGCAGAAGAAAAAGTACATCGTACACCTGATCCAGATAACATTTACCTATTAAAAACCCCCTAATTTCCCCCCCTTTTTTTTATCTAGCTTGGCTGTGTCGCTAAATTGAGTTTTGTTTCCGACAGGGTGTGTTTTTTAGTAGCGTGAAGAGGGGTGAGCTCTCCATGAACGTGTGTTCATTTAGATTGTTGGGATTGTTTCGTTTGGCTAGGTGTATCTCGATTGCTTCCTTTATGTCAAGAGCTCTGCCTTTCGATTCGTGATGGATTATTTTAAGGTCCGACTCTATGTTGGTAAAGCTATGCCCTGCGTCACACATATGTTCGCACACGGCTGAATGTGTTCCGTATCTTATCGCATTTCTATGTTCATTATAACGTGTGTCTACTCGCCTTCCACTCTGCCCGATGTAATTAGCTTGACAATCGGTGTCTTGGCACGTTATAGAATATACCCCTGACCTTGAATACGGGTCACGTTTATTTAGATTACTATTTAGGAGGTGCCTAGCGGTTGTGTTTTTCGTTGTGAAAGCTATCTTTATGCCTTGCTTTTTGAATAGGTTAGTGATTTTATATGTATTCGCATTCACATAGTTGAAACGCGCAAATTTTTTCTCATTACTGTCCGGTTTGGGAATCGTTTTATCTTTATTTTTATGTTTGGCTATAATTTGATTTATTTTGCTTGGCGAGAAGTTGTTTTCCCTTGCTATTTGCATAATAGTTCTTATTTCCTTATTATAGTTGTCTTTTGACATGGGTATGTTTAAAGCCCTGTGCACCATTGAATTGAAACCCGCTAGTTTGTGCGTACTGGGGTGATTAGACTGATTGTCGATTGCATGCGAGGTTTGTGTTGCTTTCCGGAATATGGAATATGAAAGGTCGTTGTCTTTACGTTCAATAGTTATATCGAGATAATTTATTTTCCGGTCTATTTCGGATTCCTTAGTGAATTTGATAGAATGGTGAAGGCTATTAATGGATTGGAGAATTGTTTCTTCGCTAGTTAGTTCAGTATCGTAGATGCAAATTACATCATCTACGTATCTTTTCCATATTACTATTCCCTTTGTTGAAGTCTTTTCTAAGAACGCATTTTCTAGTGCATTGATGAAGATGTCAGCGATTAACCCACTTAGTGGCGATCCCATTGCTAGGCCTTCTCTCTGTGTGTATATTTTATTGTCGAATTGAAACACGTTTTGGGTGAGAACGACCCTCAGTAATCTCACAATCTCTTCAATTTCTTTTGCCGAATTGTTGGATTTTAAGTTGTTTTCGATAGTGTTGATTGCTTCAATAATCGGAATATTGGTGTACATGTTAGTTACGTCGAAGGATACTAGCCTGAAGCTAGGTTTCATTTGTAGGGTGTTCAATGCTGTTACTAGTTCTGTTGTGTTCTATACAGAGTTGTTTTTGTCGTTGGAAAGACGGCATTTTAAGATTTTTAGTAACTCTTTGCTGATTTTGTAATTAGGGGCATTCCTACAATTGACTATTGGTCTCATTGGGCATTCCTTTTTGTGTATTTTTGGTTGTCCCCTCAATGACGGTATTTTCGGGTTCATGTTTATTAGTTTTGATTTTTCGGCTTTGGTCAGTATGTATTCTGTTTCTTTTAGCGCACTTTTTATTTGTTTTTGGAATTTGTTGGTGGGGTCTTTTGTTAATTCCTTGATTTCGTTGTTGTTTAGGAATTCGACTGTTTTTTCAATGTATTCTGTTTTGTTCAAAATTACTGTAGTGTTTCCCTTATCTGCTTTTGTGATGATTAAGTCATGTTCTTTTATTTTTTGTTTCAACGACTTTATTTCTTTGATTTGTTTGTTGTTTTGAATGTTATTGCTATCGCCCTCTCGTTTGAGGATTTTTTTGGCTTCGTTGGTGGCGAGATTTTTGGTTAATTCCCTGTCTTCTGCTGGGAGCTTTTGACTGGCTATCTCAATATCTGTGATTAACTGTTTTATATTGTGGTTCGTGTCTGCGTCTGTGCAGTTGTATTTCAAACCTTTGTCTAACATATTCATTTCACCTTGAGAAAAGGTTACGTTCGTTCTGTTGTTTACTCTGCTGTGGAAATTGAATTCATTGTTATTCGTGTGTTGTTCGTTAGATTGGTGGTTCTGTGTTTCTCCTAGTTTTCTTAATTTATTTTCTAGCGTTTCATGCTTCCTCGTTGCTCTGATTTTGATGGTGTCATGTAGGTGTTCGGTGAAGCTGTCCCATTGGGCTGCGTGCCAGAAATTACTTAGTTGCAATTGAATGTCGTATAATTGTTGGTTAATTTTTTGCTTTCTTATGTATGCAAATCTTAATTCGTTTTTTATCCAAAGCGCTTTGGCTTGTTTAGTTGAAATGATCGAGGCTGGTGTGTTCGGTACGGTTTTAATTGGTACGTATTTAGGGGTGAGGTTTAGTTCTATACATTTTTTGTTGAACCAAATTGACTTGTCTAAATTCATGAGTTTAAGCCTGAGTGATTTGAATTTCTTGGCTTCACGATTTGCCTGACTAGCCGTGAACATTGTGGTGTTTGAAGCCATATTTTCAGTGTTTCCTTAGTAAACAAGAGTTTAGTGCTTTTCAGTCGGTCAACACGAATGTACCCAAAAGAGATGGGTTATGCCCTAATCCTGAAATAAATTACATGAGATTAATAAAACACTAGGATGACCAGTTTCGATCGTCAAGCGATCATCATCAGATCCAATACACTTAGGCTATAAAATCTATGTTTGAAATACAGGTGAAAATATTTACAATATGTACAATTATTTAGTTGCAGTATTGGTACTGCAACTGTCAGTGTATGCTAAATGCAGTATATATGTTAGGTGAAATGCTAAATGGTGATGGCTATCCGGAGATTGTACTTTAGAGAGATTATATGGTTGTAAACTATGGTTAAACTATGCAATTTTAGGCTAACTACTTATCTGATTGTCTTCCGTACTACAGCTATTCGCAGTTTCCGTGCTCACTTGAACTCGCTGTGCGGCCGACTGCGGTGGTTATCTTAACGACTGGTTTTTCCCTGCCTTCCCCCCCTGTCCCTACGTGCTGTGGGGAGTGATCGCGATGTGTTTATGTGAGGTGTTGCCAACCTAGATAAGATGTATGTTATTGAATGAGGTGGATCTACAACTATTAAAGACCGTGGATTAGTCCTCGCCACGCGTGGAGCATAACCCATTCGAACTAAGCGTTGACGGTCTTATGAGGACGTCCCGGCACCTTTAATACTGCCTCTAATATGGGCCTTGGTTTATTGCAGAAGAAAAAGTACATCGTACACCTGATCCAGATAACATTTACCTATTAAAAACCCCCTAATTTCCCCCCTTTTTTTATCTAGCTTGGCTGTGTCGCTAAATTGAGTTTTGTTTCCGACAGGGTGTGTTTTTTAGTAGCGTGAAGAGGGGTGAGCTCTCCATGAACGTGTGTTCATTTAGATTGTTGGGATTGTTTCGTTTGGCTAGGTGTATCTCGATTGCTTCCTTTATGTCAAGAGCTCTGCCTTTCGATTCGTGATGGATTATTTTAAGGTCCGACTCTATGTTGGTAAAGCTATGCCCTGCGTCACACATATGTTCGCACACGGCTGAATGTGTTCCGTATCTTATCGCATTTCTATGTTCATTATAACGTGTGTCTACTCGCCTTCCACTCTGCCCGATGTAATTAGCTTGACAATCGGTGTCTTGGCACGTTATAGAATATACCCCTGACCTTGAATACGGGTCACGTTTATTTAGATTACTATTTAGGAGGTGCCTAGCGGTTGTGTTTTTCGTTGTGAAAGCTATCTTTATGCCTTGCTTTTTGAATAGGTTAGTGATTTTATATGTATTCGCATTCACATAGTTGAAACGCGCAAATTTTTTCTCATTACTGTCCGGTTTGGGAATCGTTTTATCTTTATTTTTATGTTTGGCTATAATTTGATTTATTTTGCTTGGCGAGAAGTTGTTTTCCCTTGCTATTTGCGTAATAGTTCTTATTTCCTTATTATAGTTGTCTTTTGACATGGGTATGTTTAAAGCCCTGTGCACCATTGAATTGAAACCCGCTAGTTTGTGCGTACTGGGGTGATTAGACTGATTGTCGATTGCATGCGAGGTTTGTGTTGCTTTCCGGAATATGGAATATGAAAGGTCGTTGTCTTTACGTTCAATAGTTATATCGAGATAATTTATTTTCCGGTCTATTTCGGATTCCTTAGTGAATTTGATAGAATGGTGAAGGCTATTAATGGATTGGAGAATTGTTTCTTCGCTAGTTAGTTCAGTATCGTAGATGCAAATTACATCATCTACGTATCTTTTCCATATTACTATTCCCTTTGTTGAAGTCTTTTCTAAGAACGCATTTTCTAGTGCATTGATGAAGATGTCAGCGATTAACCCACTTAGTGGCGATCCCATTGCTAGGCCTTCTCTCTGTGTGTATATTTTATTGTCGAATTGAAACACGTTTTGGGTGAGAACGA